>OZ010787.1:148586947-149101947 GCA_963932465.1 Maratus speciosus
CCAAAAAAATATCTTGGAGATTATATTGAAAAATCAGGTTAACACAAACCCGACCTGCAAAGAGTCAAAACCCTACCCGAAACTGACCCGAACCTGAAACAATGAAAGTCAACCCGACTTGTAACGAAAAAATATAGCATCGTCGGTTTGGGTTGGTTGTGGGTAAAAGTAGGTAGCCCAACCCAATGCAGGACTCTTGGCTGAATTCGTAACATATATAAGAAGTGTCCATGCGCCCGGACCTGTCTCAAAATCCAAGTTTGGTGAAAGTTTCGTTAAAAGTTTCATCTTTTTCACCAAGCTTAATAGCTTGGTGAGGGCTTAATTTTTATCTGAAGACTCGGGTCGCACTGGGACTAAATTTTATTTTTTGAAATGTTGGGCTGGGTACGAATTCCATTCTTCCAGGGACAGGTCTGGGTCTTTGATTTTTACTTTCTTCTATCTTTACAAGAAGAAAGTATTGGATTCATGAAAATTTTCGAATTCCGGTTTTCGACGGATTTACAGTTTTTATGGGTCAGAGATTACAAAAAACATGTTTTTACAAAATGTCTGTCTGTGTGTCTGTCTGTCTGTCCGTCTGTCTGTCTGTCTGTATGTGACACAAATATTGTGGGCGCTCTATCTCAAGAACTAATGCACGGAATTTAATAAAAATTCATATTCAGTGAGTCCCTAATACAAATTGATGCTGATTAGTTTTTGGTGTAAATCGCTCAACAGGTGGCGCTGCTATGCTGCATTTTTCACGATTTTTGCAATACCCCTATCTCAAGAACTAATGCACGGATTTTGATCAAACTTCAGATTTAGTTAGTCCTTGATATGAATTGATGCTGATTACGTTTTGGTATAAATCGCCCAACAGGTGGCGCTGTTATGATGAATTTTGTAGGATTTACACGATTTCCCCAATAGCTCTATCTTAAGAACTAACGCACGGATTTTCATCAAACTTCCGATTCAGTTAGTCCTTGATATGACTTGCTACTGATTATGTGTTGGTGTAAATCGCCCAGCAGGTGGCGCTTCTGTGCTGCCTTTTTCACGATTCCCTCAATAGCTCTATCTATAGAACTAATGGACGAATTTTCATCTAACTTCAGATTTAGTTGTATGTTGACACAAGTTGTTGTTAATTAGGTTTTGGTGTTAATCACCCAATAGGTGGCGCTGCTATGCAGGAATTTTCGCGATTTTCGCTATAGCTCTATCTCAAAAACTAATGCACGGATTTTCTCCAAACTTCAGATTCAGTCAGACGCTGACATAAATTGTTGCTGATTAGGATTTGGTATAAATCATCTAATAGATGGCGCTGCTAGGCAGCATTTTGCTGGATTTAGACGATTTCAGCGATAGTCATATCTCAAGAACTAATGCACGAAATTTCATATCTTTAGAATCCTCATGAGATGCATAGATTGCCATTTAATTTTGGCAGTGTGATAGCGAATTTTGAAGTATTAACATGTATGAGATAGAAGAAAGTTTTGGGATTGGTACATCCGACTAGTTTTATAGAGGCAGAACATATTTCAAAAAATGATGTCAAAGTGGGCATTTTGAACAGAAATTCCCGAAGCGATTGTGTTAGAAAGGAAGAATATTGCCCTACTGATAAAATAATTGTTTATTAATCAAATTTCAATTAATTGAAAGAAAAACAAGAACACAGGCCGCTTATAAATCTTTTCAAATATCACATCAGCAAGTTTCGTATTTTTACTTTCTTCTATCTTTACAAGAAGAAAGTATTGGTTTCATGAAAATTTTCGAATTCCAGTTTTCGACGGATTTACAGTTTTTATGGGTCAGAGATTACAAAAAACATGTTTTTACAAAATGTCTGTCTGTGTGTCTGTCTGTCTGTCTGTCCGTCTGTCTGTCTGTCTGTATGTGACACAAATATTGTGGGCGCTCTATCTCAAGAACTAATGCACGGAATTTAATAAAAATTTATATTCCATTAGTCCCTGATATAAATTGGTGCTGATTAGTTTTTGGTGTAAATCTCTCAACAGGTGGCGCTGCTACGCAGCCTTTTTCACGATTTCCGCAGTAGCTCAATCTCCAGAACTAATGCACGGATTTTCATCAAACTTCAGATTAAGTTATTCCTTGACATGAATTGAAGTTTTGAACATTTTGGTGTAAATCGCTCAACAGGTGGCGCTGCTATACTGCATTTTTTACAATTTCCGCAATAGCTCTATCTCAACAACTAATGCTTGGAAAATCAACAAACTTCAGATTCAAGTATACTTTGATATAAATTAGTGCTGTTTGTGTTTTGGTGCAAATCGCTCAATAGGTGGCGCTGCTATGCTGCACTTTTCAGAATTTCCATTATAGCTGTATCTCAAGAACTAATGCAACAATTTTCACCAAACTTCAGAATCAGTTAATCCTTGATATGAATTGACATTTTGTACATTTTGGTGCAAATTACTCAACAGGTGGCGCTGCTATACAGCATTTTTTCCGAATTCTGCAATAGCTATATCTCAAGAACTAATGGACACATTTTCATCAAACTTCAGATTCATTTACTCTTTGATATGAAGTGATGCTGCCTACGTGTTTGTGAATATCGTACAATAGGTGGCGCTGCTGTGCTGCATTTTGAACTATTTCCTCAATAGCTCTATCTCAAGAACTAATGCACGAATTTTCATCAAACTTCAGATTCAAGTACACCTTGATAAATGTTGATGCTGATTATGTGGTTGTGTAAATCGCTCAACAGGTGGCGCTGTTATGCTGCATTTGTCATCATTTGCGCAATAACTCTATCTCAAGAACTAATGCACAGATTTTCCCCAAACTTCATATTCAGTTAGACATTGACATAAGTTGATGATAATTAGGTTCTGGTGTAAATCACCCAATAGGTGGCGCTGCTATGCTGCATTTTGATGGATTTATACGATTTAAAGGACAGTAATATCTCAAGAACTAATGCACGGAATTTCATCTTTTTAGAATTCTCATGATGAGCATAGATGCACTGTGAAAATGAATTTTGAAGTATTGACAAGTATGAGATAGAAGAAAGTTTTGTGATGGCCACAACATACTAGTTTTCTGTAGATTCGGGCCGGACCGTGACGGGATTTTATTCTTTGGTCGTATCGGATGAGATTTTTTTCCCCCACGAGTAATGTCCTCGTTCTTCCTTTATTGGTAGAGAAAATGAATGATAGAACACCATACCTTTGTTTCTTCTTTTTTTTTGCAATTTTTTTTTAATAATAAAAGATGGAATATGTTTTTAAATAAAAAGCACCTCTGCCAAAAATGCGAAAAAAGCAGACAGACCAGGCAGGCATGCTGTGTTTACTTTTATAACGGGAAATGCACGGGTGTTTAGCTTTTATAACGGGCTGGGCGAACAACAGCTTTAGCTTGATGCTATATTAATTTGAACAATAATATAAAAAACACTCTTTGCTGACCCATTCAATTTATAAAAATACACGGCAAACACTTTTTAATAAAAAGGTTGAAATGAGCAGATGGATTTTCGCATGTCTTATATCTTCTTGAACCTTATTTTGTATAGGCTCCTAAAGATTGCGGTCAATCGAATAAACATTGAACAGATGTGCACAGGAGTTCTAGACGAAATATAAGGTTTTCGGTAACTTCTGGCCGTTGTGATGACTTACTGCATGGCCGACTTGTGGTTGAATTCTCTCGTCTCGAACTAAGAAATAAAATTTTTATTTAGAGTAAACTCATAAAAATTTGACGTAATTTGGGTAAGGGATGGGTTTTGGGATCCCTGAAAATCGGGACATTCCACGTAAATGGAAACACCTGGCAACACTAAGTTTACACTGTAATAATTTATAGGGTTCATAGGTTTTCTGCAATTCGGGTTGCCGGGATTTTACAAAAAGTTTGACCATAAGTATGTAGGTATCAGATGAAAATAAATAGTACATATTTGAATATGAATGAGTATATATAAATTTACTGCATGAGAAATAAAATGGTAAGAAGTGTGATAGTAGATAATTTCTTCAAGAACCATTTTTTCTTCTTTTGAAATATGAAAAATATTACCAACTTGTCGCTTTTAATACACACAATAACACATGCATCTTATTTGTGATAGTTTATGCACACCTACTCGTTAAATGTGTGTAGATTGGTGGTACCCATTACTCAAAGAGGTATAAGCGTACAACTATGTAAGTGTTAGGAATTGAAAAAGTGTTTACTAAATAGAGATGTCTAAAATTATGATCAGATTGTAGACTCTGGGAGAGTTGCAAAAAAAAAAAAATGACAAGCTTGTAAAAGATAAAGATGGAAATCCATATAAAATCAAAATCTAATTCGCCAGCGTTCCCATAGCTTGCTATAATTTCTTTTTTGCAAGCGAAAAATAAAGTCGGAAGTGTCCATTATGGAGGTCTTACTGTATATAGATTTTTAACCTGAGAGATTATTTTGGATGTTCTTTTGAATTACCGAATCAACCAGAACCCGACCCGCATGAGTTAAGACCCAACCCGAACCTGAAACAATGAAAATCAACCTGACTCGCAGCGAAAATGTATAAGTCAACCTGACCAGAATCCGACCCACAACAAAAATATATCACCGACCCAAACTGAGGGTCAGGTCGGGTGAGAGTAAAATTGGATAACCTGACCCAATGCAGGACTCTAGTAGAGGTCTGTATGGGCCAAAATTTCCAGGTCCCAGCCCGGCCCGAGAATACAGAAAAATCCCAGTGATTTGAAGAGATTTTTCTCTTATTTTAAGAAATTTCTGTCTTTTGACCAAAGAATTTTAGGAAATTTTGGGCTATAGGTTTGTGATTTTTACTTATTTTTAGATATAAGAAATTTATAAATTTCGTTTCTAATACGAAAAAGTACTAGGCAGCAGAGCTGCCAGAGCACCCATGTAATTTGACGAACATGCTGCTTTAGGTAAGAGTATTTCAGGTAATTGGTGCATTTTCTGTAACTTTTTTCGGGGGGGGGGGGGGTGGGATGGGCAAATGAAAGCGCAAATTTTCATGTTTTAACGAAATATAATAAAGGGAAAAATTAGTTCAATTCACTGATTATTTTGAGAGCGTAGAATTTTGTGCGGTTTGGGTTATATCCGACCCGAACCTGGAAATTCTATATCCATTCAGCCTGAACCAGTTTAAAAAAAGTAGTCGACCCAAACTGCACAAACTTTGACCCAAAACCAACAGGCTTCAATCCGAGCCCAATCTCACCACAAAATGAAAAGTTAAAAAAAAATCTATATTGTAATGAAATAATGGAAAAGTAGCTTACAATTATATCTCTAGTATCAATTATATTTTTCTTGCAGAAAAATCAATATATCTTTATATGTACTCATTGATATTCAAATAAAATAGGTTTTCATTTAAAAATATATTTTGGAGAACTTTTTGAGAAATCGGGTAAAATCATACCCATCTGCCAGAAACAATTAAAGTTAACCTAACTCTAAAAAAAGAAGTTATTCAGAACTTCTCTGAAAAAATATTCATTTTAACTGGATCCGACTCAAACCACCAGTTGGGTTGGGTTTAGTTTGCCCAACCCAATGCAGGATTCTACCCGAAATGTGATCAGAGCCCAACAAAAAAAATTTCATCCTCCACATTTCGACCTGAACCAGAAATACTCCAACCTCAACCAAACCCCTACCCTAAACGATGAAAAAAAATACATGTTTATATATATATACATATCATAATGCAACTACCGGGTGTCCCAAAAAGGACTGATTGATTTTAAAATTCAATAACTTCCAAACGGTGACAGATATTAAAAAAATTCTTGCAGGAGGGTTATGCATAAAGTCAAAAGTTTTTCTACAGTGATTTTCGATTTTAGTTCGAATTACAAACAATAGATGGCGCTGCGATCAATACAGGCTAAATTCAGGCTCGATTTTTGGTACTTCGTGGCCCGGATAATACATTTCCATCTCCTTTTTCTGCATGGAACAACAGAAAGGACCAAAAATCAAGCCTGTATTTAGCGACTAATGCTTACAGCGCCATCTATTGTTTGTAATTTGAACTAAAATCTAAAATCACTGTAATAAAACTTTTGACTTTATGCATAACCCTCTTGCAAGAATTTTTTAATATCTGTCACTGTTTGGAAGTTATTGAATTTTAAAATCAGTCAGTCCTTTTTGGGACACCCGGTATATACAAGTAGTCTACAATTATAGCTGTAGTATCAATTTTAACTTTTAAGTAAAAAATTCAATATACATGTACTCGTTAATATTAAAATATATAGATTTTCATCATAAAATAAATTTTGTAAATTCCTTTGTGAGATAGATTCATCTCGAATCAAGAATCGTAAGTGTCACTGTCAACACCCAACCCAAAGCTGAAACAATTAAAGTTAACCCGACTCGAATCTGACCCCCAACGACAAAAGATTAGGTCCAACCTGATTCTGTCCAGACCGCAATTGGGGTCAGTTTAGTTTCCCTGACTCGATGCAGCACTCTTCTTGCAATCCAACCAGACCCCGATAAAATAATTTTCGTCCTCCGTATTCTTAATTGAACCCAAAATACTTCAAACCAAGCCGATTGTACAATTAGTGAAAATCGATTCACAATTTAATGTAGTTATAAAAAAAATAGCACAGATCATAACTTCAATATAAATTTTATCTTTTATGTTGAAAAATAAACATGTAAAGAGTCGTCCATGAATCAAATATGCAGATTTTTATCTGAAGGAATTTGGACATTTTTTTTTCAAAAAATCGGGCTCACCTGACCTAATCTGTATGAATCAAAATTCAATAAGTAACCGACTCATACCCGGAAGAATTAGTTTAGTCAATCTGAGTTACAAAGAAAAAAATTAGCTCCAACTCGACCCAACCCGACTGGGTCGAAATTCAAAAGTCAAAATATTTTCCCCGATGGGGAAGCATACCCCCCCCCCCCCCCGGCTTACAATGCAATAATAAAATAGTGATTACTAGCTGACCCGCCTGCCGTTGCTTGGGCCCATCCATTATGATAACTTTATACAGAACTCAAATATATATAATTTTATATCTTAGGAAAATCGGAGCCCCAATGCCTTTGGCAGCTTCTAGTGTGCAGTATTCTTTGTTTCATTCATTATTAAAACTTTAAAATTATTAATTGATATAGATTGTAGTGATGCATGTGATGCTGTTGCATCTTCTTGTACTTCAACATATCGATCACAGCTTTTCATCAAACAAGTTTTCACCATAAGCCTCCCGGTTATTCAAAAATTCTTATAGAACCCCGGTTATCCGAAAATTCTTACAGAACCTTGGTTAACCGACCATGCTTTTCAGATAAATGAGGTTTTACTGTATTGAATTTTTTTAATTTTTCGGCTTTCAGTTTGGGAAAGATTTACACAGAGGAAACTAGTAGCCACTGCAGCCTAGGCAAGATTTTAACAGCACCTCTACGAATGCTATCTTTTAAAGAAGCTTTTAAATTTTAATTCAAGAATTTGTCTAATCATAACTCCTTACATTTTAGCACCACGGTCAGTCACCCGATTTCACCCCAAACCCTCCTACCTGTACAGCTAGACCCAAATTTACATGTTTTGGGATATCCTAAATATGATTTGATTGTATTTGAAAAAAATTCTGTGTGTTAAAATTGTGTGAGTGCTGCTATAATTAATGTATAAAATACCAAGAAGTTAGATCGCTGATGGCAGAAACATACTTTCAAATGCAAAAAGTATAAGTACAAAATTTAGATATGGCATTTGTTTTAAAAAGCCAGTATATATACTAAAATACGAAATTTTATGTTTTATATGGTCCTTGTAGGGGTAGTGCTGTCCTAAGTGATATTTCAGGACACATTTACCCAGCATACTAATTTTTTTCCGTGACTGTTTGCAGAAATTCGTGATTTTTTTTCCACAAACATTTGCCGAAACTCACGATTTTTTTCCTGCAATCGACAGCCGAAATTCGTGATTTTTTCCGACAACGTTTGCCGAAATTCACGATTTTTTTCTGCGATAGTGTGCTGAAATTCGCGTTTCTTTTCCGCAATCGTTTGCCAAAATTCATGATTTTTCCCTGCGATCGCTTGCCGAAATTCACGATTTTTCTCCACGATCGTTTGCTGAAATTCGCAATTTTTCCCCGCAATCGTTTGCTGAAATTCACGATTTTTCTCCGTGATCGTTAGCTAAAATTTGCAATTTTTTCCGCAATCGTTTGGTGAAATTTGCGTTTTTTTCCACGATCGTTTGGCAAAATTCGTGTTTTTTCATCCATCGTTTGCCGAAATTCGCGATTTTTTTCTTCGATTGGTTGTTGAAATTCGCAATATTTTCCACGATCGACTGCCGAAATTAGCTTTTCTTTTCTGTGATCGTTTGCCAAAATTTGCATTTTTATTCTTCGAACATTTGCCAAAATTCATGATTGCATTCCATGATCAATTGCTGAAATTCGTGATTTTTTCCACGATCGTTTCTGAAATTTGCATTTTCTTTGATCGGTTGCTGAAATTCGAGATTTCTTCCACGATCGACTGCTGAAATTAGCTTTTCTTTTCCGTGATCGTTTGCCAGAATTCGCGATCTTTTACAAAATTTGCGTTTTTTCGGTGATCGTTTCTGAAATTCGTGTTTTCTTGGATCAGTTGCTGAAATTCGTGATATTTTCTGTGATCGACTACCGAGTTTAGCTTTTCTTTTCCAAGATCGTTTGCCAAAATTTGTGTTTTTATTCTTCGATCGTTTGCCAAAATTTGTGATTGCATTCCATGATCGAATGCTGAAATTCGTGATTTTTTCCGTGATCGTTTGCTGAAATTCGTGATCTTTTCTGTGGATCATTTACCAAAATTTGCGTTTTTCAGCGACCGTTTGCCAAAATTCGTGTTTTTTCGATCGTTTGCTGAAATTCACGATTTATTTCCAGCGATCGTTTCAGGATTCATGATTTTCTTTCACAATCATTTCACGAAATTTGTGATTAATTTCTGCACTTGTTCGGTGAAATTTTCGATTTTTTTATGTGACCTTTTGACACAATCGCGTTTTTTCCCACAATCGTTTGACGAAATTTGCGATTAATTTCTGCAATTGTTTGATGAAATTCGCAATTTTTTCCAGTGACCGATTGATAAAATTACCTCCTTTTTTACGCGACCTCTTGGCGAATTCACAAGTTTTTCCGCAGTTGTTTGTCGAAAGTCACGATTTTTTTCTCGAATGATTGGCCAGAATTGACGTTTTTATTCATTGATCGTTTTGCGAAATTCTCGGTCGTTTACGCACATCAACGTGATTTTTTTTACTAACTCCACAGAAATCGCTGATCAACCGATTAACGAAATTTGAGAGAATTTTCCTTCCTGCCCGGCTGACAATTTCCCGATTTGTTTTCTGCGACCACTTGATGAAATTTATCTGTTTTTTTATCACCAGATGAAAACTGTTTCACTATTTTCTGGATCATATTTTTCTGTCTCTCCTATGCCCATATTAATTCCAAAATACTCATTTTGCGGAATTTTGTAAAAATAAATGATTCGCGGGATTGAGCAGGAATATATACACTATATTGCCATTAATGACCGGCAACTTCCAATTTTAGACATTTTATCGAATATTTAGAAATATACTTGACAGATTCTTCTGGAATTTCAGAATTAAAAAGAACAAGAATGACCTCATATTTAGCAATGTCAATTTGATAAGGGGGGCAATTAGGGGGGCAACAAAAAATCAAAGAAAAAAATAATACTTGGGATCACCCTGTAAAATAAAATGCACGAAATGATCTATCACTACCGAATATAAATAAACTGACATTGTGCAATATGTGTATTCTTTTATGTAAGAATAGCATTTATATTAATAGAGATATAGTGATTTATTTAAAAACATTAAAAATTCTTGCATATTTTTTGCTTATAACATGCAGGGTTTTCAACCAAATTTAATGCCGGTTTCAGAAAAATTGACAAAATATAGTAGAAACAATATAGTGCAATTGGAATATAAATTTATTAAATATTTTAGGAAATATGAGTAGTTGTATGAAATAATATTTATCTGTGCATGTGCGAACGATAACAAGGATCATTTTACATAATGTAAAAGTTAACTCTATGGAGCAACTTATTAAAAAAAATCTAGTCAAATATCGTAAAAATTCAGAAAGATATCGGCGTTAGAGTGAACAAATTTTAAGTTGTTCTCTAAAAGCAGCTGAATGATAAGGGATTTTCCACAAATTGTCATTTTTAATTTTTTTTAATTTTCATTTTTTATTCATGTTTTAGTTCTTCTTGGATAACCACCAAATGAGCCTATACCATGATCGAAAGAAGTATCAAAATCGAAGCATTTTTTTCCAAATCTACTCATTGATAGTCACTAAATACTAACTTTTTCTGAAAGTCAGTTAATAAAAAATGACAATTTGTGTAAAATCCCTTATCATTCAGCTGCTTTTAAAGAACAACTAAAAATTTGCTCACTCTAACGGCGATATCTTTCTGAATTTTTACGATATTTGACTAGATTTTTTTAATAAGTTGTTTCATAGAGTTGTCTATTACATTATGTAAAATGATCCTTGTTATCGTTTGCGCATGCGCAGATAAAAATTATTTCATACAACTACTCATATTTCCTAAAATATTTAATGTATTTATATTCCAATTGCACTATATTGTTTCTACTATATTTTGTCAATTTTTCTGAAACCGGCGCTAAATTTGGTTGAAAACCCTGCATGTTATAAGCAAAAAACATGCAAGGATTTTTTAATTTTTTTAAATAAATCGCTATATCTCTATTAATATACATGCTATTGTTACACAAAAGAATACACATATTGCACAATGTCTGTTTATTTATATTCGGTAGCGATTGATCATTTCGTGCATTTTATTTTACAGGGTGATCCCAAGTATTATTTTTTTTTGATTTTTTGTTGCCCCCCTAATTGCCCCCTTTAACAAATCGACATTGCTAAATATGAGGTCATACCTGTTCTTTTTAATCCTGAAATTCCAGAAGAATCTGTCAAGTATATTTCTAAATATTCGACAAAATGTCTAAAATTGAAAGTTGCCGGTCATTAATGGCAATATAGTGTATGTATATATATTCGCAGAAAATTATAACTGTTATTGCTACAATACAAACTCATGAAATTTCAGGACAGGTTACCGTATTTTAGGACATTTTAAGACGTTTTTTCATTTTTCAGGAATTTTACGAATTTCAAGACAAGTACAGCCCCTGGATCCCCATGTCCTAAAAGAATGTTGACCTCCATCCAAAAAGAGCATTAAAAAAAAAAATCGCATTCTTTTACGACTAAAACTTACCAAATTATAATATTTGAATTTTATGAAATTTCAATGTTTTTCATTTACCTAAACTAAATAATACTTCTTTTCCATTTGTAGTGCTAGAAAACACTGAAATTACATAAAATTCCTAACTTGGTAAGTTTTGGTTGTAAAAAATAGTTTATTTTTATTTGTTTTGTTTTGTTCCTCTTAGACAAAAAACATTTTTCTAAATATAACCTATAAGACTCAGGGGCTGTATCAAAAGTAAATTTAGAGTTTTATTAGGTTAAAAAAATACCATATCTTAAAACTTTACTTAATTTCTATACTTTTTGTAATTGGAAGTACATTTCCTTCATCAATGGTTTATGAAACAATTGAACAGACATGTATTTTAAATCATCTGGTCTGTATCGCTTTGAAGGAGAGGAGGGGGCCCGCAAAAAAGTCAAGCCTTGGGGCCTGAGTAGTGGTTAATCCGCCTCTGTTTTGCATGCGCCGCAGACAATCGAAAACCAAGTTGAATGACAAAACCCTGTGGCAATCGGGTCCATAGAATCTGAGATAAGAATGCGCCTTTGGCGGTGGAAAAATGGAACTAAAATCTGTTAAACAATTGTAAGCTAAACTGCATGAACTAATTTCCGTTGAAATCGAACACATAAAAACCAAGAAAAGAATGCATCATTAATCTTCGAAAATGGTCGTAAAAGAAGTCCAAGATAAACTTTTATAATGCAGAAAATAGCTAATCGTAATCTAAGTTGAACGAACCAATTCTTGTTGAAATCGGACAGATAGAACCCAAAGAAAGAATGCACTCCCAAGGGATTGAAGGTGCCCCCACCCAATAAATTTGCTGAATTACCTTTAACATTAACCCAATATTTATTTTATGGATGAAATCCCCCCCCCCCCTCCTAAAAAGTTAACAAATTACCTTTAATTGTAGCATTTTTTTTATTTACGGCTGTGGTGAGTAAACCTAAGTTGATGCCGAAAAAGAAGAATAATATTCGAAAAAATGTGATAGCAAGAGCATAAGAAAATTTTTTAGTAGTTTATGAGGTAGCCGGAGGACCACAAAACTATGCTAAAAAAATTGCAAGAGAATTGGATCATTTTTAAAGGAGCTGCACCAAGTGCTGCAAGAAGGTGATTAATATTCAAAATTGGTGGTAGCTGAAGTCTGAGCAATTTTTATGTCGTTCATAAAGTAGCTGAAGGACCTAAGAAGTTGTTAGAAAATAAAGAGCTAGTGAATCCGACTATTTTTAAGGGATCTATAATAGGGGAACCAAAAGGTGTCAACTGGTAACTGAGAGCAGGGCCCTAAGATGAAAACATGTTAAAAGGTCCTAGCACTTACTTCTTTGGATCTTCAATTAGTTGAAATTAAGCATAGGGTATGAATTAATCAATAGGATAAGATTTTTAAGAAATGCGCAAAAATAGTGGAAAATTCTTAAAGAGCCCTAGGGCACCAATAAAACTGTGAAGTATAGCTGGAAATCCTAAGTTGTTGTTAGAAAAAAAGCTAGTGAATCAGACCATTTTTAAGGGAGAAATAATTGGAGGCCCAAAAGGGGCTAACTGATAGTTGAGAGCAGAGCCCTAAGTTGAAAACATGTTAAAATGTTCTAGTATTTAGCAATTTAGATCTTTAGTTTGTTGAAATTAAGCATAGGGTATGAATTATTCATTTTAAGGAAATGTGCATAAAGAGGGGAGGACGCTTAAAAAAGGGCCCTAGTGCCTCAATTAAAATATAAGGGGTTGATCCGGGGAGAGGAGTCCAACACTCAACTTTAAAGTTATGCATTGAGAGTGAACACAATTAGGGGATGAAAAATGCATGGTTCACAAAAGTTCAATGGGCTCCGGATTTGGCAGGGCCTTAACTGGAATGTAGAAACGGGGGAATAACTAATTGGAAAAATTCCATCAAAACAAAGGTCGGATTAAAAAGGGTCAATTAATTAAAAATTTAGGGCACAAAAATTCAAGGGGCCCTGAACCAGGTGCCAGGGTCTTAACTGGAATGTAGTTGGGTATAAGGAAAATTTTTAGTAATTTATAAAGTAGAACTATGCAAAAGAAAATTGCAAGAGAATTGGATTATTTTTAAAGAAACTGCACCAAGGGCCCCAAGAAGACGATTAATGTTCAAAATTGGTGGTAGATGAAGTCTTAGGATTTTTTTTTTTTTTTTTTTTTTGTGTGTGTGTGTGTGTATGTACTAGCTGGAGGACCTAAGAAGTTGTTAGAAAAAAAAAAAGTTAGTGAATCGGACTATTTTTAAGGGAGCTATAATACCGGGCCCAAAGGAGGCCAACTGACAGTTGAGAGCAGGTCTCAAAAATGGAAACCTGTTAAAAGGTGCGAATACTTAGCGCCTTAGATCTTCAATTAGACGAAATTAAGTATAGGGTATGAAATAATCATTAGAATAAAATTTTAAAGAAATTCACAATGAGAGTGTTGGCTTGGAGACGGGAGTCTAAGAATCAACTTTAAAATTATGCATTGAGAGGGTGATGCAATAAGGGGGTGAAAATGAATGGCGCCCAAAAAGTTCAAGTGGTCCTAGAGGGACAGCGTCTTAACTGGAATGTAGAACCGAGAGAATAACTAAATGAACAAGTCGGAAATTATAAGTCAAACACAGCATATGAGGTGTGTTCGTACTATAACTAGTTTTATAAATATTCAGATCTTGGTGCAATAGCTGTTGCATGCTTTGAAGAAAAACATGAATACAAATTTATTATGATTATATACATTAAAGCCAGAAATACAGAAATAATATGACACCATCTTAAATAGGACGTAATCACCATGGCAACCTGGAATCATTACATATCATGGGATATCACTGAACTGATTACGTAGGATAGGATTTAATAGAATAATCATCATGCCAACCCAGAATGGTTTACCTATCATGGGATATCACTGAATTAATTACGTATGATAGGCTTTAATATAACGAAGAAAACTTTTATTAACATCTTTTTAAGTTTTGATTCGATTTTCATAAAATTTGAAATGACTCTACAAAATTCTACAATGATTCTATATATATTAAATTTCAAACCATTCGGTTGGGTAGTTTTTGCACTGCTATATATGGACGGACGGAACAGACAATGACTATAGGTGCTACGTATTTATATAATTATGACATTTCCCCATAGGCCATAATGTAATAGAATACTTTTGAGTGTCTCTGTAAATAAACTATGACGCTTAACACACTTAAAACTACTGAAATCACACTTCCAGAGATTATCATCCATAGACGGCCATGTATCCAATCCTTTATGTGGCCCTGTATATCCTTTTATTCATATTCTACAAACATATCTTAGTATACTAAATATAAAGTTCAACTTAAAAATGAATAACTCATTTAAAAAACACCTTTAAGCTATTTTCGTTCATATTCAGTAACCTTTACAAATTTTTTTGTCTAGCCTGTATATGATATACAGCATTTATACTCACAACATAATATGCAAAAATTTAGTTAAACTTAAAACCCATATCACAGATAAAAATGCACTTCCAACAATCATCGGTAATATACAGTACTTCAGATCCATATTGTATCAGAAATCTTTTGTGTGTCCCTGCAAATACTATGCACTTTCTATTATACAGGAAGTAACTTGTAATAAACCTTAGCACCGTATATCAATTTCATTATATATGAAATAGTTTAACATAATTAAAATACGCCACAAACAATGTTTCCCCCAATACCATTATGTAACGGAATTTTTTGTGTTAACAAAAATGTCCCTGTAAATTAGGGATGGGCATTATTTAACGTATTAGGATAAAAAACCCTGTTACTATGCTGGAACCTAATATTCTTATGTTACCGAAAAGTCCCTGTTAATTAAATAACATATGGTTTTAAATGGCAGCATCTTTATTAATTTGTCTTAATCAAGAATTCAATTTTGTGCCTTTAAAATAGAACAATATTAACAACAAACGTCCTCGATCGTTTCTTTTCAGACACGCGCCCCTAGTTTGGCCCATCTTCACCCTCTAGTTACGGGCAACTCTGTTAGGTGTGTTGTGTTAAAAATTTATTTTGTATTTCACCAATCCCTAATGCATGAATAGTAATGACTCACAGCACTAATTAAATGATTTTTCGGCTGGGTGCCTGGTGCTGGGTCATCAGCATCATAACATACTTTCACCGATTCTGATGGCACAAATTAGAGCATAAACGAAACACTGCACAAATAGCAAATCAGGAAAACATCTGAAAATTTCTAAGAAAAAAAGCTCATGCTTGACATGTTTTGTACTCATGAATCGTATATATTGTCTTCATTTAGCATTTCCATATCAAAAAGTCAAGTTTGACTTATAAAACCCATGAAAATTTTGTCTAATTTTTGATCTGAGCAATTTCTTTTCAACTAAAAATATATTTTCGTGCTTTTTTTTTTTTTTTTTTTGGGGGGGGGGGGGGGGGGGGCTTCTAATTTTCAACGAGTGATTTTTATTGAATTTAGCAATATATTTCATTTATGTTATGTAAATGAAAAAAGCATTGATTCCTCCCCCCACCACCTTTTAAAAAAATGCGGCAAAACAGGAGTTTTTTGCAATATTTAAGTAAAATACATTTATTTATAAGTTTATCTCTTAAAAATTTTAATTCTCGATTTTGAATAGGAAATCTATTTCCAAAAATAACAAAACATTGCTTAGCTACATTCAAATAAAATCCATGAATTTATAATTTTTTAAATGATTACCGCATTAAAACGGGTTCATTAAAACTTCAATTGATTTCAACTGAGAGCAGCTGAAACTAACCACAAATAATTCCTTATTTCATTCTGAATCACGTCATCAGTAAATGTAGTAACCTATAAAATGTTCTTTTATCGCTTAATAAGCTTTTGAATAAAGAGAGATAAAGAACATCTTTGCAATTATTTATCTGTTAAAATTTTCTGCGGTCAATATAACATTTGCTTATTTTGAAACATTTGGTAGAACAGTCTTTTAAATTAAAAAATATGCTGGAGGATAAATTTATCTAAATGGGTAATTGTCGGAGTGAAATGACATTTGACTAAGAGTTTTTATTTATTCTTCATGTGTTTGAAAGAATGGAGCGTTTTGCGTTGGCAGTTTATTTGAATATTTAAAGGGTTTTTACTATGTACTCATGGAGGTTTTTTTTTTTTTTTTTAAGGGAATAGGGTGGGGGCGAGGGGGATTCCAACACTATAAATTTTGTTTTTTGGCAAAGTTTTTATTATTTTTGTTTTGTCATTTTTTTAATTTGCTGAAAAAAAAGAAAGAAAATAGCCTCCTATAATTTGTGAGAAAATTTAATTTTAGTACAGTTGTAATTAATTTGAAAAACATACTTGTACAAACGAAATTTGTTTGGATGAATTGCATTTGATTAAAAGTATATAAATAATATTTTTGTGTTCTTGTGAAATTAGCTTTGAATATGCGTTGATAGATATGACTGCCATGAAATCGGGGATCAAATTTCTATTTTTTAATACTTTCCAACGTAGTTGAAAAGTGTTTATGAATTCAGATTGTCTGCCCGTCTGTCTGTCCTTTCTTTAACTCGTGTAAATATTAGCCGACTGCCATGAAATGGATATATCTTATTTGGATTTAGTATGGCATGTTCGGTATTGTAAAGGAAGTGTGTATAGCATATTTGGTTCATTTACAGGGTCACTCATAAGAATTCTGTTACATTACAGTACATAGGGAAAAATCGTTTGCTGTGTATTTTAATGATATTACAGCATTTAAAACATATTGAAATTGATATAAATCACTGAGGTGTACTACAAGGTTCTTACTATAGAATAGGGTGTGCATAGAACTTATCGTTTATTTACAGGAACACACAAAAGTATTTGGATATCGAAGAAAATGAACAATAATTCAACTTTTAAAGCCACGAACGATATTTGCTAGGAAGAGTGTTTTCAATTGTGGTATGCATTTTTAAATTTAACTATCTCTATATATAATAAAAGCCAGTGTAACGCTGGGCGGGGCGAATCCATCAATCTTACCAATCTTTCAGGAAGAGACTCAAGGGGAAAAGGATTCATTCTCCCATTGGTTGACAAGAAACAAGGATCCCGCGATTACTTCTCAAGGTTACAAGTCCTGATAATTGAGCAGTAGTAGACACTTCTTCTTAACAAATCAGTGCAAGGCACATCGATCGCATTACACCACCAAAATAAATCGCCAAGTGTCACTTGAGATTATTTCAAGTATTAAGTTGGAATTATATTAAATTTTCTTTGCGACATGTAAGGAATTTTAATTTATTTCTCATATAAAGTGATTCACGGAAAACAATGACATGGTATTTTTAAAAATATCCTGTTTTTTTCCTGCAAAAAATTGATAAAACTGACTTTCTTTTAAAAAAATAATCAATTTAAATATTTTAGGCTTATTATTTTGTAACTTATTTTTAAATTACATATTACTTATATTTTCCTTTTCTATACACAGGTGTATGTAAACTTAAACTTAAAAAAAAAAAAAAAAAATCAAACACATTCCATATTTTAAAAGTAAAAAATGAATATTTATACGAAAAGTAAAATTAATAATTTTTGATTTATAGATTTGCATCAGGAGGACAGAATCTTAGGGGATTAGACCTCCCCCCCCCCCCCCTGAAATAATATCCTGGCATTTTGTAACTTATTTTTACATTACACATTACTTATATTTTCCTTTTCTATATACAGGTAAATTTAAACTTAAAAAAAAAAAAAAAAAAAAAAAAAAAAACATATCCCATATTTTAAAAGTAAAAAATTAATATTTATACGAAAAGTAAAATTAATAATTTTTGATTTATAGCTTTGCATCAGGAGGACAGAAGCTTAGGGGATTAGACGGTTGGGATTCAACCCGAGATACTTATTTATTAATCAATATACATATTTAAAAAAATTTGGAGGGGGGAGGAAGGGGGGTGTAAACGATAAAATACAATTTCAAAGTGTTATTAAAAAAAATAGTATTATTTCAATAGTTGCAGCAGACTGTTTTAATTACGCACTTTTATTGCATATTTATTAAATTTTTGTTTTGTTAAGAAATCTTAATTTTGTTATAGTAGTATTTTAGCTGGAAAACCTGGTTTACCCAGAAATATTGTAAATGCTAATTGTGTGTTTATTAGAACATAAACTAGCTGAACTTTGCTCATCGAAACGCTTCCATATTGTCAATTATTTTTTTTATGAGTTTTTCAAGTTTTAAGTGAAAAACACAATTTTTACCCACCGTCCTAGGACGGGCATTTACACTAGTTTTTTAAATATTACTTGGGGTATATCAATTCCAGATCATATACAAGGTCGAACAACAATTCTCAACAACATTTGTTTATTGGTTGAAATTGCTGAGTGGAAATTTTAAAGTGTATTATGCTTTTAACTGAACTAACTTTTTGCATACTATGTAGTATACATACATATCTATAGATCCTATACAGGGCTGCAAAAAAACGTATATTTTAATGACTCTTCATGGTAATGGCAGAAATCGTGTTTTCAAATGCATTATGTGTTTTCCAAATTTTTCATTAAAACATCATCTTCCACCTTTGTCAATTGTGATGTTTTGTTATGGTATTCTGAATGTGTTGGAAAGTGCTTCATAATCTATGCTGTATGCATGATTCTTTTTTTTTGGTTGGGGGGGGAGTGGGATTAGAAATCATGTTGTTAAAACTGTGTTAATTATTATACAGGGTATCTCCAATAACTAATTTCTAAACCGTTAGTTTTAAAGGTATATTTCCAATTGCAATTTGTTCTGCATCACATAAAAATCGATTTATATTACAATAATTACTTTTCAAATGCATAAGAAATTACAAATTTCATACAATGTCTCTGCCCTATAAGTTTTATTTAGAAAACTTTTTTCCATGTTCTAACAAGTAAAACAGCAAAAATGTATTCTTTTATGGTTAAAACTTACTGAGTTATGATACTTAGAATTTTATGAATTTTCAATGTTTTAATCACCATAAATGGAAAACACGTTTTTAGTGTCAGAAATTGCTAAAAATGCATGAAATTCAAAGTATCATGACTAGGTAAGTTTTCGTCTTGCAAAAATTACGTTTTTAATCACAAACTCATTTTGATTCATCTCAATAGAAAACAGCATTTATAATTATGTCAAAAAATTATTCCAAACATTTTGTTTAAAAGCCCTTCTAATTAAAACATCCGTTGACCGGATACACACGATTAGTTATATGTTATAAAAATAACAGGTTGTTGGAACCTGTTACCTGTACAAGTGTGGAATGATGTAACCTGTTAACCAAAAGTAACTAAATTTCCCATCTCTACTGTAAATGAATAATAAATATTCTTTGCACCGCACATTCTACTGAATGTACATTTTAGTTCACTTCATAAATTCATATCAATTTCATTATGTTTGAAAGGGTGTAACATCATTAAAATGCACTTGAAACTATTTTTACCATTGGCTTACTTTTGACTGTCCCTGTAATTGATTTATAGATGCGGTTTTCATAAAAGTTGAAATGACTTGACAAAATTCTGCAACGATTACATATTTTAAACCATTCAGTTGGGTAGTTTTGCGCTGTTATATGCAGACAGACTAACCAGACGATGACTATAAGTGTTACGTATTTAAATAATTACAAATGCACCTAAAAAAGGGCCCCCAAAATGAATATTGAATTAAAAGGGGGTAATTTATTAACAATTTAGTGCACAAAAACTTAAAAGGCTGCGCACCGGGCCCCAGGATCTTAATTGAAATACTGAATGGGGGGATAACTAAGTGAAGAAAGAGCCCCAAAAACGAAGATCGGATAAAAAGGGGACAAGTTATTAAAAATTTAAGGCATAAAAACTTGAAGGGGCCCAGGAGACTTGGGTCTTAAAAAATTAAAAATCTAATGCTCAGGTGCATCAGGAACTGGCTTAGACTATCTTCATCCAAATTTTCAGACTTCTGCATACAATAGATTTTTTTAGCCATCACACACAGACACACAGAGAGAAACTTCAAGTATGGGGCCCCCAAAAGTGGTGACGGCCCATGATTTAATCAGGCCCTGAATCTGTATAATTAAATCGTCATAGAAAGTCTCTAACTGGGTTCCTTGCGGCTCTGACCCAAGTTTCCTTTGAATCCCTTCCCATCCCTCCACAACCGATCCTAGTCCTAATAATTGATAATGGAAAAAAAGATAAGGGGAAGTTAAAACATTTCTCATAGTAGCAAATGATAGAAAAAAATTCTATTTATTACATGAAAATGGTGTAATATTAAAACTGAAAAATTAAAAAAGAACACTAAGAAAATCCTTTTTTCATAACATCACATTTCTCTTTGAACTCAAAAGATTTGGGGCCCTTGCGATTGCGACCCCTTAAATCCATCCCTGGTGCCTACTGAAGGAATATGGTACAATTATAACTGCTAAGTCGAAAACTTCTCCAAATTTGAATTTTGCTTTGCACCTTAGAGATTCCACTTTCATGGATTTTACTGCGTAAGATTAATATGTTTATTTAGTACAGTATAACCTACTATAAGGGATCTTAAATGACTGGAGAAAGATTCTGTTTTAGATAGTTTTGTCTCTTAGCAGGTATAATTTTTATAATATTTTTCCCATACAGACAAAGAATATTTTACCTTTAAATCAGAATTCTGTTATAGATAGGTTCTGTTTTCATAGTATTTACTGTTGCACTTTTGTGTCTCGATCTAAAAGCCACTGTCCAGCTTTATTATTTTTTTAATCCCCCTGTTCTTTTTGTGAAAGTCGAACTCGCTATATTAACTTCAAACTATGATTGTTAATGTTAGCCACTAAATCACTGTTAAATTAGTTATCTGGGTAGAGGAGGGGGAGCGGTCTCTGTTTTGCTGTCAATTACAGCCTCCTCTCTTATTTGGCTCACCCATTGACACTGTTTTTTACCCAGTACTCAATAGGTTAACAATTCAAGAAGAATCATCAGGCAATTTGACAAGAGAAAATTATGAAGTACATAAGTTGAGTTTAATATGATTGAAAATGTAATAGCAAAAGCAGAAAAAATACAAATACAAATAAGATTGATGATATATAAATTTGATTTGGATTTTGTCATCAATACTGATAAAACTGGTTGTCAGTACTGGCCGTGTAACCAGATCTTTCACTTGGAAACAATTCTTGTGTAATGGAGAAAGATAATCTCTCTAGTCACTGCAATCAGGCATAGGCACAATAATTCAGGCATAACGTATAAGCACAATATTTAACAGTATCTGGAAAATTGGTCTTATCCCTTTTTTTAGCAAAGGGGAGGGGACGTGTGTGTTTATGTCAAGGTATAAAAAAAACAGGATTTAAAAAAAAAATAAATAGGAAGTCAATTTTTAAAAAATTATAATCACTTTTTTCTGTGTTAAAATACTAAATAGCTACCAAGAATTGTAGGTTTCCAAGCAATTAACCCTCTAATTACTAACATAACCTATATTTTTATGCTTTATTTAATAAAATTATAACTTATAATTACAAAAAGATAAAAACCGCAAATTAGTAATTTCATTAGTTAGTAGCATGCAATAATATTACGTACACTATTTTTGTAATAATTATATAAACCTACATTAAATACTACTGATATTTACATTTATTAAAATCCTTAATAACTGCATTGAATATTAATTGTTAGCACAGGTTAAAATTAACAGTTATTAAACAATTAATTCTCTAATTAGGAATATAATATACATATTTAAGGTTTAATAAAATTATAGTTATTCTAGAAAGAAAAAGGGCAGAGTGCTAGTTCTCAAAAAGTGCACTAATTCGGTGGAAAAGGGCATTATTTGAAGAGGAAATACCTAAGAAAAGTATTTAGTAACAATATAAGAAAAAATAATATATTTTTTAAAGTGATAAATAAAGCACTATTAATTTTTAATTATTTTAGGAATTACAAAATGAAAAATACAATTAAATTAACACATAATTTAATAATTTCCTGTCAAAGGGAGCCAAACTACTTTTGGCACCATAGACTAGGCAGGCGTCACCTGCTAGATACTCTGCAAGTAATACATAGTGTAAAATAGATTTAGTAGTCTAGGTTCAATCTAAAGATTGCTGGAAATCGTATCTTAATCCCAAACCAAATTTCAAGTATTTTTTTTTTAATTTAGAAAACAAACACCTTGAATGCTGAACAGGTAATTTAACTTAAAATATTATATCTCTCAGAAAGTATAGCATATTTTCTGAACCTTGGTTGCAATAAGTCACATGATATAACAAAAATGAGTACTATCAAACTCATTATCATGGCACACAGTCTAAGAAACTGTGTTACAGAAACACAGTTGTGCTTCTGTAACACTGTTGTGGGAAACAGTTAAGTGAGTAGTACACACTGTCAAACTCATTATGCATTTGACTTTTAATTAACCTTTGGTCACTAAATGATTGAAAACTTTTTACTGAACCAATTTTTTTCACAATCATTATATTAAGATATGTTATGCCACATAAGATCATGACACACAGTTTAAGAAACTACAGTTTAAAATCTCAACAAATGTAATGTGAAGTGCTATAATTGGCAGTGAGTAACATATTAAACATGAAACTTTTAATATGTCAGCATCATAATACATAACTAGATAACAATATTTGATAAATCAAGAATGATTTTCAAATAAAAAAACAAACAAAACTAATGAACTCTGAAAAATATTTACGCAAATTGAAAATATTACCTTTCTTTTTGGGTCGAGGAGGTTTACTTACAGCTTTACCAGAAAGAATGGCTTCAAGCTCAGATTCAAGAGCACTTTCATCAATGTCGCTTTCATTATCATCATCCATAACATCTAAATCAGGAATGTTGAAAATCCCAAGCTGAAAAATAAAAACTTACGTACTTAAACAATATGAATTGCTTAATCTGTCAGTAAAGAAAAATGAATGAACTATAGTGGGAAAAGCAACAGAGTAGAACTAGAAACAGATTATAAAGAAATATAACTATAATTATTTTATAGTTTACATGCTCCTAAGTACCCTACTGGTTGAGTCACACCCAACTTGAACCTGAACATTTCATTTTAAAATGAACCAATAATAGTTTAAAAAAAAAAATCATCAACCTGAAGAGCTTAAACTCTAAACTGACTCAAACTTGAAATGTTTAAATCAGGTCAGGCCTGTAAAACAAAACAGAATCAATACCATGTAGTGCAATCACAGAATAATTATACATCTAAAATAAATTTTATATGTTACAAAGTAAGCTGGATGTATACAGTCATATTAATAACCTCCCATGAAAATTATAACTTTAAATTTCTTAATGATAATCACTAGGAAAACTGTTTATATTAAATTGATTATTTTACATTATTCACTCCATAATAACAAAAAAATTAAAAAGTTGACTATAAAGAAAATTTTGATTTGATTTGGAAGGTGGGATATAGAAACTGGTGTGAATAGATGTGTTACTGCCTATAGCCTCTTAAAATATCATTTATTTTTTTTATTTTTTTTAATCAATTTAAACAATAAATGTTAAAATTTCCAAAACTCTGTGTGCAGTGAAAATTGATCTCTTATTGTTAAACTTGTAATTCATTAATAACTAGAGAGTTGATACTGATTATTACTAATAATGTACTTGCGGTAATTGGTCATAAAAAACAATAAAATACTGATTAAATAATAGTAATAACTGTTAGTTTTTTTTAACTAAATACATGCAGACCTTTTTTTTGTTCAAATATTAATGTATTTGTAGATACATATACTATGTGTGTATACAAATAATCAGTTAATATTTTTGTATATGCATTTAGACTTCCAATTATCTGATGCTTGATTATACAACACAGTCAGTTAAATAAACCTCTCGCATATTTTATCATTTAACTTGCACAGACATATAACTAAGGATATTTATATCTGTATTCCAAAGAATTCAAAAGAAAATGTATCAGGTTTTAATTGTTAATTTACAATCGATTATACAAAGCTTTAAATACAACAAAAATGTTAATTTAGGTGATTAATGTAATGTTAAATTATTTTAACACATTGCAGATTTTTTAAATAATACTAATTTTGTCCCCATAATCATTTAAAATGGTCGAAAATATTGAAAATCCACAAGAACTCTGACCATCAAATAATACTCCTGCCACAAAAATGGCTTCTTATTTTCTCCTCATTGCTTAAAATATGTATCATTGTTTCTATCAACCCAAATTTGTCTTACTGCTTATGACAGATAAAAGGAACATAATTACAGAATTTTCTCCTTAAACTTACTACCTTATTTTTATTATTTCTTTTATGATAACATTTATTTATTTTATTCTATGATAGTAGCTTTTTACATTATTAATAGTAATTTTAATCACAGTGTACAGTGGCGTAGCCAGAATTTCGTTTCGGGAAGGGTCCAGAATTTTCCCTCCAGATTATATACATATAGTAAAACCTGTTAAGATGAAATCATAAATGTTGATGAAATATTCCGTTTTGCACAGGTTTTCGTGTTAGCAGGCGTAATTGTATAGCATTCTTTTCAATAGCACTAGTAGAATTCCGTTATAGGCAGGTTCCATTTTGACAGGATGTTATGCATTTATACTTATTTATCTTATATGAATAGTAAAACCTGCCAAAATAATAATTATCTATAACAAAACCCTGCCTTAAACGGAAGCGTTACATGGTCTAAATATGAATTGCCATACAATTAAATTTGCTAAAAACCTGTTTGAAAGGGGATTTTTACCACTTTTTATTGAAACACAGTAAAACCTGTGAATGTGAAATCTTTCTATCATAGATCGGGAGGCGGCAGCACAGACAATCACCTCATTGAGTTGGAGGCTGAAATTGCAGAATTAGTTAAAACTCGATTTGCATATTAAAACACAATTGGTCTGCCAAGCCATATCTTGGTAGAAAACACTCAAAAACCCGATATTAGCAGTTGTCTCGTGGGTTTATTATTGTGTTTTCAAGCTTCCAGTCCTTCATGTTTTCATACCTTTGGGTGTAGGAAAACACAATGATAAATCTACGAGTTAACCATTAAAATGGGCTTTTCAGGTGTTTTCGAACAAAATATGACTTGGCAGACAAATTGCGTTTTAATATGCAAATCGAGTTTTAACAAATTTTGGAATTTTAACTTCCAACTCGATGAGTTGATTGTCTCTGCTGCCGCCTCCCAGTCTATAATGGAATCCTGTCTCAAACGGAATAGTTTCAGGATCCCAATGAAACGAACAGTTGATCTTTTTGAGATAATGTGTCTTAGAAGTATAATTAATTACACTTCTTTAAATGGAAGACTGTCTAAAATGGAGCTTTTTTCCAGTCCCAATCACGTCTTGATAGGATTAGCTGTATATGTATAATAGCAGTATTTCGAGTAACTTTAAGAATTTACATATATCTTTATTTAATTTCTTAATTAAAAAAAGAATGGATAAAAAAAAGTAAGATCAATCTCTATAACTGCAGCTAATTTTACATTGAAGTTACATTAATATTTACCAGTGACAAACATTTTACAAACACTAAGGTGTAAAACTGAATGCATACTGTAAAGTTAAATTTACTTAAATCAAGTTTACATAACATTTGCTTACAATAAAGTTAGGATCAAATGGTTAAGTTTAAAACAGCAATTTCCATGTCTAATTTCTTGCCATTGCATTAAGAACTTGTGCTGTAATAGATATTGGATAATGATTTCAGGTAAGTGTTAATAGCGTGAGCTGTTAATTCCCCATGGAAATTTTAGAGATAATTTTTTTAACTTTAAGAAAGAGATCTTGCAATTTCAGCTACAGAAAATAGTGGTGTAAGAAGTACACACATCAAGTATAGTTCATGCTGTAAAAAAATAGTTTTGTTATAATTGTCTAAAACAGCCATAATTATTTTGGGTTTCTATGTTTCAAGTATCGGCATTTTTGATACCATATTCGATCTAACAGTTGTTTCTGATATCCAGTCATCCTTAAAAAAGTTAAATTTTTATAACTAATTTCTTTGTGATGGATTAGCACTTTTTTTGGAAATATTAGGATGCGTAAAAAATAATGATAGTTTCTGTTATTGTACTTCCCAACCAATTTATTTTATATGGTTCGAAATAGTTTTAGAGCATTCTCCAAGTTCAGCAATAAACTCCAGACATTGATACGTGGATTAGCTTCAATTTATGCTTACAATTTCTTTTAAAGACAAAATGTCACTCAAGACCTTCTTCATACACAAAACTCTTATTACAATTACCACCATAAAATTTTGTGAATCAATGTTAAACTGGGTGTTTACAAGTAATAATTGGGGCTAAAGATAATGTTTAATACAGGCATTTTTTTTCCGGGTGGGATTTCTGTAATTCTGGATGAGACACTTTGGAGTTCTGTGAAGGGGAGTAGCACTTCTAGACCTTTAAAAAGCATAAAATCCCAAGTCTTGCGATTGCACCCTTAAGTAATTTGCATGAGGAACAACAGCCTGTATATTTCAGCATTCACAGTTGCACCGGTACAAATGTGTAGGTCAGTGCGGCCATTTAAAATGATGCCGCCCATACCATGGTTCTATGACCTTTGTATCAATTCTTTCACGGATGTTTACAGCCTTATTCCGTGTGTTTTTTCCCTCCATATGGTAACACATCTGTAATAACTCTCTAAAAGAAATTAGGATTCACCGGTAAAGAGAACTCCGCTCCAGTTCATGTACTCCAATGACGATGATCTCTGCACCATTTTAACCGGGCGCATTTCGCCGCTAGAGTTTGTGAAATACAAATCATGAGTTTCCTTGCATGCAGCCTGTCGCTTACAGTAAATCTGGATAGTCGAGTTCCTGTTGCTGCAGCTAACTCCCTTGGAATCTGGACTTTCGGGATGTCGGTTGCCTGTTTCATTTTGCAACTGTTACCAAATAACGGCCGTGACAGTCTAATGAGCATGTTTTTTACATTGACCTGGTTGTCTGTGAACATTACCAGTGTCTTTAAACCATTTTCAGATTCTTGACATGAAGCTTTTGGCTATTTTTAAGTCTTTAGAGACCACTGAGAGTGTCTGTCCTGCTTACATTCTCCCAATCACACGTCATTTATCACGATCGGTCAAATGTCTTCTTAAAGACATATTCCACCTACTACAAGCGAAAATTTTGCACAACTACACATACAATTCTTGAAATTAGACTTCAAATCACCCACGTGCACTCCCTTTCACACGTGAACCAAAAGAACGGGCTGAACATTTTGCATATTTTTCTGTAGAAAAAGTTAATCACATTAGACTACATGATAATGTTGACATTGAGTTGCCAACTAAAGATGAAAATAAGGAATTTTGCTTAGTGGCCACTGGCCGGTAAGTTGATTTTTTTTAGTAGCTAGTTACTGGCTAGTGAGAATAATTTCTTTAGTCGCCAGTAAGTACATTTATGTCACTGAATATTTAATTTAAAAATATATAACAATAGAGTAAATAAGTAATTTATGTAATAAATAAAAATATTTTAATTCATATTGTTTTGAATAAACTTGAGATATTAATTTCTAATCTATTTTAAATTTTAAATTAAGTTAACAGCAAAGTTATATGTAACATGCTTATATAGCTAACTACATAAGTCCACGATACTTACGTACTTTTCAAAATAAAAAAAAAAAATCTGAAATTTGCAGCAAATTTTCTGAAATGTAAAGGGGGGGGGGGGGCTGAGGGGGTCTCTCCTGGGACTAATTATGCATTTTTTATATGATACTTTAACAAAATTCGCGTTTTTCCGCGATTTATTGGCGATGTTTTCGTTTCTTCCACGATCCTTTGACAAAATGTGCGTTTTTTTCGTGATCTTTTGACAAAATGTGCGTTTTTTTCGCGCTTTTGACAAAATTCGCACCTTTTTCGTAATTTTTTGATGAAATTCGCATTAGTTTTCGCAATTCCTTGACGAAATTCATCTTTTTTACACGACTCTTTGACAAAATTCGGGTTTTTCTGCGATCTATTGACGAAATTCGTGTTTTTTCGCAATCCATTAACGATATTTTGCATTTTTTCTGCGATCCATTGACGATATTTTGCGTTTCTTCCGTGATCCATTGACGATATTTTGCGTTTTTACGCGATTTATTGACGGTATTCTATGTTTTTTTTCGCGATTCTTTGACGAAATTCGGGTTTTTTAGCGAACTTTGGACGAAATACAGGTTTTTCGCGATCTTTTAACCAAATTCTCGTTTTTTGCGATTCTTTGACGAAATTCACGATCTATTGACGATATTTGCATTTTTTTTGCAATCTATTGACGATATTTGCGTTTTTTTCGCAATCTACTGACAATATTTGCATTTTTCGCAATCTATTGACGATATTTGTGTTTTTTCTGCAATCCATTCACGATATTTGGGTTTTTTTCGCGATCCTTCGACGAAATTTACATTTTATCTGTAATCTTTTGACAAAATGTTCATTTTTACGCGATCTTTTGACAAAATTCGTGTTTTTTTTGCGATTCTTTGACGAAATTCGCGTTTGTTTTTCGCGATCTATTGACCATATTTGTGTTTCTTCCACGATCCATTCACGATACTTGCGTTTTTTTGGCGATCACTTGATGAAATTTGGGTTTCTGAGCGATTCTTTGACGAAATTAGCTTTTTTCGTGATCTATTGACGATATTTGGGTATTTTCGTGATCATTTGACAAAATTCGTGGGGTTTTTTTCCGCGATTCTTTGACGAAATCCCTTTGAAAAATCCTGCATTTGGCTGGTACATTCCATATTTTTAGTCGCCAGTTTTTCACGTTTAGTCGCCAAGTGGCGACTGGCGAGTGCTTATTTTCATCTTTATTGCCAACCAACCACCTTTCATTGAAATTCCCTTAATAGAATCTACATAAAGCACCTTTTATGGCTGTTCCTTCAATTTTTCAGTGTATTTTGAAAGTGGTAACAAATAACCAGTTCAAAAAGGAAGTTACATTTGTTAATTGCAGGCAGCAGATTTAAATTAATTGATAATGTTGTTCGTTATAAAGTGAACAAAGTCATGAAACTCAACCAATGTGCCGTTATTGCATTCATGTAAACTCTTCTTTTCCCATAAGTGTCGGCAACAGTTGGTCCCATCGAAATCAAAGATAAAGAAGTTTTACATTTAATCTAGTTACTGTAAATTTGTGTAAACAGAATAGCAGCTATGCTTTTATAGTTATCCTTCCGTCTTGGGACATTAAAATGTTTCCTTTTACGAGAGGATTCTGTGTTCACAGAAAAACTGCCAAGAAGGAATCAAAATTGGAATAAGTTCTATTTTAGATAGGTTTCAAACGTTAGCAAGCATAAATATATAGAGTTGCGTTCATCGAATCTTGCATTTTTTTTAAAAGTTAGGTCATCTTCACAGATTTTACTAGAATACATTTATGCTCTTAAGAGGTGTACAATAGATTAAGTATGTTTTAGCAATTTTAACGAATACTGCGAAAACAGAAAGCGTTTATAACGGAAACCTGTCTAAAATAGAAAATTTCATAGTCTTGACAAAAGAATACCTTAGAATTATACCTTCTAAGACGAACACCTGTCTAAAGCAGAATTTTTCATAGGTTCTTTGTGATTCCGTCTTAGTCGTTTTTACTGTTGTATCCATGATTCAGTAAATCAATTCTTTGTTCAGGGGAGGTGGGAGTCCAGACCCCCGCCCCTTAGCTACACCACTGACAGTGTAATGTTTATATAATTAAGAAATGGGTTATTCCTTTTCAAGTGGCCTAAATTTTAATATGGTTCCTGCTCAACCTCCTTCAATTTCGATGCAATCACAAAAGGACGTACATATAGGTCTATAATGGATAGCCTGCAAACTAACAGAGTCAAAAGCAATATAGTTTGGGCATCAAGGGTGCTTCTGTAAAGTTCACTATTTCACTGTCACAGGACAAAGAGCCGAACCGAGTACTTGGTATATACTCGGTACTTAGCTAATTTTCCGAGTATTATTCAGTACTCAGGCAAATTTTGGCTAATACTCAGTTAATACTGGGTAGTTGTAAGAATTTAACCTTTAAGCATTATTGAAGACAAAGGAATTTATAACTGATCTGTAAAAAGTTATTTGAATATAAATGTACAATATCTGCAACAATTCATAAAAACTATTTACTTGGTTTTTTAATACACCTCTACAAAATATACAAAAGTTAAGAAAAAACCTCTAAAGCAAAATTACAGCAGATAAAAATTTAGTTTTAAATTTATACAAATTAAAATAAGTCACTTTTAAAACTGTAGGAAAAGACTGTGATTTTGGATAAAGAAATAGTTTGTAAAAACAGAAAATACAATAAATGCCCATAAAAATATTTTAAGAATTAAATTTGTTAGCTATTGTAAATTATGGTGCAAAAAAACTAATCATTTTACATTTTCAGTAAATGGCCATTTCATTTATTTTTGTAAATTTGCCCTCCTGCCTCATAAAAAATATGTGTGCTGTAAATACATAAAAAAATTGTATGCTATAGGTACATATAAAAAATGAAAAGAAACTATTAATCCAGGGGAAATGTACATTTACCTTAGCAAAAGGTTGGGTAGAAGATTTTTTTTGTCTGAATTGTTTATAATGATGCCAACATGGAATTATGTGGGACAATAATTATTGGCTTTTGGCATTTTTTAAAGCTTAGAATAACCATTATACATTAATTTAAATAATCATTTAATGATAAAAACAAATAAAATGTCATTTTTATGACTTAAAATGCTCTTTGATTCAAGTATTAACGGGGTATTCGGCTGTACTGTGAAATTCAACAATTGGCAGAGAAAGGAAAAAACATTAAATTCAGCATCCAATTATGAGAAAAAATAGCGAAATTCTTCAGTCAGATGAAAAAAAAAATGTGAAATTCATCGATAAATTGTTGAAAAAAAATTATGAAATTCGTCAGTCAATGGAGGGGAGGAGAGAATTGTGAAATTCAATTGACCACAGGAAAATATCGCAAATTCTATTTGGGGGCTCTAAACAAAGCAGAATACTTTGCAATGTTCTGCAATGAACTTCAGCTGATCAAAAATGTTCTGCAGTGAATAAAAAATAAAGACACGGGAATATTTTCTTATATATGAAGAAATGCAAATTGCATCTTTTATAGAAATGCAAAAGACATTTTGTAAAATGCTGACATAAACACACGAAAGAAACTATTGGTGAACTTTCTGATTTTACCCCAATTGAATGATGAAATTCGTGGGGGTTTTCCGAAAATCGGTTCGCGATTTTCCCCTCTGTTAACTGATGAATTTTGTGTCTTTTTATCTCGGACACAATTGTTGAATTTCGCAAATTTTTCCCGCAACTGATTGAAGAATTTCAAGATATTTTCCACAATCCACTGACAAATTTCACTTTTTTTAATTGCGACCAATAGGCAAATTTTGCAATATTTCTCTTCGACTGATCGGCAAAAATCATAGTCTTTTTCATGCGGCTGATTCAAGAGTTTTGTGTTTTTTACCGGCGACTGATTGGCAAATGTTCCAGCTTTTTCTTGCAACAGAATAGAAAAAATCACGGATTTTTTCTACGACTAATCAAAGAATTCCGTGACTTTTCTGACAATTGTAGAGTTTTTTTACATGCGACTGATAGGCAAATTTCATTATATTTTCTTTTTCATGATTGGCAAATTTTTAACCATTTGGAAAAATGGTTATTGTTCTCTGTAAGGGTAGGAAATCAAAAACATATCTGAGGCGTTTTATTGGTTGTATCTGCATTTTATTCATTTTCTGATTGGTCTATACAATAATCTGTATAGCACAAAATTAGCACTCGCCAACCGTTGAGTAACACTTAAAACGTGGCGATTAACTTTATTGTCCTCACTCGCCAAACTTAACGGGCAATACTCGCCAAACGCGATCGTTGAAAGACGTATCGACGCCTGGGAGGAAAGGGGGGAGGGGAATTTGTTCGGAATTTATGGCATCCAGATCGGCGATTCTCCTGCACATAGAAAACAAAGTAGCAGAGGTTTCGTCTGTACCGAATTTTCCAAAAATTAAAAAAGAAAAATCGGACAGCAGTCGAAAATTCGAACATATAAAATATCGCTAATTTCGACATGGCTGCCGAAAAAAATCGATTTCGTCAATCGTTCGCAGAAAAAAAATCACCAATTTCGTCAAAGAATTGCGGGGAAAAAACGCGAGTTTCGTCAAAGAATCTCGTTGGAAAACGCGAATTTCGTCAAGGATTATATAAAAAGTGAATGTCTTCAAAGAATCGCGAAACACAATAAAATTTCGTGAAATAATCGCTAAAATAACAAAATTCTTCCAAGGACCGAAAAAAATGCAAATTTTGTCGAAGTATCGCGAAAAAAAAAACGCAATTTTCGTCAAATAATTGCGGTAAAAACACAAATTTCGTCAAAAAAAAACTCGAAAAAGCACAAATTTCTTTAAAGAATAATGAAAATAAATACAAATTTCGTCAAAAGATTGCGAAAAAAACGCAGATTTCATCAAAAGTTTGCGGTAAAAAGTGCAAATTTCGTCGAAGGATCGCGTAAAAACGCTAATTTCGTCAAAATTCACGGAAAATCGCAAATTTCATCAAAGAATCGCGAAGAAATATATAAAATTCTTCAAAAAGATTGCGAAAGTAATACAAATTTTGTCGAAAGATCGCGGGAAAAACGCAAATTTCGTCGAAAAATCACGGAAAAACGCAAAGTTCGTCAGAGAATCGCAAAAAAATATATAAAATTCTTCAAAAAGATCGCGAAAAAAACGCAAATTTCGTCAAAAGATCGCGAAAAAACGCAAATTTCGTCAAAAAAAATCACGGAAAAACGCAAATTTTATCAAAGAATCGCGAAAAAATATATAAAATTCTTCAAAAAGATCGGGAAAAAAATACAAATTTTGTCGAAAGATCGCGAAAAAAATACAAATTTTGTCGAAAAATCGCAGAAAAAAACACATTTTGTCGAAAAATCGCAGAAAAAACACATTTTGTCGAAAAATCGCAGAAAAAACACAAATTTTGTCGAAAGATTGCGGAAAAAACGCAAATTTCGTCAAAAAAAATCACGGAAAAACGCAAAATTCGTCAAAGAATCGCGAAAAAAATATATAAAATTCTTCAAAAAGATGACGAAAAAATACAAATTTTGTCGAAAGATCGCGAAAAGGAAAGCAAATTTCGTCAAAAGATCGCGAAAAAAAATAACATTCTTCGAAAAGATAGCGAAAAAATGCAAATTTTGTCGGAAGATCGTGAAAAAAACGCAAATTTCTTCAAAGACTGGCGAAAAAAACCCCACAAATTTCGGCAATAGATAGCGGGAAAACGCAGATTTCGTCAAAAGATTGCATCCAAGGATCGCAAAAAAAATGCAAATTTTGTCGAAGGATCGCGAAAAAAACGCAATTTTTGTCAAATGATCGATGAAAAGACGCAAATTTCGTCAAAAACCGCAAATTTCTTTAAAGAATGGCGAAAAAATACAAATTTTGTCAAAACAACGCAGAAAAAATGGCGATTTCATCAAAAAAGTGCAAATGTCGTCAAGGAATCGTGTAAAAAATGCTAATTTCGTCAAAAAATCACGGAACAAACGCAAATTTCGTCCAAAAATCACGAAAAAACGCAAATTTCGTCAAAAGTTCGTGGGGGTGGAAAAAAGCACATTTTGTCAAAAGATAGCCGAAAAACGCAAATTTCTTCAAAGAAGGGTGAAAAAACCCCCAGATATTTCGTCAAAAAATCGCGAAAAAAAACGCAAATTTCGTTAAATGATCGCAGAATAAACGCGAATTTCGTCAAAAGGCCGCAGAAAAACGCATAGTTAGTGCCGGTGGGATTCACCCCTTCCCCCTGAGCTCTAACCTTTCAGAAAATTTGCTGTGAAAAAAAATTTCAGACATTTTTTAAAACTCAAAATCACCCCTGGAAAGTTGATAACTAATCCTTATTAGTTCAAAGGTCAAGAACCTTTCTCTTCTGGAGGGGGGAGGAGGGGTGTTAATTGCACTTTCGGTCGTCAATACCGTTATTTAATTTGTTAGAGAAACTACCTAAACAATCTAAAATGTTAAACAACCTAAAATTCAATTAAACGAATATAATCCTGCTGCAGCAATAAAAATTTGGTGGGAAGACTGTTAGGTCACGAAGGCCTAGTGTGATTGATAAACATTAGTGTCAAAAATAGCACTTTTTGTAACTCTTTATTTCGTTGCAATTGATAATAAAAAATATATATATTCAAGATGTTATTAAAATAATTCTTAAAATATATTTTAATTTTCTTGTCTCTTTTATACATTACATTTAGTATGTCTAAATATCTTTAAATATGTTTGACTGCAGTAATTTCTTAGTTATATTTTTCTGTTAGATGTAATGACAGTTTTTAAATATGTTTGTAATTATATAAATACATAGAACCTATGGTCGTCGTTCGGTCCGTCTGCCCGCATATAATAGAGCAAAAACTATTCAACCGAATGGTCTGAAATTTTAAATATATAATTGTTGCAAAATTTTGTCAAGTCGTTTCAAATTTTATGAAAATTGGAAGTATAGTTGAGAGGGACAGTCAAAAGTTTTCCGTTACATTACGGCCAATGGGGGAAAAGTTATTTAAAGTGCATTTTAATGATGTTACAGCCTTTCGAACAGAATGAAATTGATATGCACTTATGAAGTGCACTAAAATATACATTCAGTACAATATGCGGTGAAATTTTTTTTTATAAAGCTAGTTATAGTACGAGCGCACCTCATTTGCCACGTTTGGCATTCAATTTCCAACTTATTTTTTTCAGTTGAGTGTAATCCTATTGAATGGTAAGTAAATGATATTAGTAAATTACAATGATGATGGTTAGAAAAAAACACAATTTTATATGAACTGTTCGTAACTTTATTACTGGCCAGTAGTTAAAAAAAACTGGCCAGTGAAAAAAGCCAGTGTACTGGCCAGTGGCCACTGGTTAAAAATGTTAATTTTGACCTATAGTAATATGTATTTCCCTTTACTTTCAACAGCGATGGATACTTCTGTTGCCACTATGACAAAAAAGTAATAAAAACTACAAAAAAAAAATTAATAACTCAGAAACAAATTGCATTTAAAAGTACATTTTTCTCTCTATATGATGGTGTAAAAAGTAATATTGTGCGATGTTTAGAAGTTTAAGAATGAAATTTCATTTAAAATGGGTCGTCAGATTTCTACGATGGAAAAGCCTTTTCCCGAACAGCCAATGAAATGTTTGGATAATACATAAGTTTCAGGTGGATAATACGCAAGTTTCAGAAAATCCGAGGCAACCGCAGTAGCTCCGATTCTTCTTGCAGACCACTGGAGTCACGTGATGATCGAATGCACCAATGAAGGTGTGCGAAAAGAGCATCACGTGACTCCAGCGGTCTGTAAAAATCCCTGCTGTCCCGGCCTACAGCCGGAGGTAGATTTCGAAGTCTATTAATTCCACCAACAAAAACTAAATCATGATAAATCCACTTTAACAGTTTTATCTGACCGCTTTTGACGAGTTTTTATTTCATTTTTATGCAATAGCTGGTTTTATCAGAATCATATTAAGATGGTATTAAAAAAAAAAAAATACTTTTCCATGCTCAACAACTCGAAATTTTCTGGCACATTTTCAGATTAATTTTTAATAGAGAAAATACGAAACTTGCTGACGTGATTTTTGAAAAGATTTATACGCGACATGTGTTTTTATTTTTCTTTCAATTAATTGAAACTTGATTAATAAACAATTATTTTCTCAGTAGGACAATATTTTTCATTTCTAACACAATCGCTTTGGGAAATTCTGTTCAAAATGCCCACTTTGACATCATTTTTTGAAATATATTCTGCCTCTATCAAAAAATCGATCATTATGGTACATTATATAGTTTCTGAAGAAGAGAATCTATCTATTGGACACATTTGTGAGCAAAAAGTAATTTAAAAATGAGTAAGAAAATAAGCAGTTTGGATTTGAATACATTCTTAATAGGATGATTGTTTTCTTCAACCGCTATGTATTTTTAATTTGTTTTTGCTGTAAGAATGGGTTCTATCAAAAACTTGTCTATATAAATGTTGAAGACAATATTCAGAAGATATATGATAAATTCATGGGGATTTTATATCTTGTGAATTGACGGAGTTATGGAAATTTTTCTTCTTAACCCCACTTTTTTTGTTTTCGTTTTTAATTATTTTTGCGGTACGAATTGGTCCTGTCAAAAACTTGAGAATATAAAAGTTGTAGATAATATTAAGGAGATGTATAATAAAATTAATTGGATTTGATATCTTGAGAATTGACGAAGTTATGAATCTTTTTCTTCCAAAAACCCTATTTTTTGCACCCCTTGAGCCCATTTTTAATTTTATCAAAAATCTGTGTTACATAAATTTTTGGTCCTATTTTTAGAAGTAATAAAAATTTTAAACTGATTCGATATGTACAAAAATTAAGAAGTTATGAGGGTTTTTCAGTTTTCAAAAAACCCCTCCCTATTCCAATCCCCTTGGTCTGATTTTGCCCATTAATGAACTTGACTGAGATTTTATTCCCCTTGATTTTATGTATCAGTTTGGAAGAGGTTTGTGCAGAATTGTGGAAGTTATCGTGCCCAGAAGAAAGTGATATATATAGATAGATACATACATAGATAGATATATAAAGTTTTTTACTGAGGGTGGTTTTGGGCTCTAGGGGTCATGATCGGTCTAGATCTGCAAAAATTTTTCAGAAATTCCAACATATGAACGACGCTAATAGGTAGTATTTCATACGAAATCTACCTAACAAGTGCTGAAGTAACGAAACAACTAAATCAATACCTGTATGTGATACTAATACGTGAACAACTTATTTCAGAGTCCAAAGACCGAACACAAATTCTCATCTTTCCCTATGAGACTATTCAGCTCCGTTCATGAATACTCAGTAACGAAAACATGCAGTTTGCAACAGCTCTAAGCTTTATGTATGTGTAATGCAAGCTGATGTATGAGCAATATAAAAAGAAAAAAAATGCTTCTGTATTATTATTTTCAGCAGTACTACATGCTTTTATTTATATTCAGTTTCATGTTTGATTTCAAATTCAAATAAGTTATTTATAACTTAAAAGTATATTGAGATCATTGACCTTCATTTAGACACACATTTTTTGTTTACCGACAAATTTTTATTTGACTATCTTTTAAACGCCTATAAAAGGATAAATACTAGTTAGAGTAATGTAAAAAATTTGAATGGTGCCTAGCTATGGGTAAGTAACTGAACTAGTATACTTATGAAGTTTATGTGATGCAGTGTTGGTATATTGTTCTACAGTAAGAGTCTGACATAATCATTGTATTTTTTTTCTCTCTCTCTGATAGGGTGTGATAGTTTTGGAAGATAGATTTAGATAGATAGATATATAAAGTTTTTTACTGAGGGTGGTTTTGGGTTCTAGATCTCATGATCGGTATAGATCTGCAAAAATATTTCAGAAATTCCACCATAACGATGCCAATAGGTAGTATTTCATACGAAATCTACCTAAAAAAGAAGAATCGGACCCACCGCAGAAGCCTGTCTTTTTCGTTAGCCTCGCAGGAAATCTGACGAGTCGCAGGCGATTTTTGTCTCTTGCAATTTTTATGTGTAATAACACTATTAATGTTTAATTCATGGCGTACGTAATGTACGATCAACTCTGTGCGATTTTTTATGCCTTAAATTTTAGTCTTTGAAAAAATCATTTTCCAAATGGTTGCTGTAATTTGTTAAATTACTTTTTTCTTTATTTCTCTTGCGACTGTTTGGATCGGCGAATTTCTGATTTTTTTCAAACAATCCACTAAAGAATTTTGCAATTATTTAGCGACGATTATCATGGGTGAATTTCTCGATATTTACTTTCTACCTATTGGCAAGCTTTGTCGATTTTTTTGCAACCAATTGGCAAAAATTGTGAATTTTTTCTGGCGTTCTTGATGAATTTCACATCTTTCTCTCCCAATCAATTGGGGAATTTTGTGAAATTTTCCTTGTACTGATAAGCAAATTTTTCACCAGCTTCTTGCGGCTGATTGGAGAAAATCATGCTTTTTTCTGCTACTGATCGGCGAATTCTGCGCTATTTTCTTTCTATAAATTGGTAAATTTTTTCGCTTTTCCTTACGATTGATTGGTAATCTCGCTTTTTTTCAGCGACCGATCGACAAATTTTACATTTTACCTGTGACAGATTGGTGAATTTAGCAATATTTTCATTCTGTCGATTGGAAAACTTTGTCACTTTTTTGCAACCAGTTGACCAAATATCAGGGGTTTCAGATTTTTTTTTTATGATGATCCACTGACGAATTTTGCATTTTTGTTTAAACTTGTGATCAATTTTTAAATTTCGCAATATTTTTCTTGTACCAATAGGCAAATTTTTGTAGCTTTTTCTTGAGATCGATTGGAGAAAATCATGAGTTTTTTCCCACTACTGATCGATGAATTCCACAGTTTCTTCCGATGATCCACTGCCGAATTTCATGATTTTTAAACTGCGACTGATTTGCAAATTTCGCAGCTTTTTCTTTCTACCGTAGGCAAATTTTGATGTTTTTTCTTGCGACTGATTTGAGAAAATTGTGTGTGTGTTTTTGCAGTTTCTTCTGGTGATGCACTGACGGATTTCGCAGGTTTTTTAACCTGTGACTGATTAGCGAAAATTTTAGATTTTTTTCTGCAACTGTTTGTCGAATTTTATATGCTTTGCCCTCAACAGGCTGAAAAATTTCACCATTTTTTCTTCATGATTGAGTGACGAATTGTGCGAGTTTTTCTCATGACCAATTGATGAGTTTCACAATCTTTTAAAATGAATGATTAAAGATTTTTGAGATTGTTCTTCCGACTATTGAGTGACGAATTTCACGACTTTTTCTTCGATTGAATGGGGAATTTTCTTGAAAATGAGAATGAAATGTTCTGCAATGTACGTCGCACTTTTAAGCATATTCTGCTTTGGGGCAAACCAGTTCAAAGTATTTTTTGTGAACAAGGTACAAGTGTGCCCCTTTTGAGAATATTGTACCCTTTTCTTAGAATAGTGTGCCCTTCTTGAAAAATTCCCGCCTGGCGGTCCTTTTGTTCTAGAGTCAACACTAAAGGAAGGAATCGATTATAGTTTAAGATGTACACGGGTCAATCCATATGAAATCATACAGACCACGTTGCTCGATATTTTTGATTTTTTTATTCTTTACCACTTAATTTACTATACTTTTCGGAGTCTAAAACAAGGATTAAAAAATTTTAAAACATTTCAAATTTTTTTTTTGGCACTCATTTTTTGTGAAGTCACAAGTGTTTTTTCATGAAAATAGTACTTTACGGAAACCCTTCTAACTTTTTTATTTCTAACCATATCAAAATTATTTAAAAACCATTTTACTGAGTAAAGAATGAACTAAATTTTGATAATAGGTATTTTTATGATAATGATTAAAAAAATTGCATAAAATAAGATTAAATGTATCATTTTTACAGCGAAAAGTTGTATTTTTGACATAAAAATTTTAATGGAAAAAAGTAGGGTCACACGGGGTAATTCCTGGTCAGCAAGTTTCTGGGGTAATTCCTGGTCACAGTCCTTTTTATGCTTTAAGAATGCTTTACCAAGATGAAAAAAAATCATACAGGTACTCTGAACTATCCTCATTGGAATTTATTACTTAATTATGAGTTTATTGTTTATTTATTTTGAAAAAAAAATCTTTTTGAAATGGCTTGTTAAATTTCTGTAAAATAATACTGGCCTTAGTTATGATACATTTTTACAAAGATCTTTGTTACAACTCAAATTTTAAATATTTTTCTTTTCTTTCTTTTTGGTTCAATTATCAACTACTTTAGCTATTTAAAAATAGTCTTGAAATTTTTTATACTAGTTTAAATAATTTACAGAAGTTAGTCAAATATTGCCCCATGAATCTGGGGTAAATCTTGGTCGCTGGGGTAATTCCTGGTCAATGTTTTTATCATCATTTAATTCCTTTTCATTGTCATATTTAGTGATTTTAATTGTTGCAAACCCTTTGAGAATTAACTGCAACCACACTGTTCATCTCATGTTAGTTAACTGTAGTTCTTAATGAAGTACCGTAATTTTCGGAAGAAACGCCGTGGTGTTTACGTGCTTTAAATTAAATTTTCACGCGATGTGGCGTTTACGTGCATTTTTTTTTTCTTTCTTTCTTTTTTTTTTCTCACTCCCAAAGATGAGAAATCTCATATTAATGAAAATTTAAAATAATGTGGACGAACCGAAATTTTCAGACCCAGGCGAACGAAATATATTGGCCCTGCCTGAGCATTTTTCTCAATGCTTTTTCACTGAACATGTTCGTTATTTTGCACTGCTTCATTAATTAAGATTTTTCGACAATAACCTTCTCCTGTATTCCATAAACGGACACCAGTTCCTCTCCTGTAACGACGTTCCGCTGCTCCAATCCTTTGCTAATAAACTGATAATAAACATCTAATAAACTGACCACTTTTTCTCTCCAATTTCCCCCTTTTCTTTTTCTCCCCCCCTCTCTAATTTTCAACAAATTTCATTTTTCAAGAAAGTTTCGTTATTGATTTTCTAAGCTTTGTAAATTAAAATATAAACGTCTTATTTTGGATGGTATGCTTTTGTATTTTGTATTTTTTTTAATCTTTAGTTAAAAAGGGAAAAAATCTATTCACGGTTTCTTTCTGCATAGCAAAACATAATCCACCCAACGTTGATGATCCGATTGTGTAAACATTGATTCTGATTTCACGGAGCGAAGTGAATAAACGAAAACAAACCGCAGATGTTACTTTTCTGTGCAGTTTCTATAAAGTGGGCAGCCATTCTAACTTTCTAATAACTGGTTATATTTTAATAAAAATTTGTTACGCAGCCTAATTTACTATTATTTCAACTTGCTGAAAATTTGAAAGAAATCGGTCAATTTACATAGGAGATAAGGATTATTATTATTTTTTTTTTTTTTCTAACAGTAAGGATTATAAGAGTTTCGGTTTTCATTCTTTTTCTTTTTTATTTGCTTGCATCTCAATATTTTTTTTCTGCACTTAAACAACGCAAAATTGTTGACACATTCAAGAAGTCCTTTTTATATTTAAAAGAATAGAATTTGAATAGTTTTTTCTCGCGCAAAAAATGAGAAAAAAAAATTAATAGTTTTGAGTCATCAGGGCTTTTTTAAAAAGCCATCTGGAAAAGCATTATGGAAAAACAGATTGTAAGATCATTTTGCCGAAACTAGCGGAATGAAAAGAGTATGAATAACTTTGTTCTTTAAAAAATGTTAGAAGAGTGGAGAGGTTTTCGATCCAGTTTTAAGAATTCCAAATTTATAATACTTTTATTTTTATAAAAATTAAAAAAAGAAGTTGGTTAGCAAAAGTCCGGATTTTGGAGAATTTCGGATGTCCGGATTTTAGACTTTGTACTGTATCTTGTATTTAAGAAACAGCACAGTGCTGGTAAGTATATTTTTTTCCTTTTTAGTTATCATTTCGTGTGTCTTTTAAAACAAAATCTTCTAATTGAAATCGATATTTATTCCTTTTACTTTGTGACAGCTAAAATGTTCCAAACAGAGCAATAGAAGAAGGTGGGGAGGGGAGAAGATAGTTTTAGGACCGTATGTGATGTCTTTTCATTGAAGTTAGCATAATGTTTATAATCCTTATCGCTCCACATGCAGAGAAATGATAAAAGTAGGTTGTCATGAAATTTCTTGCAGATAGACCGATAGGAATTAAATAAAAAGTTTGTTTTTGAGAACTTTATTTTTATTATAAAAGACGCATACACACATAAATAATGGCTGCATTCATTATAAATCATTTTTAATTTTAGTAGCATAAAATTATTGATGCATTAATTTTTTACGAAACCGAATAGCATTTTCCAGTTTTTGATAAGGGAAAAAACAAACATTTAGAGAATGATAAAAGTTGATTTTTAGAGCTGAATTTCCGGATGTGACAGCTCGGGGAAGGTCATCATTAAATAGCAATAGCTTATAACTTAAGCTACAATACATTTATCAAAAACGGAAAAACGTATTCGATTTCAAATCAGTTTGATACATATGCTAGCAGATTCCACGCTTTTCCGTTTTAAATTACCGGACCTCGATGAATTATTTATTGAGCGAGTTTGCTTTTTAATTCCTTTTTTTTTTTTTTTTTTTTGAAAAAAAGAAAAAAATCCCGCCTCCATTCCTGATCTACAGATTCTTTTAGAAATGATTAAAAAGATAAATTTTATATCTTATTCAATTGATGAAATAGGATGTGATAACATTATTTTATTTGTACGTAGTGGTAAATATTAAAATTAATACGTTTATTATCTATTTGTAAATAATTTTAATATATGGCACGTGAAAATAAATGTCATTTTATTCCGTTCAAACACGCTTTTTAAGATACTTGAGTTAAAGTTGAGTCTGCTAAAACCCAATCTTAAGATTTTCGACTTAGGAATGTTCTCGTTCATATAACGCTTTTCAATAGAAATGTTCCAAGACAAATTCCGATTCGTCCCATTCAATGGCTTTTAGGAAATTTATTTGGCAACACTAGTGAATAATTTTGGAGAGTGAACTGCCGTATTATCTTATTCTTACTTTGTGCACTCGGGAGTTTGTTACCATGTGAAAAGCTGAGTTTTTTAGGAAAATGGTACCTAAACGTCATAGAAGTTATACATCAAGTTTTAAACTTAATGTTGTTTCTCGTGCTGAAGAAATAGGCAACAGAGCTGCAGGACGTGAATATGAAATAAATGAACGATGCGTTTGCCGTTGGAGAGCGGAAAAAAAGGAATCAGAAAAAATGCCGCAGCAGAAACGTGCTAGAAGAAGTGGGACTGTAAGATGGCCCATTTTAGAGAAAGATCTTTTGGAATGGATAAAGGAGCAAAGAAAAAAGGGACTCCCTGTTTCGACAATAAAGATTCGACTTCAGGCGAAATTAATGGCCCCTTGAAATGAATATTGAGGATTTTAAAGGAGGGCCTTGCTGGTGCTATAGATTTATGAAACGCAGCAAAATATCTGTAAGAACAAAAACAACCATTGGACAAGAGCTACCATTATAGACTGGCAAAAGAAAAAAGAAAGTTTCTTAAAATATATAAGGGACATTATTGGTCAAAAGAAATTTCTTTTATCACAGATAATCAATATGGATGAGACTCCATTAACTTTTGACTGTCCTCCAAATAGAACAGTTGATCAGGTCGGTGCAAGAACTGTTTCTGTGCTAACGACAGTACATGAGAAAATGTCCTTTACATGTGTTCTGGCTTGTGCAGCAAATGGAGATAAATTAAAACCTATGCTGATTTTCAAAAGAAAAACGGTCCAAAAAAGGAAAATTTCCCTCCGATATCGTTGTTTGCGCTAATGAAAACGGATGGATGTGCGAAAATATGATGTTCCAATGGATAGAAAAAGTGTGGCAACAACGTAAAGGATCTTTTTTTGATAGAAAAGGACTTTTGATTTTGGATTCATTGTGTTCCCATTTATTGGATTCGGTTAAAAATCGTTTAAAAAAATTATCCACCAATTTAGCAGCAATTCCGGGAGGTTTAACGAGATTATTGCAGCCGTTAGATCTCTCGGTAAACAAGAACAAGTGTTTTAAAGCAGAGATTCGTAAGCAGTGGGAACTCTGGATGAGTGAAGGACTGCACTCGTACGTGAAAAGCGGGAAAATGCATAGAGCGTCGTATGAAGACGGTGCTAAGTGGGTTGATGCTGCATGGAAGTCTAAAAAAAGCTACAATAATAGCAGGATTTAAAGAAGCGGAAATATTAACACCGGAAAATGAACTTTCCGCTGCGGTAGAGAACAATTATGATGATGATGAGGAGGAGGAGGATGATGACATAGATTTAGACAGCAGTGTAAATGAGGACATTCTAAACCTTTTTAATTCCGACAGTGATGAATCAGATTTTGATGGTTTTAATTAATTAAATTCGTAATGTAAAAATAAAATCTGTGTTTCACTATTTTAATATCTTTTTAGTGTTTTTTTTCTGTTAAATTCTGTATTTATCATTTATAACAAATTAATAATTTCATGTTTCTATTTTTATGTTTCCTAAACTCAGTTTAATGATAGTGTTTCTGTTGGTATATTATTTGCGATTAGAGTCCATATATACCGAAATTTTGGTTATGATATTTACTCAATTTTAATGGGATTTTTTAATTTAAATATTATTAATACATAGTGAATTAATAATTTTGAATATCGTACTTATATTATTTATAGTAAATTAATAATTTTGAATATCGTACTTAAATTATTTATATCAAATTAATAATTTCATATTTTGTGGTTTCTAAAATTCAGTTTAGTTAATTTATTTCCCTTGCTATATCATTCGCAATATACCAAAGTAATATTGCAATATGTCTCCAGCCCCATATGCCAAAATTTAAGCTGCAGATTTTACGCAATTTTAGTGTATTTTTTCGAACTTATATTATTTAAATAATTAATAATTTCGAATTTTGTATTAAATATTATTTATTTCTAATTAATAATTTCATTTTAATGATTTCTTAATTCAACTTATTAATGTGTTTCTGTTTAGCATGTCAATCGCGATTACCGCGGAAATTTCACCTGCGGCGTTTACGACCATTTCTTTATTTTTTTTGTGGGAATTTTCGCGATGTAGCGTTTCTACCAGAAATTACGGTAGTCACCCATGGTAATTCCTCGTCACTAAGTTTCTAAGGTAATTCTTGATCATTTTCGCTTTTGTTATAAAAATAACAATTTATGTTGTACTACTGTACTATCTAATACTGTGAAAAATCTCAAAGATACTTTGAATCCTTTGCTTTGAAATATATGCGTAAATTATTCATTTAGTTGAAATTAAATATTTTAAAAAAATTATATTCAAAACTGCTACTCAAATTTCTGAAAAACAGATATCTTCATTTTTACACATTTTACAACAAATCATTGTCACTCTTGAAGTTTTAATTATTTTATTTCAACTAATGACATACACAGTCTTTAAAAAAAAAAATTATAAAATTTTCCTCTGCTATATTAAACACTTTTGAAAGAAGAAAACAGTAAGTGCTCAGAGAATAAGACACACTCTATGACTGAACAATTTAAGCAGAAATACTATCTCATTACAAAATGGTGCACAAAAATATACATAATGCAGTAGAGGAACCTAATTATTATGCTGTGTACTATATTAAAGGTCTGCATTGAAAATTTCTTGAAAAGAGAGCTGAAAACTTCAGTTGGCCTACGCAAAATAAAATTGATAACAAACATTCAGTTAAATTTTTTATGAGCCAATAAATCCATTCACAATGGATACTAATGAAGTAATAAATACTGCTTATAAATGTTGTAAAAATGCATAAAATTTTTTTGGCTAATTAATGTTATGTAAAATGTACAAGGGTCTTTTGTACATCAAATAACTTTGTATTTATGCCCAAAACAAACTCTATACTTTATTATTCCACAATTATGAGACGAACTAAACTTTTAGAAGATTGATTCTACTTATTTTATTACTCAAACATAAAAAAAATTAACTGTACTACTTTATTTACGTGAAAAAGGATGCTGACCAATAATTACCCCAGAAGTGACCAAGAATTACCCCAGAAATGGGGTAATTCTTGGTCATTTAAAAATTATAATTATTTTAATTATAAGTGCATATATATTTAAGTAAGCATTTTATAATATAGCCATCAGAGGGGGCTTATTCCACAAAAAAATTGGGAACAATACCTTTAATAGTTTTTATAATACAGTCAACTCTGTGAAATCCGCACACTTAGGGACCGAGGGTTTTGTGGATTATGCATTTTAGCGGATTATAGATCATCGCTTTGTTTACATTTTATTTTTTAAAATCTGACTATAAATTAGGAACAACTATACAAAAATTACAATTACAATGGACAAGAAAAACATTATGCAACATTGGTTTAATATATTTAACAGTTAAGATTAAAGAAAAGTTAAATTATATACAATTTTTACTGATTATTCATGTTTTGGTTTGTTATGTCAATATATTTTTTTCTGTGGTCTATGAACACTTATTACTTCCTTGCTTTTGCCTTTGTTAAGATTTTGTTACTCAAAAAAATTTAAATATTTACATGTAATTTATATTTTAATATTTATTCATTGGAAAATTGATAACTGAAAAAAATATGTACTAAATTTAGCTTTTGAGTTGAAATTTTAATAACAAATTTCATTGTTTACATCCCAACATGTAGTGCGGATAACAGACATTTATGGATTATACATCGGCGGATTTCACAGAGTTGACTGTAATTAGATGTTGATGCTTTTTGACCAGGAATTACCCCAGGTGACCCTAAAACTCACCTTTACATTTTTTTTCTTCTGAATATATACCTTATTGAACTATTCTCAGAAGAAATGTGAAATATTTTGAGATACCCCTTCTTTTTCTATAATTAGTCAAACTTGGCATCTCAGTGTCAAAATGCTAAGTTTAAAGTTCAATACCTAGAAAAGGACTGGATAAAATTTTATGAAATTTAGCAGGATAACCTTCTTATAGATGTAAACATGTAGCAAAAATATTATGAGTTATATGTATGTGGTTTTAAAAATATGGAGCCTCGAAATTGGCTTGAAAACCCATTTGTTTACATATATTTCCACACCATGAAGAACTCATAATGTGTAATATATTCTGCTCATTTCTTCAAATGCATCTTTTAAAAATATAAATAACTTTTTTACATAAAAATAATATTACAATTTAATTTATGCTCACAAATTTAACCCTTAAATGCCGAATGTTGCTTTTCGGCAACATACCCAATTTAGGCTTCTAAAATACTATTAGAATAATATTTAAGCTATGATGACCAACGTTGCCAATAAAATACATTCTGAAAACATTATCAAATCGATTTTCAGCATGTAGATGGCAACACTTGTGTTGATTAAAAATAAAGATAAATTTATTTTTTCAATTGTTGCTACGTGTTCTTGTTGTTTTGTTTGGAAGCTTGCGAAATACCCTATTTTGTACTGCAGTGAGCAAGTAAAATTTATTTCTTATCACAGTTCTTAAAATTCTTGTGTGTTTAATATTATAGAATTTTATGAAGGGAAAGTATTTTTTCAATTAAAGACCAGTATTGCCGATTAGTAACAAACAGTTTTTTAGCTGTAAACCACACTTAAAATATTTTTTTAAGTATTTTTCCCATGATTTATTTAAAAAATGGAAGCCAAAAAACATTTAAAAAGTGATTTTTGAAAAATCAGGCGTTTAAGGGTTAGTATTTCATTTAATTTTAAGCTAGCATTAATTGAAGGTAAGTATTAATTTTATGATTAAGAACAAATTTACAAATCATATCATGTCTTAACTTGTAAACATCTGTTAAATTCTATGACTGAGAACAAGTTTTCATATCCTGTCCTATTTATTTTTAATGTGCCAGTGCATAAATATATTATGGTTTAAACTATAACCCAGATGAAGGCAACTGATGAATTTTTAGAGTCTTTTGTAGAAAAGTTACTGGCTTTAAAAACTCACCATTTTACTGCTAAAACACAGTCTCAGAACTTCCAGGAGTTAAGGGTGTATTCGAAAAAATGTATTTCCACCCTCAACAGCTCGAAATTTTCTGAGACATTTTCAGACTCATTTTTAAAAGTAAAGACATGAAACTTGCTGAGGTGATTTTTAAATAGATGTATAAGAGGCCGTGTGATTTCATTTTTCACTCATTTAATTAGAATTTGATTTTTAAACAATTATTTTCTCAGTATGACCATTTTTTTTCATTCCCAGATCTCCCGCTTCGGAAAATTCGGTTCAAAACGCCAAATTTGACAGCATTTTTTACAATATTTGCTGCATTTATCAAAATATCGACAAGCACGGCACATTATGTAGTTTCTAAATAAGAGAATTTGCCAGTTTGATGCGTTTGAGAGCAAAAATGAATTTAAAAATAAATCAGAAAATAAGCAGTTTGGATTGGAATACACCCTTAAAAGAGAAATTAACTTCAAAAGAATGCATTGTTCAAGCAGATTTTGCTGAAAATTACACATTTATGATTCAAAATGAAATCCAGAGTTACCACTAGAATAATCAACAGGCTACCAGGGGTGCAGAATATGTCCGATCCGGCGATCTAGGATCGGGGAAAATTTTACAGAAACATATACAATTGATTTCGATTGTAACAACAAAGGCCATAATTCCCTGAGATAGAAAAATTTCATTACAAATAAAAAGATCCATATGGTGACCTTCACAAAATCGATCTCAGAATAATATGTACCATATATCAGGGGTGATTCTGCTCCGAATTTTCCAAAAAAAAATAAGGCATTCGGTTCCAAAAATTAAAAAAAAAAAATCGTTCACCAATCTGAAAATTCGGACATAAAAATACAGCGACGTCTGTCCAAGAATAACGGAAAAAACGCCACAAAATTCATCACAAGATATAAAAAACCCCCTGCAAATTTCATCAAAAGATCGCGTAAAAACCGCAAATTTCATCAAAAGATTGCGAAAAAACCCGCAAATTTCGTCATAAGACTGCGAAAAACCGGCAAATTTTGACAAAAGATCGCGAAAAAACCGCAAATTTCGTCTAAAGGTGCGAAATAATCAAGATTTTCGTCAAACCATGGCGAAATAATCGCGAATTTCATCAAAGGAACGTGAAAAACTCGCAAATTTTGTCAAATGATCGCGAAATGAACGCAAATTTCGTCTAAAGATCATGAAACAACCACAAATTTCATCAAAAGATCACAAAAAAACTGCAAATTTTGTCAAAAGATCACAAAACAACTGCAAATTTCACCAAATGATCGCAAAACAACTGCAAATTTCTTCAAAAGAGGGTGAAGTAAGCGCTTATTTCGTCAAAAGGAAGCCGAAATAACCACAAAACTCTGCAAAATATCGTTACAAAACGCAAATTTCGTCAAAAGATAGCGAAAAAAGCGAATTTCGTCAAAGGGCCGTGAAAAAAAAACAATGCTGGGAGTAGATTTCCCCCCACTCTGCTGTAACCTTTCAGAAAATTTGCTATGAATTTCAGAATTTTTTTTCTCACTCAGAATCACCCCTGCCATATATACTCGCGGATAAGTTCAGAAATATTGGAAAAATAAATTTTCCATACCTACAATAATACAGCATTTACTTATAACACACTGTAAAATTTTGAGGAAATTTTCATGTGGATTGGGGGAAATGCAGGAAGGGGAAACATTTTCTGCACCCCTGCAGGCTACAATACACCCATTTGTATACTATTACAAAAATGACACAAAAGTTTGTTTCAGGAATCTATGCATAATTAGTGATCATTTGGTACATGAAACAATTGCAGTTCATACTTTTCAGAAACACTTAATTGATGACATCAAAAACATTGCACCATCTGTCATTGAAAAAGTTATTTATTTCACTGATGGTTCAAGCAGCCAGTATAAAAACAAAAAGAATTTTGTGAATGTATGTCATAATTTGAAGGATTTTGGGATGAAATCAGAATGGAATTTCTTTGCCTCTTCCCACGGAAAAAATGCCTGTGATGGGATAGAGTGGAACAACAAAAAGAGAGATAACAAGAATTTCCTTACAGCGATCATACACAAACCAAATTTTAACACCAAAAGATATGTTTGAGATGCTCTCAAAACATTTCTGTAGTTACTTATCTATATATTTCAAGAGAAGAAATCTAAGAAAATGAGAAAAAATTATAAAATAGATTCCAGTTCTGCCAACGGATTCCAGGAACATGTGCATATCACCGATTTATACCATTAAGTGAAAGTGTTATCAGATGCTTTGTAACATCTACATGTGAACAATATAATGATCGCAATACTTCAAAAATTTAGAAAAGCTCACTATCATTCAAAGTAAATGAATTGCTTTGCAATTATATTGAGTGCATTTATGATAAAAAGTGGTGGGTTGGAAAAATTCTTGAGCTAAGTGAAGAAAACAATGACCTATTCCTTCACTTTTTTTCACCCATATGGACTGAAAACATCTTTTCAACTGTCCAAAAAAGGTACAATTTGGGTACCACTAAGTAACATGCTTCGGAAACTAACTCCAGTAACTGGACACAGCTACAACATTACCGAGACACTTTGCAATGAAATATCTCTATTTATTTCTATGTCTGTAAAGTAAATTTAAGCATTATGTATTGTACATAAGAAAAATATGTGTAGGGGAGACCAGCAGTGGCGGCGCTAGGCGTCGGCGGCCACCGCCGACGGCCTTGCGCCTGTGGGGCCTCGCAAAAAATTTTTCAAGTTGTTAAAAATTCAGTTATTTAGTTATACGTATTTACTTCCGTACGAGTGTTGTACTATTTATCTAGAATTGTCTGGCAACATTATGAAAGTTAGGCGATTCCGCGCGCGATACTCGGGGAATCCCCGAATCGTTAATTCTTTCTGCTTCATTCAATCATCTGTCACAAAACTGGGAGACTCGCATGCGTAGAACTTCTGGCTACGTTTCTTTTCATTATTAAGTGAAAAATTGATTATTTGTTATTTTAAAGAAGGTATTATGCTTTTTATACATTTATCATAGTGTTGTGATTTATTTCATATTTGTAAGGTGTGGCAGTATCCAAATACGTTTCTTAGCATATTTGTCTGTAAAACGTTATTACTTTCTTCTATCTTTACAAGAAGAAAGCATTGGATTCGTGAAAAATTTCGACTTCCGGTATTCGTTGGATTTTTACGTTTGAGAAGGTCCTGAACACAATTTGATGGTTTTTAGAAAATGTCTGTCTGTATATGACAAAAATTCTGTGGGCGCTCTATCTCAAGCACGGAATTTCACAAAATTTTATATTCCATTAGACTTTGATATAAATTGGTGCTGATTAGTTTTTGGTTCATATCAACCAATAGGTGGTGCTGCTATACTTCATTTTCCTGATTTCCGCAATAGCTCTACTTCAAGAACTAATCCATGGATTTTCTTCAAATTTCATATTCAGTTAGTCCTTGTTATGAGTTGGTGCTGATTACGTTTTGGTGTAAATCGCCCAGCAGGTGGCACTGCTATGCTGCATTTTTCTTGATTTCCGCAATAGCTCTATCTCAAGACCTAATGCACGAATTTTCATCTAACTTCAGATTCAGTTAGACGTTGACACAAGTTGTTGCTGATTAGGTTTTCGTGCCAATTGTCCAATAGGTGGCGCTGCTATGCTGATTTTTTCACGATTTTCGCAATAACTCTATCTCAAAAATTAATGCACGGATTTTCATCAATCTTCAGATTCAGTTAGGCGTTGACGGAAGTTGTTGCTGATTAGTTTTTGGTGTAAATCACCCAACAAGTGGCGTTGCTATGCTGCATTTTGCATGATTTACACGATTATAGCGATAGTCATATCTCAAGAGCTAATGCACGGAATTTCATACCTTTAGAATCCTCATGATGGGCCAAAGATTGGCATTTAATTTTGGCACTGTGCTAGCGAATTCTGAAGTATTAACATGTATGAGATAGAAGAAAGTAAGTATTAGCATGTATGAGATAGAAGAAAGTTTTGGTGTAGCACATCCGACTAGTTCTTTTTATTGTCGTAATTTTAGGTTAGTGATTTGCAATTAATTTATATTTTCATACTTATGAATCGTCATTTCATTTGCAATAAACATAATCAATCGATTTTGATGGTTCTTTTTTTATTGGATAGGTTTTACATATTATGTTGAACATCTCAATAATATTATGATTTTGCAATTCCTCAACTGGACCGATAGAGGAACATTTTGTTGGGTTTATTGCTGCAGAAACAATGGGGAAGTATTTAACAAATGCAATGTTAAAGGAACTAAAAAAAATAGTCTAGATATCCAAAACTGTCGAGGACAGGGATATGATAACGGTACCAATATGGTCAGCATTAATAAAGGTGTCAGACCAAGAATACTCAATATTAATCCACGAGCATTTTTCATGCCGTGCGGATACCATTGTTAGAATTTGCTTTTAATAGATGCAGCTAACTCTTCTACAACAGCTAAAACATTTTTTTGACTTGTTGTGGTCTTTAATTTGTGATCCTTTGAATTGGCTTTGATCACTTAACAGGTTCATTTTCCTTTGTTTGTATATTATCTTGATACGTGAATGCGCACATGGCGATCAGTCCATTGGAACCTAATGGTTGATATCACGATTTATGCAACATTGTTGCGAACTATTTGAAAAGGCTTGTGCACTACTGGAGTGGGGCTTGTTTCATGGGAGTTAGTCCGTCAATTTTTTATGATGACTGTTTTCACAAGATGTATCGTTATAATTTCTCCTTTGTTGTAGTTGGCTTGCTTTAGTATGTAGTTGACTTCTCTGTTTCATTTAAAACACATCTTTTCCTTATCCACTTAACTATCTTTCAATGATTTGTTGGGTTTGTGTGAGTGAGCCGTAGCTATCAGTTCATCATAAACGACTTCCACCTCTCAAAAGTGCGATAAATAGATTTTTTTTTTCAAGTAAAAGATTCCTTCACCTGCGGCCGCGGTCAACTTAATAGTTAAACTGGGGCCTCTTTTTTTTCTCTTTTTTTTTAAACCTGAAAATAAGGCAGTTAGTTTGGGGTGGCGATGTCCGCTGGGATGGTATGTGTTTAGCTTTGTTCTTTTATGTTTTATTAAGAGATTGAGTCTATGTTTTCTATTAACCATCTGATAACTGCTTTTACCTTGTTTTGTACATGTTTATTATTTGCTAGCTGATTATGCCAAAGTTGCTCGTTGTTTGCTGTGATTTGAATCAGATGGTGTGGTTGTGTTAGTGAGCAGGCTGTTAGAAAGTGTTTTGGGGTTCCCAATTCCCTGCATGCACAGTTTGGCTCATCTTTGCGCTTGAATCTGTGTAAGTATTCTGGGAATGCTCCATGTTTACAACTCCTTAGTCCTTTACGTTCATTTCGTGACTGGATTCAAGAATTTCGTGAAACAGGATTTTGAACAAGCGTTGCAGAATTTCGATTGTTTGTAGAAAAAAGTAGTTCCGAAATTGAGTCTCAATTTAAAGAAAAAAGAATAGCAAAGAAAAAAAACGAGTGTTCGGTTATGAAAGATTGATGAACCTATACAATCTGTTGAAATGCAGTATAGAGTTAACTTTTTTAACACAATGATAGACGCATAGATGCTATAATATTCGACACTAAATATCGATTCAAAGCGCTCAACGAATATTTTGAACATTTTGGTTTTATTTACGATATCAATTATTTGAAATCTTTATCCAAGTAGGATCTTCGCAAGCATTGTAATAATTTAGGTACAATATTTCGGGAAGGCGAAAATAGCGACATACAGCCTTTCGAACTTTATGAGGAACTCCAGCTTTTAAAATCCAATTCACTGAACTCTATCAAACACGCAAAACAACTTATTCAGCACATTTTGGAAAATAATTTGGAAGAAGTATACCCAAATGCTTACATAACGATCAGAATCATGTTCCCAGTTCCAGTCAGTACAGCTTCTGGTGAGGGAAGCTTCTCAAAGTTAAAATTGATTAAGACCTATTTGAGAAGCACGATGAGCCCAGAAAGACTATCTGCATTATCAGTAGTATCAATCGAAGCTGAAATAGCAGCTGGTATTAACTATAACGTACTCTTAAAAAATTCAGCGAGGCAAAAAGCCGAAAAGTTCGTTTATTTTAATTTGTGTTTGTTCATGTAATTTTTTTATTATTTGATTAGCAATTTGTATAGTACACTCATAAAATTAGTGTATAATAATTATTAATGTACAATTCAGCTCATTCAACATTTTCTTATTGACTGGAAAATGAAAGGGGCCTCGCAAAGCTGATGTCGCCGATGTCCACGTTTCGTCTAGCGCCGCCACTGGAGACCAGGGTACAGTGGACCTAAGTACACAGTGGACCACCTCTTATATTTTACTTATTTTTAAATTTTTAAAGCTTTTCTTTTAGGCTAATTGATAACAGCACTGGATTGATTACTTATAGCCTTCAGAACACATCGTTAGCTCAGAATGAACCCTTTTATCCTGACTGGTTGTTTTGAGCTCTTAAAAGTAAAATTTTTTATCATCATCAGACCTGCCAACTGCTACGAAAAAATCGTAGTTGCTACGATTTGGACCTATAAACTACGTTGCTATGAAAGTCGGTCTAAAACTACGATTTTTTGCAAAAAACACAAATGCATTTTTTGTTTCTAGTTGCGATTTTTATCCCACATAGCATATTTTTTAGGAGTGATTCTGTTGCGAAATTTCCAAAATTTCAAAGTATTCATTTCCGAAAGTTTTAAAAAATTGGCCATTAGTCCAAAAATTCGGACATTAAAAAATGCTCATGGAAAAAAAAATCTGGGCTGCAAAACAAACTTCTTAACATAAAACACTCTCTTTATGTATACTAACCACGAGTGAATCGTGTTTCTGTAAATATTTACACAGGAATTCGCTTCCTTAGAAACAAGGTACCATTTTAAGAATTTCTGGAAAGGAGGGGGGGTTCTTTGAGGGGCAAGGTTTGAAATAGTGTGCAAAATTGCATGATTTGTGATAAACTACCGTGAATTTCGACAAATGACCGTATAATAGAAATCAATTTCGTCAATTGGTCGCAGAAGAAAATAAATTTCGTTAAAGGATCGTGGCAAAAATGCAGTGTTGATTTCAGAGGGCGGCTTGGGGGTCAACCTACCCCCCCCCCCCCCCCCTTCGGAAGATTTGAGATTTTGTGTTTTCAATGGTGTAAATTTTGTCAAAATATCGCAGAAAGAACACGCGAATTTCATCAAAAGATCAGTAAGAAAATGCAAATTTCATCGAAAGATCAGTAAGAAAACTCAAATTTTCGCAGAAAGATCGCAGAAAGAAAACACTACTTTCGTTAGAAGGATCGCGGGAAAAAACGCAAAATTCGACAAAGAATTGTGGTAAAAAATGCGAATTTCGTCAAAAGTTCAGGGCAAAAATTGCGGATTTCAACAAAGAATCGTGATAGGAAAATGTGAATTATGATTGCGGAAAAATTGTGAATACCCTGAAATGATTGCAGAAAAAAATTCCGAATTTTGTCAAAATTTACTGCACTGGGCTAAAAAATTGGAACCAAGCTCCTTTTACTAATGTAAAAAAAAAACCGCTGTGAAACGAAAAGAAACTCTAAAAATCGTATAAAAATTTTCAAAGGAAAAAATTACTATATTGAGTTGAAAGACTGAAGCCTTATTCCTTTTACAAATGTCAAAAGATGGCTGTGTAACACAAAAAACCAACCAACCAACCTCCAGATTAATTTAAATTTTGTATGCTACGATTTCTCATTTTCAAAGGTTGGCAGGTCTGCATCACACTTCTCATTAATTGAGTAATTAAAGGTTATGGATAAATAAGATAAAACAACTTTTTTGAAAAGGTAAAACACTGATCTTTATTAAATTTAAAAGCCTATGTGCTTAAGAGGCTACTTCAGTCAAACGAAAAGACCCGTTCGCTAATGTTAATCCTATGGGAGAAATTTATAAAGATATCTCGGTCGCATTTCATTATTTTTAAATGATTTCTTTTGTATTGAATAGTTGAGATTGATCTGTACAAAGACCGTTGTTTACTTTTTCGATTTTGTTTACAGGTGTTTTTTATGAGGACACTTTCATTTTCAGAACCGGTTTCAAAAGTAAAAGCATCCTCATAAAAAATATCTGCAATCAAAATCGAAAAACGGCCTGCATACAGATCAATCTCAACTATTCAATGCAAAAGAAATCATTTTAAAATATTGAAATGCGACCGAGATATCTTTATAAATTTCTTCCATGGGATTAGCATTAGCGAATGCGTCTTTTCATTTGACTGAAGTAGCCTCTTAAAAGAAAACTTTAAATAATATTTTTATGAGTATGTATTGAACCTTAACATGGGGCACAGTGGACCGCCCACTGCTGGGGTACAGTGGTCCACAATGAATACTGCTCCTGTAAGGAAGAATTTTCAAAATATTTAATAATTACTTATTCTCTATAAAGAAATATTGTTTTAAAATAGTTATTTAACTATAAAATAAAGTAAACAAAGAAAAATGACAATTTATTTAACCCTACAATGCATAGATTAGCCATTTGGCACACTTTAAATTTCATGTTATTATGTTGTTCAGATTATAATGTAGCCATCTGACACTTTAGTTTCTCCTAAATTATGGATAACAGTTCACATGTGATTTTTAAAATAAGTTTTCTTGTTCAATATAGCAGTTTTTTTTTTTTTTTGGGGGGGGGGGGGGGGGAGAAGGAGAGAAATGAAAATCATGCATTGTACAGTTAGCATATTAAGAAATATTTTGTTTTGTATTTACTGCCTTTGAAAAATATAACTGTAGCCTAATAAGTAATAGATGACCTCACTGGATTGGTTATTTATAACTTTAGAGCACATGGTTAGCTCATAATAAACTATTTTATCCTGACTATTTTGAGCTTCCAATAAATTTTTTATCATCATATTTGTCTTAATGCTTGCTGATTTTTTTGTACTTAATTAATAATTTGTTTGCCATCGCTTCTGTATCTTATATTGTTATTTTCAAAATATAATAATTTTTTTGATAATTCTTTACTTTTATATGTTTTTTGTTTCAAAATGCTACTTGCAAATTTGTATTATTATATTATTTTGGAGGTAAAGGGAAAATAAAAAAGAATTAGATTAATTATAAATAGATTTATATTGTATTTTAGACAATAACTAATAGTGGACCACTGTGCCCCAGTGGGTGGACCAGTGTACCCCGCTTCCGGGGTACATTGGTCCACTTTACGAGTGTATGTAAAAAAATTTTTTTTTTTTAAATGTTTTGGAAATTATGTTCTGTGAAAATTATGAGGTATGTAGAAAGGTTTAAAGAATATTCAAAAATATTTTCAGGTAGATTGGTCTCTCCATTAAAGAGAAAAAAAATGTTAACTGCAAAAGTGGACCACTGTACCCTGGTCTCTCCTACCTTTAAAAAGCAGCATTTGAAGTAATGAGAATAATGAATTATGCATTAAGAGTTCTAGTTGAGAAAAATTGTGTAAATAAATGGGATTTTCAAACCAATTTCGAAGTTCCATATTTCCAAAACTACATAAATATCACTCATAATATTTTTGCTACATGTTTACATCCATAAGAAGGTTATCCTGCTAAATTTTCATAAAATGTTATTCAGTCGTTTTTTAGGTATTGAACTTCAAACTTAGCATTTTGGTGCTGAGATGCCAAGTTTGACTAATCATAGTAAAAGAAGGAATAACTCAAACTGTTTCATATTTCTTCTGAGAATAGTTCAATAAGGTATATATTCAGAAAAAAAAACATATAAAGGTGCTGAAGTTCTTTCTTCCATTAAAATTTTTGTCAAAAATTCCATTTTTCGCTGTAAAAATGATACATTTTATCTTATTTTATGCAATTTTTTTAATCATTATCATAAAAATACCTATTATCAAAATTTAGTTCATTCTTTATTCAATATAATGGTTTTTAAATCATTTTGATATGTTTAGAAATAAAAAAAATTATAAGGGTTTCCGTAAAGTACTATTTTCATGAAAAACCATTTGTGACATGATAAAAAATGGATGCCAAAAAAAATTCGAAAGGTCTAAAAAATTTTTAATCATTGTTTTAGACTCTTAAAAGTATAGTAAATTAAGTGGTAAAGAATAAAAAAAATCAAAAATATTGAGCAACATTTTTTTATTTTTCTGGATGATTTCACATGGATTGACCCACACCTTTCACACAAAATTGTAAAACACTATTCGATTCTTCGTAATATACACAGTAATTTCTGCATATTTCATGTGTTTATTCATAAAACATATTTTGTTAATGTGTCGATCGGATTTGCTTGTTGAGGATGAAAAAGTAAGAAAATTCTTTTATGTATGAAGTAGATATTTTTACTTGATAGCAAATTTCTCTTTTAATAAAATAGAACATAAATTTTCATAAAATAAATTGTGTGCGAGAGATTAAAAGTTATTTCTATGAAAAAAGTTGTTTAAAAGTCACATATTAATTTTGAAGCAATTTTTAAATATTAGGCAATTTTTTTTTATACTGCATAGTTCCAGTATCAGGCTCGGGTTTTGATGACACAAAATTTATCAGGCTCGGATTTAAAATCATCGGCCTCAGGCTCCAAAAAACGAGCTCGGCCTCATCTCAACTGTGCATGCCTGCACAAACATTTCTAGTAGCCCTGAATATTAATATTAAGTGGTTGAATTCAGTGACACAGAGAAATTATAAAACATGTTTAATGAGTATTAATTTATTAGTTAAAGAATAAGGAGTGTTTTACACAATTTTAAAATTTTGAGAAAGCTCCTAAAGCAGAATACAATACTGATTTCTTAACATTGAAAATGCATACTTTAATTAAAAAAACTAACCTTTATCTTGATTATTCAAAGTGTACTGTGAATTTTAAACAAGAAAATCTGATCTTAGATTTTGCAGACTTTAAAATTTCAAGATTTCATTATAAAATAAATTTTGGAGAAAAATGCGTTGCATGTGTGGCTAATATCTTCAGGGCAACCGCATTCTGATTCACTCAGTTTATCAGAACTTCGTTTGGGAACAAAGTAAGAAAATAGAAAATACAACATTACAGGTTTAGCTATAGATAATAATATAATAAAGCCAAACAAAAAAATACAACTATAATTTCACTATGACTGAAGTAGTTGAAAACCAAAATATTACAGATTTTCTGTTCTGAAGTACTAGTACTTAAAATGACGACGAAGAAAGAAGGCAGAAGATAATAGCTATAAATTTTAGAAGCTGCAACAATCGCCAAAGTAAAATAATATTAACAGAAATATAAACGGAGACTGAAACATTTCAAGAAGGAATAAGTTTTAAATTTGGGCAGCTATATAAAACGAATACAGATCGTTCTCAATTTTCAAAAACATGATCTAATAATGAATTATGTGAAATGAAAACATGAAAATGATTCAATGAAATGACAATCATAATAGCAAAACAAAACATAAAATGTTTCAAAAATTAATCTAACACGGATTAACAACGGATATGAGCAGTAAAAAAAATAATAATAATAATCGAACAAAGAACATCCAAACACAGCGAACCTCAAGCATTTAAAAGAAGATTGTTCTCAGTTCGCTAAAGGGTTGTCAGAAAATAAATCAAGTTTGGAATGGACTTTAAACACAAATTTTTAAATGATCTAATACTCACATCGGCAAGTGGATTTGTTGTGCGTTCTTTTTTAGGTGCACGCGTACGTTGTTTACTAGCCATTTTGAATAATATCGGACAAATTACAAACCAAATCTAAATTCAAGATTCCTTTCTGCTTTTATGCAAATAAACGTTTTTCTGTTTTCGTTTTACACATTCTTTTAAATCTACAATTAACCCCTTGAGAGTACACATGCGCAGCAGCTGTCATGTGATGATCCTTCTGATATCTGACATGCAGTTTGCAGTTGCAAATGAAATCGGAGACAATCTGGAGAATGTAGAGTAGCATTATATATCAGAGGAGAGACAAAAAGGGTGTAAAATTTTATAGAGCTGCGCATGATGACGTCACGAACAGGTTTTTGCTGCTGCTGTAGGACAGCTGTCGCTACCTTTATCAATGCTTTTTCTATTTGTGTGTCCTACAGCTTCTTTCATTGTTCTCCGGTAAAAGCCATGTGATGTGAACACGGCCTGTAGCGGCTGCTCTCAGCCGTCGGTACAGGAAGATTGTTCCTTTAACTAGTGCTAAAGTGCCATTGCAATAATTCTTTATTGTAAATGGTGGATATTCCATCTCCGTTTTGATCACGTGGTCAAGATAAGAACTTCTAGCGTAAAGAAGGGAAGGCTCCGTCCGTAGACGTGTAATGTAAATCCCCGATAGCCAATGAAACAGTTCATGAGGCAAAGCAGTAGTATCTTCCCTTCTTATCAGTTAGAAGTTCTTTGGGTAAATGGACTCTATTCAGGTGACGTCAGACGCCAGAGCTGGCGGTATGATGATCTGTTATTCTAGTTATTGCACCGGCAGAATACCAGTATGCGCAGGCGCAAACACCGCTAGCAGACGACTTTATCCTTGACCCATGTTGAATGCATACGTTTTAACTGAAAATTTGCAAACTTAGGGAATTATCTCGCATAAAGAACAACATTTTGAATTTAGATTACAATATATTAAATATATGCTGCTGCATCAAAGAATTCTTTCGCGGTATTTTTAACAAACAAGCATTAATAACTCACACTCCATAGACTGCTATGCTAAACGCTAATTTACAAACCCTCAAGCTTTGAACACCCTTGGCGAAAGGGAAATGTAGCCAAATAATTTGGCGAGAAGAGATCAGTACGCGCATGCGCGTTTGGTAGGTGTCCAAAGTTAGAGGGTTTGTAAATTAACGTGCGCATGCGTGTATCATCGTAGGTGTAGGTACAAGTGGTGTTCAAAGCTTGAGGTTTTGTAAATTAGCAAGAAGCTAATATTTTGATATTAGATAGAAATTTCTTTTAGCGTATTATCCTTTGGAAATATTGTTAAATTAGCGAATAACCGTGGCAATTTTATAAACCAAAAGACTTCTATTTGGTATGTAATGATGTTTTTTTTTTTTATATATATAATTATATATTTTGTATTTAAATGTAGTTTTATTAAAGTTTCGTTAATAGTTGAAGGAATTTAAGTGGTAGCATGTGTATTTTTATAAATTATTGCTTTGAGGCAAAATTATTATTATTTTTTTAGGTTTTTGTTAATGTTACAAATAATACATGTTTTAGTAAACATGTATAATTAGCTATTTTCCGTTTCTCTGTCCCTGCTTTAGGGTACTTTAAAAAATCGGCGTTTATCTTTTGAATCAAATATTTATACTTGTATTATATTTTGGTTTTCATTTTTTAAATATTAATATGTTTAAGGTGCTTTTATTTTTTAAATATGTATAATTGTGCTTAAGATGTTTTGATTTAAAATTCTTAAGATGTTGAGGCTTACATTTTGTGAATACTTATAACTTTATCCTAAAATTTGATAAAAATGTAATGTAAACAAAAGAACTGTTTTGCTGTATCGTATCCTTTTTTTTCAAATACCAAAAGTTTATTTCAATATTTATATCACTTTAAAAGTATTTTTTCATAATTAGCAGTATGTGATAAATATTTACATGCTACAGTAGCATAATTATTTCTTTTTTTGTCTAATGGTTTCAAACAAGCATATTTACATTTCTTAGCTAATAAATAGTTATTCATTAGTAAATAATATTTGCTTTTCAAAAACTAATTTCTGTATATGTATGCATGTACCCACTAGATTTTTTTAGTTTGCTACATGCTTTAGCTGCTACAGTTGATGATGGAAAGGCAACAAGGATGGTGCGAGTAGGTGTTAAGCTGGGTTGGGTGATCTGTTCATCAGCAGCATCAGTTATTGCCACTAACATGACAACAGTCAGTGCAGAAAGGTGCAAAATTCAACTAATTTTTAGTACAGTTGCAGCATCGCTGGTTGCTTATTTTTGTGTTGGCCCGTTGGAATGCGTCTGGAAGGCTATAGATTAGAAAGAATAATCTTTAGTCTTTTAGATTCAAACTTGCAGGCTAAATCACATTTTATATGCTGCATGGGAGCTACTTCTTTTTGTTTTATTGCCTATCTTTATGAGAAGTAAGTAACTTATTGTTTTTTAGAAATTTTTAGTGCTCTTATGTATACTGTTTATATAAGAGTAAATTTAATTTATTTAATATTTTCTGATTTAAGACATTAATTTTTAAGGAAATTAATAATTATCAATTGTGTATAATCAGAACAATCGCGTAGATTAAAATAAAGACTTTAATGTACTAAGATTATTGTTTGAGGAAGTACCATGCTTAAAATAAGCATAAATAAAAAAAAAAAAAAAAATTAAGCACACTTTTATTAGTGTACTCAGATAGAATAGAATATTCCGAGCATTCCGGATTTGGGGTCTTATACTGTATTAATATCTGTAGGTAACTACTTTTTGAAATAATAAGATTTATGAGATCAAAGAAAGTTTTGGGATTGGCACGTCCAACTAGTTTTTTATTTTCATTATACGAACGCCCTGATCCCCCGGCGTTGTCCAGTCTCATAATCATAAGCTTAAAATAAATCAGTGTTGAAGGATTTTATATTTTTACACAACAATCTGTCTAAACAAGCCGAATGATGGAGGTTGCACTGCCTTTGGCAGTGTAAACTCTCGAATGTGTATGATTTTAGGTACAGATGTCATATTCGTCCCATATTGGCATGATTTTTTTCTGTCGCCAATATCATATATGCAACAGGTACTTAACTTGCGCCAAAGTGTCGTTATTTTGCTTGATGTGGTAACCCGGATTATGTTGTTTATGCTGTTGATGTTTTCGACGCCAAATTGGCAACCGAAAAAAATCGCGCCAATATGGGGTGAATATGACATCTGTACCAAATTTTACATTTTTAAATGAAAATCTATCCAAATAAACCTAGAGTTGTTGGCCCTGCTGCTTTTGGCACCATGCACTAGGCCTACTACGTATGCCCGGTCTCTTTTTAAATGTATTTTTAAATAAAAGACCGGCATAACTCGAGATAACTTTACATATATCTAAAAGCAATGCTGAATGATTTAAACGAAAAATTTTCCAAACGAACGTAATGTTGGGGGCCCAACTGTCTCCGGTAGTATAAACCCTCGAATTTGTATGATTTTATATTTTTAAAGGAAAATATTTTCACACACTGATCGCCTGTTTACCGATATCACATAAATATACTAGAGGATTGAAGCGGCCAAAATTTTCTGACCCTGGTTCAGACCTTGCCAGAGATATGCTATCTTGACCCAGTGTAACAGCTAAAAGCTCAGTCCCGGTCTCAGCAAATCAAAAGTTATTATTCATGTTATTTTATTGCCACATTTACGATCCCAGAAACCAAATTAATGGAAACAGAAGCATATTCTTTCATTATTTAAGTATTAAATAATGAAAAAATTGATAAAAGCATGATTTGCAAAATTTAAATAAATTTCTAAATACAAGTTTAATTTACATAATTTATAAGGAAACCTGAATTTAAAACTTGTAATTGCACTCAATTTTATCAACATTGCTATAAACTAATTTATTTTAACATTATACTTCCAATAAACTTGATAGTTAACACGAAATTAATCTGAAATTAAATGAAAATTCCTTATATTATTCAGATCTATTGCATACATTTCTATCATTTCAGTAACAAATTAAACAAGTCTGAAATTGTACGTCAAACATGGCAAATCGTATGATAACTGTTTCATAAATATTCAGATTTTGGTGCAATAGCTGTTGCACTCTTATGAAAAAAGGCACAAATACAAAATTTATTACGATTATATATATTAAGTTCGGCAGTATGGAAATAATAGGACTCTATCTTAAATAGGACGTCATCACCATGGCAACCTGGAATATCATGACCTATCATGGGATATCATTGAATTCATGACTTAGGATAGTATTTAATTCAAGAATGAAGAAAACTTTTATTAATATCTTTTTCAGTTTTGATTCAATTTTCATAAAAATTTGAAATGACTCGACAAAATTCTGCAACGTTTCTATATATTCAATTTTAAACCACTTGGTTAGGTAATTTTTGCGTTGTTATATGCATACAGACGAACTGACCAGAAAATGACTATAGGTGCTATGTATTTATATTATTACGAACGCACCTAAAAAAGTAGCTCTATATATATATTATACCTTCATTTATTAAGCAAAAATAAAAGCATAATCCTGTTTGTGCTGTCGTGTATATGTCATGCGAACATTTTCAAAAGGTGATTGTGTTGTGTAGCCAATTTAGTTGCTTTTTTAATTCAAAATAGCTAGCAGAATTTCTGAATAGTTACCTTCACTTCATTAATTACGGAATGTCTATCATTAAATAAAGCAAAAATTACTATTCAAAATTTCAGGCAGATTAATAAAAAATATGCTAAATTGAAAACATCGGTAGAAGGGGGCCTTGCAGCAATTCTTGCACACAGCCTCGCTTTCGCTAAGGACAGCTCTGTTCCATATTCTCTGTATTGGAGACTTAAGAATCTGAAAAATGCTATACAGTAAAATCTTCTATAAAACGGAATTAATTAGGAAAGAAAAAATATGCGTTATAGACAAATTCTTTTCTTAGCAGGTTTAAATGTATTATATTCTTTTCTCACATATTATTATACTCATTTTGCTTGAATCAACACATTTTTCTGTTTAAGGCAGGATTCCGTCATAGGCAGGTTCAGGGGTGTAAAAATCTAGGTGCCAGCGGATAGTTTCTCACCACTAAATTTTAATAGGTTTTATCGCTTAAATTTTATTACCATTCTTACAAAAAATTTAGGCAAAAAATAGCAAATAAAATTTAATGGTGAGAGACTCTCCGCTGGCGCCTAGATTTTTACACGCCTGGACAGGCTCTTTTTCACTTGTTTTATTGCCTAGAAATTGCTATTCTTTAAAAATAATATTTTTAAAAGTTTAATTATAGAATTATGGCGATTTAAAAATTTATGCATTTTTTGCAAAAATTTTCATGAAGGGCCAAATTTTACTGATTTTTGCATGGAACAGGCCATGCCGAGGCAATAATCTTCGTGCTTGCTGGGTCGAGACCGGCACTTAAAATTTTGGCCCTTGCAAACCTTGGAAGAGTGAACCCATTCCCGGTTTTTTCACTTCCAAAAATTCAGATACCAAAGACGAGAAATTTTAATATTAATGAGATTTTTAAATAATGTAGGTGAGCTGAAATTTTCAGACCTAGACGATCAAAATATATTGCCCCTGCCTGGGCTAAACTTTTAGCATTTAAGCTAAAAATTTGGCCCACCCAGCCCAGAAAAATCAACTAAATCAAGCCCCAGACTCCATTTTTGATAGAAAATCAGATAACTTCTTAATCAACATTATAAACACCTATAAATAAAATTATTTAAGATATATTTTATACATACTCATGTAAACATTTTGCAGTCGCAGCTTAAACTAGTATGTCCACAAGCTATGAAATATGGAATGGCAACATTATTGATTACTCAGAGAAATACATTACCACATTTTTTTTCTAATGAGTCACCATGACTCATTAGAAAAAATAATGTAGTTTAAAATGGAAGAAAAACATTTAAGAAAAAATAATTTTGAAGCTCTATAAAGATTTTTTAAAATATATTTCTCTATAATTTAATAAAATGAAATAAACTTCTAAAGATTTCGTCGAACAAAGGAAAATTTCACTGTTATTTTCGCAAAAACATGCCGGTCTAACACGGTCCTCCCAAAAAAAATAAGTAGTTCTCCAGTCCCGGTCCGGCAAGAGTCTGCAGCTAGAAATTAAGCTTGAGTGTGGTCCAGCCCGAGTCTAATAAAAAGAGATTAAAAAGGTCCGTGCAGATCTCTAATGTGTACATTTTAAGTAAAAATCCTATGAAAATGATTTAAAACAATATTCATAGGTTACATAAAACAAATTAGTGGATATAAATTTTTAAAATGTTTAATATTCCATATTTTCTAAGAAAATATTCTATTTGTGAAAAATGTATTTTCTAGAAAAAATCTATTTTTTCCCCCCTCTATCCATAAGAAAACAATAGCAGGTAAAATCAGGTTACAAGATCAAATGTTGGACTCTACTCTGATCTGCAAGGTCCGGATTGTATCCTATCCGAATCCGAAATCTCTGCTGAAAGTCAACTTGAGACCCGACAAGAACAAATTTTTTCAACCGAAATATTAAAACCCAAATCTAAATTGAAGGAAAATTAATCATATTTTAATGCATTTACGAAAAAGTAGTCTACAATTATATTTCTTGTATCAAATTTTGGCTTTTACCATTTAAACAAATATTCAGCATCTTCTTTTGGAAAGAAAAAAGTTAACTCGAATGAATCAAATTCCAGCCCGAGCTGAACATTTAAAACCAACCCGACTCACAACGGAGAAAAAAAAAACAAAAAATGTACCAACCCGACCCGAACTTCAGTTGGGTTTGGGTACTATCCGATTACCCGACCCAATGCAGGATTCAATTCTGTACCAAGTGATTGAAATAAATATAAAATACAACTTTGAAATGTTCATGCAAGAAGTATTTTAAAAATATCTACAATAACGCCAAATATTCTTAGAAACGACCATAAAATAAAACAGATTCAATTGCATTGTTAAAATATCTTGTATTTAAGAAACAGCACAGTGATGGTAAGTATATATATTTTTTTTCCTTGGTAATCATTTCATGTATAAATGCTTTTAAAGCAATTCTAATTAAAATCTATATTTCTTTGAGATTGTGACAGCTAAACTGTTCCAAACAGAGTGATAGAAGAAGGGAGAAAAAAGAGAAAATAGCTTTAGGATCACACGTGATATCTTTTTGTAGTGATTAGCATGAATTATATAATGTTTATAATCCTTATCGCTCCACGTGCAAAGAAATAATAAAAGTAGGTCATCATGAAATTTCTTGCAGATTGATTGAAATTAAATAAAAAGTTTTGATTTGTTTTTGAGGACTTTATTATAAAACACACATAAATAATGGCTGTATTCACTATAAGTCACTTTTAATTTCAATTGTATAAAAACTATTGATGCATTTATTAATACTTAACGAAATCTAATAGCATTTTTCAGTTTTTGATAAGGGAAAAAACATTTAGAAAATGCTGAAAGTTGATTTTTTGAACTAAATTTCCAGATAAGACAGCTCACGGAAGGTCATCATTAAATAGCCATCGTTTATAACTTAAGATATAATACATTTATCGAAAATGGAAAAACGTATTCGATTTCAAATCACTTTGATAGATATGCCAGCAGATTCTATGCTTTTCCGTTTAAAATTACCGGATCTCGATGAATTATTGCGCGAGGTTTCTTTATAATCTCCCCCCCCCCTCCCCTTAAAAAAAAGTCTGTATTCCCAATCTACAGATTCTTTTAGAAATGATTAAAATGAGAATTTTCATATCTTATTCAGTTGACGAAATGGGATGTGATAACGTTATTTTATTTGTACATAGCACTAAATATTAAAATTAATATGTTTATTATCTATTTGTAAATAATTTTAATATATGGCATGGTGAAAATAAATGTCATTTTATCCTGTTCGAACACGCTATTTAAGATACTTGAGTTAAAGTTGAGACTGCTAACGCCCAATCGTTCTCATGACGCTCTTCAGTGTATAGAAAAGTTTACTCAATTGCAACGGGATTTTTTTTCTTTTAAATATTATTTATAATGAATTATCAATTTTGAATATCATACTTATATTATTTATATCAAATTAATAATTTCATATTTCGATGCTTGTGGTTTCTAAAATTCAGTGTAATTAATTTTTTTTTGTTGCAGAATCATTCGTGATATACCAAGGTAATGATGCAATTTATCATCCGTGCCATATGCCAGAATTTAAGCTGCAGATTTTATGCAATTTCAGTGTAGTTTTTCGTATTTATATTATTTAAATCATATTAATAATTTCGAATTTTGTATTTATATATAAATTATTTACTTCTAATTAATAATTTCATTTTTATAATTTCTTAATTCAGCTTATTAATATGTTTCTGTTTAGCATGTCATTCGCGATTACTGCGGAAATTTCACATGTGGCGTTTCTTCCAGAAATTATGGTTAGTAAGTGAAATTTATTCCCAACAAGGGCAAGAATTCTTCAAAATTTTCTAAATCTTCCTTTCGGTAATTACCGCTTGTGATAAAAATGCCATTTAAATCCCCTCTCAAAATTTTAGTTTCCCCTTTGTGCCACCCTTCCTCAATCACAACATTTTAAATTCTTAGATCTATTTTTCATTGATTTTTTTAGGGTACCATACTTAAAAAAAAGAAAATGGAGCCATTATAAGTTAATCGTGTTCACATATTTATAGATTTTTAGCTATCCACAAATATTTTAAAAAAAAAATAGGGTGACTAAGTTACTTTATTTTTTTTTCGGCATGTGTGTATCATGTTGGGTATTGTTGGAAAGATCTTGTAACACTGTATTCAAAAATATTTGTTTTAATTTTAGATATTGTCAAAAATGTAATGCAAAAGTATGCCCCCCCCCCCCCCACACACACACACAGCCTATTTCCAAATCTAGTGAAACTAATAGGGGCAGTAGCAGTTTATTCAAACTTTGCTGGAATGTTATGGTGATTATCCTGGGTGACATGTAATTTTGGAGAAAGTCACATTTTCCGTTACACACAAACTTTACTTTGCAGGGCTCAGTGGCAGCATTTTTAACTATAAAGTTATAAAACTGACAGGCTTGACTATTCAGGCGATTTGGAATCAAATAGCAATTTCCATTTTTTTAATAAATAAATTGCTTATCAAGTAAAATGAGATTTTTGTCACATAGCAACAGGTTTTCCTCCTTTCCCATGCTATCACGTACAGAAATTCGATTCAAAACTCCAACTTTGACAATATTTTGGCAAAAAGTAGAAAACGCCATTTGATTACATAGTTCCTGAATAAGAACACCTGTCAATTTTACATGTTTCCGAACAGTGAACAAAAATGAATTCAGTAATGTGTCAGAAAGTTGCTTCTTTGTATTTGAGCCTTAATTACAGAGAAATATTTTCAAGAATGTACTTTTTACTATACAGCTTCAAAAGTTAGGATGTTTTTAACCCCCTTTTTTTATTTTATTCTAAATTACGTTAATTTTCTCATGAATGTCTAAGTGTCTAACATTGCTGTTGCTATTATGTATTTTCTGTCTTGTGAACACATATAATCTAAAATACGCTGTAAAATTTTCCGATAAATATGTATACAGTATTCTTTAAAAGAATCTCAATCTTAATTGTATGCAGGGTTGCAGGTTTTTGACGTGTGTCAGTTTATGTCAGGTTTAAACCATCATGTCAAAAACCTCAAATACAAAATTGATTTGTAAAAATTCACATTAAATGTCACACATGACAACATTCAGTGGTGTAGTCGTAAAAAAAAACAGTGGGTATACGGTGTTCTTTAAAAAAATCCAGAGGGTATACGACGTATACCCCCGTATACCCTCCACTACATCCCTGACAACATTACATGTAATATTTTAAATTCACTATTACTGTATATCAATAATTAGTACATAGTAAAGTATTATTGTTAAGTGCAACTTTTTAACAGGCTAAAATTTTTATTTTTTGTAAAATTGTGTTTTTTTTTTTAAAAGTAGACATTAAGCTCACCTGAGCTGTACATTTATTCTCTTACTTAAAATCGTTTTAATTTCTCTTACTTTTGAAAGCTTAAAGCATTAGCTAGACTTTTTTTTATATGAAAAAAACTTCGAAAAATGCAGATTTTTTTGTATATACAGTGAAACCCGCTTAAGAAGTTTCCCAAGGGAGTGGAGGGGAAAAACTTCTTAAACGGGAAATTAGCATTTTTTGAAAAAAATCAATAGTTTAAATATTGATATTTAGAAGAGGGTTTATTTTACCTTAGTACAATAATACAAAGAGTACTTTCTATAAAATTGAGTTTTCTTAAGAAATTTAAATTAGTTTGCACACTTAAAAAATTAGCTAATAAAGTAAAAATACATAATTACCTTAGAAACTCTTTATTTAATCCAAGACAAGAAATTTCTCTTTAAGAGTGATTTGATATGTTTTTGCAAAAAAAAAAAAAAAAAAAAATGGTTATAGTTTTTAGTTTCCGTTTTTTTTTTTTTTCCGGCAACCTTTAATCAATAACTTTTCTTCCATAACTTCATATTTTCCTCTTTTCACATTTTTAATTTTACGAGATTTTTCAGAACAGTTTAAAATGAAATCTCGTTTTGCTAGAATTCCATTCAGAGTAGCCACTGGTATGTTCAACTTCTTTGCAATTTCAACTCTTGTTGTTTTGGCGTTACTATCAACTTCTTTCAAAATTTTGATTTTGTCTTCAATTGACAAGGCTTTCCTTGTAATTGCCTTGCCCGACATTTTTGGGGAAAAAAACAGAATTTTTTGTCTCTGTATTTTCTAACGAGAAAGCTTTGATGTTATGCGCTTTACACTGACTTAAAAACTGCGAAATGAATAAACCAAACGCAGATTTGGTATATTACACTTATGGAATATGGTGGTGGGGAAGAATCTGTTGTAACTATTGAACTGAAAGAACCACCCATCGGGGGGGCGGAGCAATTCCCTTTTCTCTTATCAGTCACTATTGTTACAGTGAGGAGAGGCCCATCCTCTACCCACATTCCATTTCCATCAAACACGTTAAACAGATTTTAAGGTGAAATAGAGGTGACCACATCTGCTATCAGTCCTAAACATTGACCATTTTGAATAGCGAAGAATAATAAAGAAAGAGATTTCAGCACAGAAAATAAAATAATAATCAAAAAGACAAAATAAACGAGCTTTGAAAGTAAAAATGGAAGGAAAAATAAAATTTTTTAAGCGGGAAAGAGTTTCGAACAAAACTTCTTGAACGAGTTATTTTAGTGTTGTAAGAATAAGAGAAAAATGGGAATCGAAAATATAAACTTCTTAAACGGGTTTTACTGTATAACAAAATAATGTGCATCAGGGGCGGCCGGTCCATTGGGGCCACTGGGGCCAGGCCCCACTAGAATTTTCTGTTCATTAAAAAAATTTTGATTCATATTTTTAATTTAAAACTTAAAAAAAAAAGAACTGTTTACTAAAAATATATTGCGAAGAAACTCCTTCTTACATCGTGCCCACTCATCCGTTATCGACTCTCAGCATCTATTTCTTTCTCAGAGGCAATAAATCACTTTACTGGCCACTACTTACTTCTGAACACCAAGGTTACTGTATCGGGGCACAAGATATTTGTGCCCATTTGGCACGATAATGAGTATTTCCCTCCCTCACGTGTCATTCAATTTTGGCGATGTACTGCTCTTTTAGAGCTAAATCTTCCGTATTTTTTTTGCAATGGGGGGCACTGGGCGAGAGTGCCCTTGATCCAAAGTTTGTTATACGGGGATTCTCAAAAATATTCGTCGACATTTGTATTACTATTGCTGCTTATTCGTTGAATTACGCGATCTTTAAGTACTCTGTACTCTCTTTAAACGGAGACACATGTTATTGTTAAGGTGTATTCCAATCCAAACTGCTTATTTTCTGATTTATTTTTAAATTCATTTTTACTCTCAAACGCATCAAACTGGCAAATTCTCTTATTTAGAAACTACATAATGGGACGTGCTTGTCGATTTTTTGAAAAATGCAGAAAATATTGCAAAAAAAATGCTATCAAAGTGGGAGTTTTGAACCGAATTTTCTGAAGCGGGAGATCTGGGGATGAAAAAAGGGGTCCTAATGAGAAAATAATTGTTTTAAAATCAAATTCTATTGAATTGAGCGAAAAATGAAACCACACGGCCTCTTAAACATCACTTCAAAAATCATCTCAGCAAGTTTCATGTTTTTACTTTTAAAAATAAGTCTGAAAGTGTCCCAGAAAATTTCGAGCTGTTGAGGGTGGAAAAATATTTTTTCGAACACACCCTTAAATTCTTGAAATAAAAAAATGAATTCTGTAGATGATTTATTATGCCCTTTTCAACAATGAATTTGGAAGAAAAACTTGAAATTAAACGCCTGGGACCTTATCAACCGAAGAATTTTGAAATGCAACGAAAAGATGGGGGAAAACTACGCTATTTCTCTACACAGTGGTATCAAAAATTTCTGTGTATTTCAGCAAGTGAAGAAAAAAAAAAGCATTGTTCTGTTTTTATTTTTTATTGTTTGGAGGGATGAAATTATGGAGTATGGCCGGCTGTAACGATTTGAAGCATTTTTCTGAAAGAGTAAAAAAAAAAAACATGAAATGAATACTACTCATTTAAATAATGCTTTTAACTATAAAACCTTCAGTTGGTTGTATGGTTGTATTTATGACGGCCAATTATCTGCACGGGGGATATAGGCCCAGGGGGGAGTGCCCTTCGTGGGGGTCTTTCTAAGGGAACCTAACCCGTATTAACACTTGGAAATCCAAGGTTCGAAGAAAACCACGAAAACTCCGAACGATTAGACCGACGGGCGCGATTGGGATCGAACCCAGCACCTCCCGTCTACCAGATTCGAGAGCAGAACCTCTCAGTCACTGGTGGGGCATAAAACCTTCGGAACTGTCAATATTGTAGTGCAGTTGGATGAAGGTTACAGGATTTCATTACAAAAACATAATGAAATGGTTGAGAAGAACAGGTATGTGCTAAATCGTAAACCGAGGTATGTTTTTAGAATTGGTCACATACGCCTCAAAACTGGACACTATATTGAAAGACCATTTAAACAATGCTACAGTATCTAAAAATACTTAAAAAACTATACAATATGAGCTGTTGGATTGTATATATGAAACGTATATGCATGAAGTTAAAAATGAGATTTCTGCTTCTAATTTTGTAGATTTACAAGCTGACGAAACTATATTGATGTAAGCTGCACTTCGCAATTTGTTATCATTTTACGATATATAAAAAACAACAAACCCTTGAAAAGGTTTGTTCAATTTATTGATGTCTATGATAAAACAGCAGAGGGACTTACTATAATCTTAACTCAAAATTTAGAAAAGTTTTATTTAAAAGATAAGCTTGTTGCGCAAGCATATGACGGTGCGCTGTTGTGAGCGGGTGTCATACTGGAGTTCAAGAGCGAATGAGAGAAAATTTTAAAACATTTTTGAAAAACTCTATGAGACAGGAACGATTAAGCACACTCTTGCTGTTCTTTCAGTCCACAAAGATTTTATTAGTACAATATCAAAATTTGATGTTAAAGTAAGTGAAAGATTTGCTAGTCGAAAAAATCGACGTGCCTAATTTCTATTTAAATAATGCATTAAATTTTAATTTGTGAATGGATTAAATCTCTGCAAGAAAAATATGTATTTTTTTCTATTAAATTATGAGATAATTATTTTTTGTTTGATTTGTGAATTTGTTTTTTAATTTAATAATATTTGACCAGAGTAAGTTTAATGTGAATAATGGTAATTAAATTTAAAGTTAAAGATTTGCGCATCTAAAAACATACCAAACTTTTATTTAAATAATGTACTAAATTTTAATTTCTGAACAGTTTCAATGTTTGCAAGTAAAGTTTATATTTTTTTTCTGTAACGTTGTGAGATTGTTATTATTATTACTATTATTATTATTATTATTATTTTGTATATTTGTTTTTTAATTAAATAATGATTGATCAAAGTATGTTCAATGTTAATAATGGCAATTAATGGTATGTTAAAAATTGTAATTAATTTGATGAATTTGAAATTAACGTTGATTACTTGAAAAAATAATTTTTTTTTTTTTTTTTTTTTTTTTTTTTTTTTTTTTTTTTTACAAAAGTAAGAAATAAAAGTTTTAAATAATAGTTAGTTTTAAATAATTTGTTTTCATGTTTAAACAACAAATATTAATACATAAAAATTTACAATATGTTATGAGGACCGGGCCCCACCAGTGAAGATTGGCACGAGCCGCCACTGATGTGCATCAAGGTTATTCTAGTCTAGGCAATAACCATTCCATTCAAAATTGAAATTGGATTATTAATCTTAAACATTTACAAAATAAGAGAAGTAAAAAAAAAAAAAAAAGCTTAAAGTCAAAATCTTTTTAAAACATGCTTTCTTTAAATATATAAAAATATGTTTTTGATTTTAAAGCTGAACAAAATTGGCTCGGTCTTCTAAAAGAAAATTCCCTTAAGCCCCATATTGAAAATGTGCACAATTGAAATTTTTACCATGATACCATTGTTTGGCTTATATTTTGTATCCCAACCATCAGGGGCAAGGGTTAACTGATTTATCAGTTGATTCCGCTCGCGCTACAGAGAGAATTCATGGATGCTTACCCATACTATTGTGTATGAAGCTAAAGAATCTCCTTTCCCGTCTTCTTATTTCAGTGCTATAGGGAGACCCCATTTCTTGGTGGAAAGGTATCATTAAATGCAATAGCTTTTTGCGCCTGCTTCAAAACTTGCTCATCTAGCAATGCTTTTGCTATTAAGTCCTACTAGCTCAGCATCAATTAAGAGACAGACTATTTTCTAACGCTTCATACACTCTAAGCTCAGAAATCATCTGGGTGTAAATAAATGTGCTAAACACATTGTGTACTACAGCATGCTGTGGGGTAAAATTGACCCAGATTATTTAATTGTACAAAATGATTTTCTTCTGATTGAAAATTCCAAAAAATAAAAATATTTTATAGCAATTAATAATTTTTTTTTAATTATTAAATTACAATAAAAGATCGCATAAATTATTGACTTATTTAATGTTTACCTATTGTTGTTAAAATGTTTTAGTGTGTTACATGTATTTGGCGGTTTTTGATAGTTTAAACCAGTTTTTGATGCTTGTCATGTCAAAAACCAGTTTTTGACGTCAAAAACCCATCCCTTATTGTATGTTAAGAAAAATTGGAATTTTTTGTAGAAATTGAGTCGCGTCTGATTTAATTTTTTTTTTTTTGCATGGGCCAGGACCGGACTGAACTTTTAATTTTTACATCATACCAGGGCAGCTTTTGCTTGGGCTGGGTCTGGAAATCCGGCCTGTGTAGACCTCTAAATGAATAAATGTCATTTATAAAGCTATCAAGATTTTTTCAGTGTCTGGGACATAATTATAACCAATGTATTAAGATATATCCACAGAGATTACATGCACAGCCTCCCTGTTCATGAAAAAAAAAAAAAAAAAAAAAGTGAACAGGCTGGATTCCGAAAATATCTTCTGTATCTGGTTTTAAATAAGGAACATTAAAAATATCAATTGGCTAAACTTTAAAAAAAAAAATTATACGTAAATTATACTCATTTTAAAATTATCTGTGAACATTTTTATTTATAAAACGGAATCAAAATAATAATATATAGGCAAACAAATAAAGGATATTCACTTTATGAGGAAATTGACTGACGAGTGGACTGGATCACACCTGCAAACTGTATTGTTAAACGGAAAGAATGCAGTTGTTTCTACCCTTTAATAATCAGACTTATTGCTGATTTGCACCGTGTTTCACTGGCTGGCATGCATTTTTTTTATTAAATTAGAGTCAAAGTCCTATTTTCATAACTGCGGAAAAGTTAGAAAAAAAATTCAGTGGTTAACTGGAGAAAATTTCGCTATAGCTGTTTCTTAACATTGCGAAGATTCGCTATAAAACGATAATTTAGCATTAAATACAATAGGAAAACGGCAGGACCAAAATGTTAACATCTTCCATTAATTTAAATTTGTGTTGTAATGAAAGCATAGCCTTAAAGAGAGGAATCCTGATGAATTTAGGAAATGCATGCTATTCTGGGCAGGGGCGGTTTTCAAATAGAAAGTGGGAACTCCGGTTTCTAAAGTCCACATGGGAAGGGAAAAAATAGTGCAAAGCAGATACTGGGAAAAGGGTCGGGTGCCTTCTCCATATCTAAAAAGAGCAGCATGCAGTGCCCTTAGAAAAATGTCAAATGTAAACACCAATTTAAAGATTAAGGCAACCGATAATCATTTTCAGAAACACCAAAAATTCAAATGAATAACAATAGCTCAGATAATTTGAGACAAAAATCATGAGAAAAGAAATTTATACCAGTAGAAAATAAAAAGATTGTAAAATTAGATATTAACATAATTAGTCTACTTTAATTAAATTTATAAGAATATACATTTCAAAGTTGAATTACATTATAGGAAAAAGTTTTCTTATTTAAGGAACTGTAAACACATAATTAGAGATCAACTGAAAATTAATTTTCATTCAGACATCTGACTTTCTCCGAAAATGCTGCTGGACCGAAACTATTAGTATTCCAAAAATCTCATTTCTTCCTTCAGAAATTTTCAACATTACTTAATGATTTGATCTGTAATGGCTCAAATGAGGCACTCTTTATTCATTGCTATAAACTTCACTGTTTATCAGTCATGACTGACTCGAGACATGAATACAAATTACAAAGCAAGCAATGCATATATGACTAAACTTTGAAGGTGCTTTTCATGTGCTCATTAAAAGCTGCAGACTTAACAGTAACAGAACATTTTTAGTTTGAAACCACAGAAATTTTTCCAATACTCTTTGAGAAAGTTCTAGTATAACAAATGACTAGTATAACATTTACATAATAAAAGATACATTGAAGTATGCATATCTAAAACATTTTTTAATTACATGAAATTCATATCATTAGAAAATCATATGTGTAATGTAGATGAATTACATTTTATTTTATATGAAAATAAAAAGTTTTGGTCAAAGGCACACAGAGCCAACTCGGACCACACATATAATTACTGTATATACTCGCGTATAAGTCGACCCCCTAACTTTCCAATGCAAATTCTGGAAAAAATAAAAAACCTGCTTATAAGTCGACCCCCAAACTTTTTACTTCAATTTTGCACATAATCAAACTAAAGATTTCACTTGCCAATGCAAAAAGGTAGTAAGTAAACAAAAACATATCATTGAAAAATTTTTAAATGATAAATTATTATTATTTGTATATTTTATATATTATTTTTTTATTCATACACATATAAAGGCATAATTTTGCAGTATTCGAAGCTTTTGTTTTTGCTTTTTTAACTGACTCGCGTATAAGTCGACACCCCAAATTTGCTCACCGAAAATTGTCAGAAATTCCTCGACTTATATGCGAGTATATACGGTAATTCATATTTTCATATATTTATGTATGTATTAATACCTTTAAAAAATTTATGTTTTCGTTTTTGGCCAAAAATAGGAAGCTTACCGAAATTCAGTTTCAGTCGATTCTTACACATAATGCATAGTCCTGTAGCAAAATTTTTGTAAGCTTTCTGCTACGACAAGCCTCAAAAACAGCAAAATTTTTCTGCAACGCGGTTTGTTTTAATAGTAGAAATGAATGGCAAATTTGTACATAATATAATTAGGAAAAAGACATTGAAGAACTGTACGAGCTTAAATTCTTGTAATTTGTTGCAATGCATCATACATTTAAAAGCTATAAGATCAATTTATTGGAAGGAGGAAGGATTGTACATATGTACTTTAATTATTTCAAATAATTAAAATATTAAAAATAAAATTTAATAATATATTTCTAAATAAGTTGTCTGTCATACAAGCAAACATAATTTTCTATATTTGATATGGAAAGCAAGCAAAATAAAAAAAGGAAACAATAAAGGATTAAGCAGAAACCATTTTATCGATTAAATTATTTTAAACTTAATATATATATATATATACAAAAAAATAAACTTGTCAAAAATAAAAAGATTTCTTTCAAGTGAACTGCAACATATAATTTAGTACATCATGCAGAAAATATATTTTATTTTTTAATGTAAAAAAGGGTTATATTTATTGTTTATAGTATGATAAACAGTAAGGAGACCATTTATGCATTTTTAATATTTCAGGAAAACAAACAGTGAATGAAGATTTATGTTACTTAAAAAATTTAACAATGAGAAGTAACATAAAAATGAGTTTCTCAAAAGAATATGAAGACTTATCTTTATGAAGATAAAGTTAGGCCTAATAATGCTTAAATAAAAACAATACTTAAGCCAAAAATTTTTATAACTAAATAGAATATACAAATAACATTCTTGAGAAATAACAAAAATACTTGTTAATTATATGAACTTTTCATTACAATATAGTACACAAGATATTTAAATTTCCTGTTCAAAAATTTTGTTTACACTAAGAAAAAACAAATATGGCTTCCTTTAGTTTACTTGCTAACTGCAGCTATGAAAACCCATTTAAAATAACTATAGTAAGACATAATAATGCTTAAATAAAAACAATTCTTAACCCAAAAATATTTATAACTGAATAGAATATACAAATAATATTAATGAGAAATAATAAAAATACTTATGTTAATTATAAGAGCTTTTCAATACAAGATATTTAAATTTTTGTTTACACTAAGAAAAAACAAATATGGCTTCCTTTAGTTTACTTGCTAACTGCAGCTATGAAAACCCATTTAAAATAACTATAGTAAGACATAATAATGCTTAAATAAAAACAATTCTTAACCCAAAAATATTTATAACTGAATAGAATATACAAATAATATTAATGAGAAATAATAAAAATACTTATGTTAATTATAAGAGCTTTTCAATACAAGATATTTAAATTTTTGTTTACACTAAGAAAAAACAAATATGGCTTCCTTTAGTTTACTTGCTAACTGCAGCTATGAAAACCCATTTAAAATAACTATAGTAAGACCTAATAATGCTTAAATAAAAACAATTCTTAACCCAAAAATATGTATAACTGAATAGAATATACAAATAATATTAATGAGAAATAAAAAATACTTAAGTTAATTATAAGAGCTTTTCAATGCAAGATATTTAAATTTTTGTTTACACTAAGAAAAAACAAATATGGCTTCCTTTAGTTTAGTTGTTAAAACTGCAGCTGTGAAAACCTATTTAAAATAACTATAGTAATATTCTTGAGGTGCAGAGGAAACAATTATTAAACTATTGTAAAAGGAATGCTTAGTATAATATATTTTCATAGACTATAACACACTGATGTACTTTTAAATTCATATACAAAGACTAGTCAAGTTAACAGCTTTGAAGAAGATATTGTTTTTCATTTGGCACACTAATGCCTGCAGTTTTAAAACTGAAGTAATCAAATATTTGAAAACATATTCACTTTAAAATATACTTTATTAATTATAAAATAATAAACTATCCTACCAATATCAAAAGTTTTTTTTTTTTTTTTAAATACATAAAACACTGATTCAAAGATTAAGACAACAAACTGGTGGCCATCTTGAAAAACACCAAAAATTCAGATAAGTAACAATACCTGAGATAGATAATCAAAGACCAATAAAAAAGGAATTTTTACCAGAACATAATAGAATACAGCGAAACAGCACCGAAAACTGGCGATATGTAACAATTAAAATAAAAAACTTTGTAAAAAATCACCATAAAAAAAAAAAAATACATAGGATGCATTTCAAGCTAAAAATATTAACAGCTCGTCATCAGCTAAAGTCCTTGTCCCCTTACAGACACGTGTTTTACTTTAGTTTATGACGAGCTGTTAATATTTTTAGCTCGAAACGCGTTCTATATATTGTTTTTATTTTATGGTGATTTTTTTACAAAGTTTTATTATTTTTATTTTAACAAACTAGAATGTTATAAAATTTGATCTTAAGATAATTAGCTTGAATGCAATGTATTTGATTATGCATTTCAAAATTCATTTACACTTTGGGATTAAATTTCATAATTTTAGGAACTTTAAATACATAATGTGCAGTAAGTACTAATATTAAATGAAGAAAACAAAAACAGCCAATGTAATGTACTCAAATCATAAAAGATTAAGATGCAAAAGTTTAAGTACGACGTCTATCATAGGTTATTTTTTTATATTTAATTATAACAATTGAGTACTTACCACAAAGTTTAAAATGAAAGGATACGTACGAAAAAATATTTAGCTGGACCTGATTTACTTAAAGAAAACTTTGACTTAAAAGTTTGTATCATCCTCAAAACAGCTTTCTGTAAAATACAACTAAGACATCCATATGGTCGCCTAAGAGCTAGCAAAAAGACATTTAAAGGCAAGAAAAGCAATTGCATTTCAAGCCATTTGAATGCTTTCAACTGGCTGAATATCAGAGTCAACAACAACTCGTCTAAAGTCCATAATTTTGATCTGGAAAAAAATTGGTTTTAAAATTAACAAAATAATAAAAACAAATGGCTTAGATGTCTTATTAACCCGGGGTCTGCCATCTTGGATTTTTTTCTCGCATGAAAACTCCTTTTTCGCCAAGTAGTAAACGTCACCAATGGTTAAATATTGTTGATAGATTAATATAATATTGAAAAAATTCGAATATAATAATTATAACTATTAATTGAAAAACAATTTTTAATTCACACCAAGAAAAAAATCCAAGATGGCAGACCCCGGGATAAGACATCTGTTCCAAACAAATCATCATATACAAATTGAAGACTTACAATTTATATAAACAAGTCATGCATACACAAACTGGATAATTTATAAAAACACAATCTAGGGATACTTTGCATCAATCTTTTTAGTATGCAGATGTGCAACAGATTTTGTTTTAAAGGACAGGGAATCGGAGAAGGCTGTAGATAGTTTTTTCATTTTAAATGTTAATTACATAACTACTACAGATAAAAGATGTAACGAATTGTAATTCGAATACAATCTTTTTTATATCTTTTAAAATTATAAACTAAAATAAAAATTGTATTTGTATGTTTAAAAATTTTAACAGCTTGATGTATATTTTGTAATATTTGATTACACAAAAATTCGAACTGGACTTTACAATTCAAATAATTTTTTAGCATTTTGAAAACACTTGGCATGTTAGGCTTAAATCAACTCGCAGCAAGTATCGTAAAAATAACTTTAAAAAGTAGTACATTATTTTTTAAAAAAATCGGTATAAATTGGGAAAAGTTATATTCAATAATATGTTTAACATAAATAAAATACATACCATTCCGAGAAGTATTTATTGCTGAAAATACCACATTGCAACAAAATCACCGCTTTCTTTCACATTCGGGATTCAAAATTCTCGCAATTCATTGATTCATTCTCAAATTCTCACTCCATTCCAGCGCGCACTGATCTCTTCTCGCCAAATTATTTGGCTACATTTCCCTTTCGCCAAGGGTGTTCAAAGCTTGAGGGTTTGTAAATTAGCATGCTAAACACCGCCAGTAAATACCGCCAGCAGACGAATTTTAGCCTCAACCTCAGGTCGCATGCATAAGGTCCATTACCGGTATCACGTGCTTTTTTCAGCATCGAACCCATATTTGGAATATCCTCCATTCGTTTGAAAGCTTTTGGCCGGGTTCTAGATAGATTTTTTTCGCTGTTAGCGAAACGAGATTGATCTATCAGAAGCCAGCATTTTTGCAAACTGAGAAAAGTTCTCAAAAATGCAGGCTTCTGATTGGTCAATCCCGTTTAGCTAACAGCGAAAAATCTACCGATAATTTTTTACATTGTCATATAACACAAAACACAAATATAACATTAAATCTGAAATTGTGCAAAAAAATAATAATTCTGAAGATCTGAACAGACTATTAAATGTGCTTGCATGCGATTTTTCTGAATCGAGAAGTTTTATCTGTTCTGTACCAGACAGCGCACGCAACCTGGGGTCGAGACTAAAATTCGTCTGCTGCCGGGCATTTTCGCCGATCGCAGCCATAGACTTCTCATATAACTGGACTCAGAAATAGCAACCCTTTCTTGACGCCGGGATCACTACCCACCGTCACGTGATGGTGGGCAGAGAAAACGCGCCAAACCGGTTTTTCTCCTCTGGTTCCCGCTGAAACTTTCTTGCGTCGCGTCGGGCGTTTCTCTCGCATAAATCAAATCCGACAGTTGCCAATAAGGTGATCACCGCCAAAAAAGAGAATCTTTTGGCGATGAAAGCGGAAACATGTGTGCCTCAAGTTCTGACCGAAATAACAATGGGATTCGGCCTCTACTTCTTATCTTTACTCTGAGATCGCAGCCGTTATAAGGAAAGGGCATGTTTACAAACAAACACTTCCGTCAACCAATCTACTACTACATTTTTATCTTAGAGTGTGTTCAAGAAGCACGCGCGCGAAGTCAGGAGGCAGGAACATGGAGTGGGTCTATATCATGGATGGAATAACACGTAGTGTGTTCAGGAACAGATCATGGATTTGATTAATTAAGGTGCTAATTATAAAGATATTTTGTTGCAAAAGGAACGTGTGCTAGATGGCCGAATGGGTAAGGCAGTGAACTCGAGACTAGGGGTTCTGGGTTCGAATCCTTCCGGTCCCACATCATGTCACAATTTTTTTTGTTTTGTTTATTGGTTGTTTTATATTTTTCATAATGAATAAGATATTTTTGATGAAGATATATTTTTTATTTTTATTATACAGAAGCACGTGTATTTTTATTATAATAATAAAATACTTATTTAAATGTGAGAAAATGAGGTATTTCGAGCTGAAAGTTTTACATCTAAACGCCTTTTAAATATTCAAAGTTTCGTTTCTAAGTGATTATACCGGGTGTCCCAAAAAGGACTGACTGATTTTAAAATTCAATAACTTGCAAACGGTGACAGATATTTAAAAAATTCTTGCAGGAGGGTTATGCATAAGGTCAAAAGTTTTTTTACAGTGATTTTCAATTTTAGTTCGAATTACAAACAATAGATGGCGCTGCGATCAAGAGACGCTGAATTCAGGCTCGATTTTTGGTACTTCGTGGCCCGGATAATACATTTCCATCTCCTTTTTCAGCATGGAACAAGAGAAAGGACCAGAAATCGAGCCTGTATTTAGCGACTATTGCTTACAGCGCCATCTATTGTTTGTAATTCGAACTAAAATCGAAAATCACTGTAATAAAACTTTTGACCTTATGTATAACCCTCCTGCAAGAATTTTTTAAATATCTGTCACCGTTTGCAAGTTATTGAATTTTAAAATCAGTCAGTCCTTTTTGGGACACCCGGTATATGTATATGTATAACGATATAAACATTAAGCAAATCCAAATGAAAAAATAATATATATTGTGCAAAAATATCCTTTTGCACGTAGGATAATTCCTTGATTTTCTTTTTTTTTTTTTTTTTTTAATACTTTACGAGTGAATTTTTATCGAGACTAGGCTGGAAATTATATTTTACTTTGAACATTATAAAAATAAAATGTAATAGTTGTAATTATTTTAACTAAAAATATCTGTACATATATATTTTAAAGAGATAAAATATATAGGTCTGCTGTCTAGTTTTATAGTGAATAAAGTATGATTAGAATGTTTATAAATTTTCTACTGAAAGTATAAGTAAGTATTTTGCTTATACTAACAGAATTTTGAATGCCATTTATTTCTCATGTTTTATGATGTATTTTGGTCTGTTATCCACACGGTATTAACCCTTTCGTGGTCACGCACGCGTTTACGCGGTCGCACTTTGGTACTTGTAAGTGGTCGTGAACGCATATAGGCGGTCAGACTTTTGTACTTGTAGATGGTCACAAACGCGTATAGGCGGTCAAAATATTCTACTTGTAGATGGTTATGAACGCGTTTGCGCGTTTGTGCTTCCCCCCCACTTCTCGAGACTGGGAGTTAAAGAAGGCGTTTCTCAATCACTCCCTCTTTCCACACACACAATAGGCGTTAGGCAGACTATTTGTCAACTGGATTACCGTATTTTAAGTCGAATGCCTTTAGAGAACCTCGTTTTCTGTAAATGCTTAAGAATGGCATTGTATTTCGAAACAAATACTAAGCAACTTTATAGAATATCGTCGTTTACTTATTTTATTTTATTATTTCTATCCATAAGATTCTAATTCATTACTATAATTATTATTATTTCAGATCCTTTGCCAAATAATATTTATTTATTTCGCATGTTCATTATTTATTATGTAATATTTATTTATTTTGTTCTTTTAATGAATATACACGTTCTTTTCTTTCCTTTTTTTTCTAAATGCATGTCATTTTTTTCATTTAACTATAATACTAAATAATTAAACTTTTTTTTTTCTTTACTTACACCACTTTTGTTGCATAATAATAATAAAAAATTCAAATATCTAATCTAACATAACACATCAAAAAAAATATTTTTATTTATTATTGTTGCTCAAATTTTATTCAAATTCTAGCATAATTTTAAAACTAGTACCGTGAAAACTGTCTATAATGACACTGAAGGAGCCAGAAAAAGCATCGATGTAGATATAGGTTTTCATTATAGGTAGATTCAAGACTGTTCATTTATTCAGAGTACATAATATAATAATTATTACATATAGATGAATCCTTCGTTTAACTTTTTAGAATTATCTAATTAAATAATTCAATTTAATTATTTTCTTATCAGTAAAAATAATTCTGGAATTTTATATTAATATACAATGCCAAATATAAGACCGTAAAGAAAAACAAACAAACAGGGATTTACAATTTTGATTATTAAACAGGAGAAATAAATTTCAGATATTTTGCATTTGGATATAAACCAAAGAGAAATACTTCATGTAAAAAAAAAAAAAAAAAAATGGATGTTTAAATGTTGAAGCTAAGAAGAGAAATAGTACTTTTATTTATTCACAGCCATTATTTGACATTCCCAGCCTTCTAAAAAGAAATAAAAAAAGAATTATGTAAAAGTTTCATGTAAAAAGAAATAAAGTTTTTTGCTCAATTAATTCAATCGCATGTACAACAGTCTTTACCATTTTCCTTTGGCATTCTAACAGGGTATTTTTATCAGTGTTTTAACTTTAGTTAACAATAAAATTGATTAACTAAATTTAAATACACTTCAATATTTATAGAGGGCTTAAATATATGTTGTAGAATTCATATGAGCTAAAGAATATATCCACATAATGCTCTTTTTTAGAAACATACAGTTGATCGCTTCGTTCAAAAGTTAATCGTGAGTATACTTCTCTGAGGAAAACACGCATTGACTAATATTATTCCTAAGGAAGAATTTTTTTAAGATAGCTCGCTTGCATTTCAGTATTTTTAAACGATTTTTTTTATTTGAGTAGCTGAGGTCGATCTGTACAAAGGACGTTTTTTACTTCTTCTATTTTATTTGCAGGTTTTTTTTTTTTTTTTTTTTTTTTTTTTTTTTTTTTTTTTAATGAGGATACTTTTACTTTCGAAACCGGTTCCGAAAATAAAAGTATCCTAATAAAAAAAAACTATAAACAAAATAGAAAATGAGAAAAACGGTCTTTGTATAGATCGATCTCAGCTGACCAATGCAAAAGAATTGTTTAAAAATATGGAAATGCAAACGAGATATCTAAAAAAAATTCTTCCATCGGATAAACATTAGCGAGCGGGTGCTTTCGCGTGAGTGAAGTAACCTCTTAACTGTTGGAAGTAGATCAAAAACTCCAAACAATTAAATATCATAGACGGGTTTATTAAGTCCAATATTTTTCGCAGTAATTTGCAATGCTTTTTTAATATTTTAGAGCAAAAGTAAAGTAATTTTATTTTGCAATTTGAAAACTTTCTTTAATAATATGAGACAAAGTTAATGATAACTCTCCCGTGAAGGCTGTATTTAAAAATCTGTACAAACATATCATAACGTTATTTTTGTTTGTATTTTTCTGTTCTTATTCGATTTTCCTTTTGTTTATATGGCAGTTTACATACAAAGGGGTTTGCCATGAAAGGATTATTTCGATGAATAAAATGATGTTTACACAGTACTTCTCAGGTTGGGAGATATAACCTATCATCTCACCAATTTGATTATGCAAATTAAAAAAATAATAATAATTTTAAGACAGGTAATGCATTCATATGCATTAAAGACATATAATTTTTAAAAAAGTTACTCTTTCCTGTTTTTACTTGTATTAAAAAATAAATAAAGGGGTATTTTTAGACATATTTATACGTGTAGTTTTCATTATATTTGACCTACTTATATTTTTAAATAACTTGACACTTGTACCGTGCATTAGTACATTTATAAATAGTATATAGACCCAGTTTTAAGCATTATTACAGCAAATACTTGGCTTAGTATGAAAAAAGTTCTATTTGCACCTCTTTTGAAGGTTGGGGGTGGGGGTGGAGATAATCCAAAAACCATTTTTATGTTTATATCACTGACTGTGCCCACTTTGCAAATAAAAAAAAAATTGTGTATTATTTGTGCTTTCTTAACATAACGAACCCCAATATAGCGATTCTTACATTAAAACCTCCATATTAAAAAAGCCCTAAATGTTATTTATTCACACAGTTATATTTCACAGAGAAGAACCAGAGGTGTAGCCAGAAAAATGCTTATGAGACTACAGTTCCCCGTTCGATAGCTACAGTTGTCAATATTGTTTACCTAATCATCCTACTAAATACAACAGAGTTGACCAAATATTCCAGTGTTATTAATTCCAATGATACTTTAAAAGTTTCTATGAGTTTTCTTTGAAGTAAGTTTTGAAAGAGAGTAAGTATATCCCATTGTTATCTAGTCCAAACTCTTGCAACCTGAGAATGACATCGAAATTGTACTTATAAGTGAAGCTTTGAGCTTTAAGAAAACTATGATTGACAGCCCCACCCCTTCCCTTGTAAGGATGATTTCTAAAGAAAACAGTTCACAGGAATAGTAAAATTTCAAATAGCCGTAACTTGCTACACATTTTTTTCATTGTCACGTATTTAATAAAAGGATTATGAAAAGTTTATGTTTTAAATCAGTTCTTTTAAAATAAGTATTAATCTATAATTATTAAATCGTGAATATTGCCCAATGTAACAGGTTTGGCCAGGTGGGGAGACCTATCAATTGACTTGAGCACAACAAGCACCACCCATGCACAATGTAACAAAAGATTGTTGATATAAAAATAAAGTAAGATATCATTTAAAAAAAGAAAAAAATCTTTTCTGATATCACCGCATAAATATTAGAATAACTCCCTCGCCTCCCCCCACGAAAAATAAAAACTGATAGCCGGAGAGTTATCCTTATTGTAGCCTAAAAATTATTATCAAACTAATGGTTATTTTTAATAATGAAAACTCTTTGCTGCACATTTCCTGTATGTTATCAAGTTCTGCCCCATTCCGCAAGCGTCTTTATGGAAGAATTTAATAATTTAGCTGTTCTACCTATGTACTTTTAAACAATCACCTTTAATGATCTACTTTAAAAAAAAGTAAAATTCGTGATATTTTTTATGGTCATGTTAGCTTTGATATCTTGAAATAATAATTAAAAAAAATATCCGATTAAGTCACACACTAATATCAATTTGTAATTCTAAATTATAAGGAACCTCTATTTTATTTATGTATTTATTTTTTACATTTTCCAAAATAGTTAAAAAGGGTTTATGACTTCCGTTTGTTTGTCAGTGCTCTAACTTGCGTAACTATAATTCGATTTCTCTGAAATTTTGCATGTTATTGACATTTACTATGGCACGATCGCCATTGAAAATGAAGTATGTAGCATGTACAATTCACTTACAGGGGCATTCAAAAGCATGCCGTTACATTACGGCCAATGGGAGAAAATCGTTTCAAGTACAGCACTAAAACATACTTTCTTTAGAATATGAAATGCAAAGAATTTATTATTCATTTTCAGAATCGCACAGTAGAATTACGTTACATAATGATCTACGGGGAAAACCGTTTGCAGTATATTTCAATGTAGATAATCTATTTCAAACAAATTTAGGTAAAAAGATCTTAGTAAAAAAAAATCATTGTTAAAAATAATAATTATTATAAATACTTAGATGAACGTAAAATTAAGAACTATTAGTTATTAAAGTTACATACATATTCAGTTATAGAAAACCGATTATAAGCTTCAAGTAAAGCCCGAGGCAAGCTCGCAAATCTGTACCCTATTATTAATAGCAAAAACATATATTATACATATCTTTTCACTAAAGCACTCTAAAAAGCCCTTGGAAAGGGGGAGAGGTAAACATAAAATACAATCTATAGATTCTTTCAATTTAGTATGTGGATAGCTTATGTATAAGAGCATTAACTTTTATATATTTATGGGAGCTTTGACCAAAGACAGCCTTTTAGGGAAGAGGGAGGAGTAGGACATGGAATTAAAAGAAACAAACCTGTACATACAGATATTTTAAAGGGGTCAAAACAATAATAAAGAAAAAAGAACTTTTTTCAAAAGTGTAGGTTTTCCATTATCTTGATTTTCATAATGTAGGAGGGGGCAGAGTTAAGAGCGGGGTATACGTGTGTGTGCGTGTGTGTGTGTGTGGGGGGGGGGGTAAAAATAAGTGGGAGTCAAAATTTTGAGGTTTCGACAAATAAAACAAAATTTAGGGAATTCACAGCAGAAATGAAAATATTTTCTCGAAAATAATTTAAAAATAATATTTAGGATCTAAATTTATTGGGTATGGTGTACAGTCCTGCATCGGGTCGGGAAAACTTTCCTTTTTTGCCGGAAGTCGGATTAACTTCTACAATTTTGCAGCAAATCGGGTCGATATCCATTATTTCGGCTTCGGGTTAGGTTTTGGCTAAAGCGGGCCCGGTTCGGGTTGAACCGATTTTTAAAAGAGTTTCTAAAATATTTTTTCTGGTGAAAAAACTATATAGAATAACAGTTTTTAAAGAAATGGAAATTTGAATACACACATGATATTTTACATACATAAATTTTTACACACACATGCGAAAAAAAAAAAACTGGAAAGTAAAAACTTTTTTTTCCCCATTTGAAAAATTAAGGAAGATATAATGAAAATAATTAAATTTTGAACTCGAGTGCGAAAACCAAACTTCAAAATAAGACAGTTTTCTGTATACATATTAAAATTATTTTAATTTCAGCAATTCACCCTTTCCTAACAAATATTTTAAATATTCACAAAAGTACCCTTTTTCAACCGTCATTTTTTCGTACACTGTTTTTCGGTTGCCTTGGAATTCCTCTGTTAATGATTAGTAAACACTACGCGCATTATTATTACTATTATTTTTAATGGGAAACAGACTGCAGTGCACATTAGCAATGTGTATCAGTTATTATGGTTGGAATAATATACACTATAAAAAAGTATTACAAGCAGATATCGACCTAGACCATAATTCGAGTTTATTCAAATAATTTTATACACTCATGTAAACCAACAATAAAAACCGCACTCACTATTTCCAATAGTGAACACGCCTCCATATCATATATCGATTTCACGGCAATACAAGAAATATTTACGAAGGTCAGATGGAAGAGCAGTACTAGACTTTGTCGCGATGGCGCCCCAAGTTCACAATTACCCTAAAATATTCAAGTGTAACTGCATATTGTTTAAAAAGATACCAATGGACAGTACAAGTATCGAATTATTCAAAAATATAAATAGAATGGATGCAATTAAAGCAGTAGATATGATAAAGTGCAAGTGCATGTCTTTAAAAACAGGGAAGAATCACTATCGAAAAGATTCTTACAATAATGCAAACGAAAGCATTATCTGCCAGTTAGGAATTAATGCTAATACTACATTACAAATATGATTAAAATAATCATGATGAAATTAATGTATTGAAAATGGAAAAAAAAAGTTAAAACCTAGATTTTGATGACTGAACTATTCATTTCGTTACCATGAGAATTAAACTAAGAAAACATTTATTTTAATGCATTAAACTACAGTAATACAGTATAATGTACATTTATTTTACCGTATTTAAATATCCATTTTTAATTATAGATTACTTGGAGATCACAAATATATTTTATTATAAATGTTGATTTCTTTCCTTCTCATGCTGACTGATAATTGTTACATCATATAAATCCAACTTATTGCAATTGCTTCAGAGTTTGTGACACTAATTTTGGGGGGCTCTGGGAAAATGCCCCGTACAAAAACTGCATAATATTCCAAATTGATTTTTTTCTGACACATTCCTGAATTGAGTTTTGTTCATAAACACATGGAATTGGCAGGTGCTCTTATTCAAAAACTATAAAGTCGAACAATTTTTTTCCATTTTTCGATAAACATAGGAAGGAGGTCTTTTAGAAAATGCTGTTGAATTTGGCGTTTTGAGAAAAAATTCTGCATACGGAAGCCTGATAAAAGTTATAATAGGAAAACGCTTGTAATTCTCAAGTAATTTATTTGTCGAAAAATGAAAAAAAGAAAAAGTGAAAGAAAAACAAAACATTTTGTCCCAAATCATTGTCATACCTGCATTTGTCAAGCTTTTACATTTATATATTAATTCCTGAATGTGTCAAAGTTTTTATTGGTGAACGGGCATTTTTTTTTTCTTTTGCATCCAAATAATATTTACAAAAGTTAGTAGTACGGCAGGTGGAAGAGCATTAATTAACCACCATATACTGGCAGGGTCCGACTTAGGCTATGGGGAGGAGGGGGGGGGGGGGAGGTTGTCCGGGGCAAGAATCATTTTGGGGCTCCTTCTTCTATCTATCTATCTATAGATTTTTTGTGAATAATATGGAAGTAGCTAGTACTAAACTTCACACATATTGTATTATATGCATAAATTTTATATCCGGTACTGTTTTCCTCTGTATACAGAGTGTCACAAAAAGATAATCAGAACTTTAAGAAAAAACACTAGTAGGATAGTAGTAGAAAAAAAATTACAGATTGTTTGATACGAATATTTCTTTGCAAACTTTTACTTTGCTTATCTACGTACGTTATAAGATGTCTAAAAGAAAATGTCCCGGATTGGTTATAATTATTGGTTTTAACTTGCTCCGTAAGAGAAAAACGTTAATAAAGAATTTATTTTGAAAACAATAGAATACTAAATTGTCATAATAAAATATTAATCATTAGTTTTCTAATGATATTTGCGTAGGTGGAGAGGGTACTGGAAGCGGAGGGAGGAATGGGGACCGCACTTCCTTCTTAAATGTTTGAAAATATATGAATTTTGGTCACTTTTGTTTAATTTTAAACATTTGGCACCTTTTAAATAAAAATTCTGACTATTCCCTAAAAAGGATTCCCTGGAGTCCCCTAAAAAGGGCGGCCCGGGGCAGCTTCCCCGCTTGCGCCTACATAAGTCGGGATCTGACCATATATATGTAATATATATATATATATATATATATAGATATAGCTATAGATATAGATATAATGAATTACCATAACCAATAACTTTATATATTAAAATTTATTTTAAAAGATCTTTGTAAAACATTTTTATTTATGCAATGTATTGCCTAAATTGTGTTTCTTTTGTACTAAATACTGAAATTTTTACTCATACTTTGTTAGATCCCACGCCCACCCACGACCTCTTTAACTCTGCCCTCTTCTACATTGTAAAGAACAAGATGATAAAAATTTCCTTTGTTAGTCAACATTTTATTTCAACCCCTTTAAAATATCTGTATATAAAGTTTTTTATGTCCCCCCCCCCCCTCTCTTTCTTCTCACCCTAAAGACTACCCTTGGTCAAAGTTTCCATAAACATATAAAACTCGTTGTTCTTATACATAAGCTATCGAAGTAGCGAGTTGGAAGAACAGATACCCGTGCTTAGCGTGTGCTTTACTTGAAACACAGAAAAAAAATATAAGCATTACAGACTATGGAAGTTCTTTAGAGAATAGTTTTCATTGCGTGATGCATTTTCTCGCTGAACTATATTTGTATACCAATAGAAGTTTGTTGAACATAAATAAATTGATATACAGAAATACGCAAACCAACAAAATACATTGCCGTTTGGGTGCGTAATTGCTGGAAGTGCGGTTGGTTGGTTGATTTTTGACGGCCAATTATCTGCACGAAGGATACAGGCCCAGGGGAGGGGGTGCCAGGGAGGGTCTTTCTAAGGGAACCTAACCCGTATTTACGCATGGGAATCCATGGCTCGAAGAAAACCATGAAAACTCCGAACGGTTAGGTCGACGGGCGCGATTGGGCTCGAACCCAGCACCTCCCGTCTACCAACTTCGAGAGCAGAACCTCTCAGCCACTGGTGGGGCTGCTGGAAGTGCGAGTTAAATCGTGTTATACGTCTTTATCTGAATTAAATTTGAGCATAATATGTGTTGTGTAAAAAATCATTAGATAATATACAGGGTCGTGCAAAAGAATTCGAGAGCATTCTTTTCTACTGGCGAAATTGGCTACAAGTGAATTTTCTAAATGAAATAAGTTTTAGAATGCTAAATAATTTGTATGCTATAGATCGTAAATAAGGCTACAAAGTATAGACTATTTTTTTATTAGAAGGTAATTGCTAAAACTGGATTTCTAAATGTGTTATATGTTTTCCATACCTTTTACTCACATATCTTCCTGCACCTTATTTAATGGTAAAGATTCATTACAGTTTTATAGATAGATGTGTTGGAAAGTGTTGAAATATGATTTTTTGTTCATATTTTTATAAACTTTTATTTTTTATGCTGGTGAAAGTTTTCAAAGTTTCCATACATATAAATATGCAGAGATAATACTATTTGTTTATAAAATAAATGGAAAAATAAAAAATATATCTTGAGAAGGAAAATTAAAATTGGCCTCATCCAAATCCTAAAACTTTAAAAAAGGATAAATCGTAAAAAGGGATAAAAATGGCATTTGATTTTTTTAAAACTCTTTCCAGCATATTTGAAAAGCGTTTATGAATTCGGTTTGTCTATTTTTCCTCCTGTCCGCCATCTGTCCGTGTTCTAACTCGCGTAAATATAGTCCAATTTTCATGAAATCGATATATGTTATTTGTGTTTACTTTGGCATGTTTAGTATTGAAAATGAAGCGTGTAGATTTCGCTACATTCATTTACAAGGACACTCAAAAGAATGCCGTCACATTACGGAGAATGGAAAAATCATGTGTGGTGTGGTTAAATGATATTACGCTATTTTAAACATATTGGAATTTAAATACATCACTGAGGTGTATACTGCAAGGCGATTAACGTAAAATATAGTGTGCATAGAATTTGTATTTCGTTTTCAGGGACACACAAACAAATTTGGCCTATGAACAATAATTGCTAAATGTTCGTTATCAGTTGTAGTACGCTTTTTAAAATTTGACTGTTATTATTATTTTTTCCTATTACATAGTGATTTTAAATTCTAGAGATCAAATACAGCGCTACACTATCTCAAATACATTCCCGTTCAGAAATTGCAGAATGGAAATTTTCATGCTGAACTAAATTTTTCCATACTATGTAGCATACATACAAATATATAGAACATAGACAGGGCTGCACAAAAAAAGATATTTTTCTGACTACTGATTGCAATTGCAGAAAATGGATTTGCAAATGCGTTATGCGTTTTCTAATTTATTTATTTAGACATCATCTTTCTCCGTAATAAGCTGTAAAGTTTTGTTTCAATTTTCTGAATGTATTGGAAAATGTTAATTTATGCTACACGCATCATTTTTAGCTCTTGCTTCTTTTGACAGATATTCTTTTTCAATTTCTCCAAAGAATTAGAAAATATAATACTGAATCTTACTGTACTAAATATAAAGAAAAATACATGAATATATTCCGAAATTATAAAAATAGTGCTTAGTTTCCATCTAGTCTAAGAATATTCAACTTGTGTTCCACGGAGTTGCGAATTTTGTTATTGTAAAGTATAAATCACTTTTCTCTCCTTATGGGGGATAAAGTGAGGGGGGGGGGGGATAACACTTCACAGGCATTTGAAATTGATTGTATTTTTCTCATTTTGTGTAGGAAAATATATTTGGTATGGAAAATAATTCCTGTTATACGAAAATTTTAAATGTAATTATTTCTCCTAGGTGGTGGGAAAGAGAAAAAGGGCACCCGAAAAAAAGGCGATTTTATTACTATGAAACTTGCAAAAGTACATTTATTTTGTATATTGCTATGCAGACTCTCCATTTGCCTATTTATACATAGTAATACCTGTATTAAGCAGAATCTTGCCTTAAAAAGAAATCCAAAGTTCCTTAAAAAATTCTAATCCAAAATAATTATATTGTCCTTTGCCATTCCGTCTTAAAGGGTTTCATTGTTAAAATTAAAACCCCCATTTAATCAGTAATACTATACATATGTGGAAGTAGTATTACATCTATATCTCATTAATGCTGCAAAACTATGATCACTAATTAATTACAATAAAACTTGTAAGAATGGAATCTATGTATAACATAATCCCGCTTTAAACGGAAAATTTTATATTTTCAAATACGAAATATTACACAATTACACCTAGTAAAACCCGTCTGAAACAGAATTTGCTTTCGTACCGAGCGATCTCGTATTGACCGTTTTTATTGTAATACAGTGGTACCGTGTAATGTTACTGATTAATTAATTCTGTAATACTTAAGTACTATATCTTTACCATCTGTAAACATGATTTAAATATAAGAAATAGCGTACTTTATAAAAAAGCTGTTTCTTTTATTGCTCGCAAAAAATGAGTTAGAGGGATTATCATTTAGAAGAAGATTTTTTCCATTTATTTTGAATGCGCATTTGAAATATTATATAACAATCGCATTTTTTTTTGGAGGGGGGGGGGGGGGGGGTGGAATATTTGAATGTATTTTCAACTGGTATGTTCATCAGGATAACGTAAAATATATCAGCTCTCTTAGATTTATATCACAGGAAAGCAAAGAAAGCAGATATTACACTAACTTGTATAACGACAGATTATTATTATTATTTATAAAAGAAAAATTAAATAATATTAACATAAATTGAAATTGAGATACGAGGAATTACAGTATCTAAAAGCGAGCACCATGGTATGCTGTACTAAACATTTAATTGTGATTTATTGTAGAGTGAGATTTAGCGATATATGTACGTTATATAAAATTTAAATCTATTAATAAAATCGATTACTTCCAGTCTAATTTCATAATTAAATCATTACAAATTAATTAAATTTCGAAGTTTATGTAGCAGAAACTGTTCAGAAAAGATGCATTTAGAGGAAATGAAACGTCTTGTTATTACGAAGATATAAATTCTTTTCAAATTTAGATAAAATTTAATAGCACACAAAACAAATTATACTAGATTCAAACATTATATCAACGGTCGTACGCTTCGGAGAATTTTTCAGGACAAATACCAGTGTTTTAAAATAAAAATAAATCTAGCTTAAACGAGCAAAATTTCGACTTATATAAGGAGCGATTTTCTATAAAAAGATTACGGGTACGGAAGAATTTTCTGGTCTTGAAATGTCAGGGCACATACGACCCCTGTTATTTCAAACCAGAAGGAAGAGAGACCTGTATTGTGAAAACTGTTATGTTGTCCGGGATTAACCAGACATCTTTTTCGAAAGCTATTAGTCAAATAGTGTTAAACGCCCATCCCGCCTCCGTGGACAGCCTACTCAATCATTCACTGATAGAAAGAAGGGGAAAGAAAAAAATCCCTAAGCACTTTTGAACTACAAAATCACATAACCCCTTCTGCTTTTTGAACAAGTTTTTTCTTGCTATTCAAGTCCTTTTTAACACACATTTTTACAATCTGTTGAAACGCTCAATGGGTTAAAATATGCAATCATAAAATAAGAAATATATATATTAAAACCTTCTCTGAAAAACTGTCTAACTAACAGTGCAAATTCCATTGAAATCCATCCAGTATAGTAGATTACAAACAAATCTCATATGTTGATATCACAATCTTGGTTTACTAACAGCATTCTATTTATCACAGAAGTTATAAATCAACTGATGAATCATTTTTAAATAAATAAAAAGAAAATTGTTAAAATTTTTAGATCACCAGTTGAATTCTTAAATTGTATCAATCAACCTACCAAACAAAGCACAACCAATAACACATAAGCAGAAAACGCACAATCACGTGATCAAATCGCCCACACAATTTTTTGAGCAGCTTGAGCGGAAGCGACTCAAGAATGAAAGGTTCCATTCTCTCATTGGTTGATCAGAAAACGGTCTTGGCTTGCTTCTCATGTATGATTTGGCGATGAAATGCAAGCACTTTGAGAAATATCGTGCCTAGTTAATTCATGCTATTTTGGTAAGAGATTTCTGTGGACGAGCTTGTCTAGTGGTTAACGCGCTTGTCTAGCAAGCTCAAGTGCGCGGGTTCTATCCTCCCGGTTTCTTTTATATTTTTTATTTGTGTTTTGTTTTGATTTTTATTAAGTTGGTTAATAAAGATTTATCGACTTTTATTATTCGTTCATTTCCAACAATTTTTTTAATTGTCAATTAAATAATTAAATAAAATTTTGATTAAATTAAGTTTTAATTGTTATTAAATAAAATAAAATTTAGTTTTAAATAAAACTGAAATTTAATTTTTATAAAATAAAATCTTAGTTTTAAATAAATTTCAAAATTCATATAAGCTATTTTTTTATGAATTAAAGTGAACATTTATTGTAATTAAATAATAATATCTCCTAAACTTACTTACATTATTTTTTTCCCTTATAACTTTAGTATCAGATAAATATTAAATTAGCAAAATTAATTTTTCAAAGTTTTCTTTTAAAATTAATTAGTATTTTTCATACAGAAAAACTTTATTCATTTATTATCAAATGCTTTGTAATTTTTTATTACGTATAAAATAATGTTAATGAAATTAATTTTTAAACTCATATTACTTATAAGCTATTTATTTCAATTTCTTAAAATGAATATTTTTGAAAATATAATGTTATTTCTTACACTTATATAAATATTTTTATTTTATCTTATATTATTTAACAATATATCTGAATACATAACTATATTCAGTTTATTTTATTTGAAAGTAAAATTTTATTAATTTATGAATTCATATTAATAATATTATTAACTTAGCAAGTAATTAATTATTTAAACCAATTTGTAATTGTTAATTGTTAAATACTTTTTATTAAAATTTCCTAAAAAAATTTTAATTGTTATTATTAAAAAATTCTAATAAACTACTTTTCAAAATAATATATATATTATATATATATTATTTGAAAACTCAGTCAAAAACATAAATTATTTTTATTAAAAAATTATTGTAAATTTCCCCTTCACTATTACCACCCTAAATATTTGAAAACTAAATTAAAGCTATAAGTCCAAGTAATCATTAACTAGAAATATTTAATGCGACAAAATACATTATAAAAACTTCTTATAGTTTTTGGTAGTTATTGCTCAGATATTATTGTTTTGGGTTCCAACTTTTTTTTCTTCTTTTGGGTGTGTGAAAAAAAAAAAAAAAAAAAAAAAAAAAAAAAAAAAAAAAAAAAAAAAAAAAAAAATCTGTCATTATTATTTAATTTATTTTTTCATTATATTTCACTACAAGTGTGAGCTATGATTTATTTTAGCTTGACCTTTTTCATTCACTATCTACGAAACACTTTATTTTTAGATTTTTCTTTTTTTTTGCCCTATTTGTTATTTTGCAGCAATAATAAATAGATATTAATATTGCAAATTACTATAAGGGCAAAGTAGAATTTAGATGATCTAAATCCCTTTCTGACAATTTTGATTATTTGAATACTAGTTTGGCCATTTAATTATTTATATTTACGCATACAAACTGCCATGAAAAAAAAAATGCATACAATTTGACTGAGTATTTTTATTAATTGTTTTTTATATATTTATTATTTTTTTAAAACACATCAGCTATCAAGGAAGGGGAGGGGGAGTGCTTGAGTTTACTGTTCTTTGCACAGATAACTACAGTCAAAACACATAGGTAATTAAATGCAGTTGCGTAGCCAGGATATTATTTCGGGGGGGGGGGGGGCGTCTAATCCCCTAAGCTTCTCTCCTCCTGATGCAAAGCTATAAATTAAAAACTATTAATTTTACTTTTCGCATAAATATCAATTTTATACTTTTAAAATTAAGGGATATGTTTTTTAAGTCTAATTTACATACACCTGTATATACAAAAGGAATAATGTGTAATGTGCAATTTAAAAATAATAAGTCTAAAATATTTAAATTGATTACTTTCTTAAAAGAAAGTCAGTTCTATCAATTTTTTGCAGGGAAAAAAAGATATTTTAAAAAATACCATATCATTGTTTTCCGTGAATCACTTTATATGAAAAATAAATTTAAATTCCTTACATGTCGGAAACAAAATTTAATATGATTGCAACATAATACTTGAAATAATCTCAAGTGACACTTGGCGATTTGTTTTGGTGGTGAAATGAGATGTGCCCTCTGATTTGTTAGGAAGAAATGTCTACCACTGCTCAATAATCAGGTCTTGTAACCTTGAGAAGTAAATCACGGGATTCTTGTTTCTTCTCAACCAATGGGAGAATGGAACCTTTCACCCTTGAGTCTCTTCCAGCTTGAGCGGAGTTTGTGTGCGGTTGGTTAACTAATTTTAAATGCTAAATGGGCTAAAGTAGATAAAGAAGGTCACGTGATGTTTTTCCCGACTATTTTAGATTTTATCTGAGTGAACATAGGCATGTAGTCCTGTTACGAAAACCATGTTTTGGAAGGATAAAGAAATATAGTGGTTGGTTTTATCTTTTTTGAACCATAAAAATAATGAAATAATTGAATTATGTTAAAATTCCTTTCTTCGATGAGACCTACTCCATGGCATAAACTTCTGAGCGCGCGCGCTGCGCGAAGTGCACTTCTGAACACACTCTTAGCTATAGCGACTAGAATACATAGTGTGGAAATCGGCTATCTCTGCAATACTTAAAAATGTGCTAAAATATTGTATCCCTTAAATATGCAACGATGCTGCTGCAATATGCAGATCGCAGCGACATCTGCAAGATCAGTTTCCACTGACGTCACATCCTAGCAACCACCATGTGCTTTGGTAATCCTAAAGTGGAACCAACATAATAGTCACGTGACCAAAGGCTAGCATATGTTTGCGAAAGGAAAATAAACAAATTACCGTATCGTTAAATTAAAGTGAGAATCTTCTTTTACTAATTTAAAACAGATTTTAAGTTGCTTTGTTTTACTTCGTTTATATTTTTGCACTACTTCACATGCATAATGTGGAAGCTGAGTATTTATATATATTTTTTTTCACGACCGGCAACAATTTTCAAATTGCCAAGCAAGCGATAACGAGCGAAATCTGGAAACCTTTACATGAGTAGGGCCGGTCATGTTGATGCCGCTTTTCAACGGAATTCTCTACGGAAAGCACACTCCACCCCTATCTCTTCTCTATGGCAACGACCTTAGCTAGGGCTAGCAGCCAGACGTGTTTTTTGTTTGCCCCCAAATTTGGCCGATTGTGATTGGTTGGCTCATAATACAGGCTACAAATAGTTGATTATGATTGGTTCGATGAAACTTGGTGGGCTGGTGATCACGTGGTTGAAACTGATCTATACAATGGAATACTAGTAATACAAAAATCCCGCTGATGTCTCTGCCATCGACACTTGGCATTTTAGCAGTATGGTCGCACATTTAAGGGATAAAATATTTTAGCATTGTTTGTTGGACAGCATATTTCCACCCACTAGGTATTCTAGACGCTGTAATCTTAGCGATCATTGCAGGAATCACACTTGGCGACGTAGGCCAATCATATCATAGATCTGTTAAATCAATCTAGCTGCCCTTTCATTATAGCAAAAAAACTGCGCATGCGTGGGGACTTAGATTGAAACTCCCTTAATAGAAAACTTGTACAGGGTTACCCATAGATTAACATACAAGATGGGACATTTCCATAGAGCGTAATGGCAACGCGATTGCGATCGTAGCGCCTTTAGTGACAATGGGGAAGAAACTCCCCCATCCTTGTAAAATTTTTATCATTGAGCATCAACCTTATAGACCAATGGAGGATATTCCATCTCCGTTTTGATCACGTGATCAAGGTAAAAACTTCTAGCGTAAAGAAGGGAAGGCTCCGTAGACGTGTAATGTAAATCTCTGCTAGCCAATGAAACAGTTCATGAGGCAAAGCAGTAGTATCTTCCCTTCTTATCAGTTAGAAGTTCCTTGGGTAAATTACCAGTATCACGTGACTTTTTTCAGCCTCGAACCCATATTTGGAATATCCTCCATTCGATAGATAGCAACGAGTCACGTGATGTCCATATGTTTCCATGTTTTTGACGCCATCATCGCTAATGGAGCGGGAGATTTGGTGATTTTCTTGGCGATTTTCTGGCAACCTCGTATACTTTTGTTGACATACTAAAATTGTAAACAAAAAGCTATTAACCAGGTTGGTTGGTTGGTTGATTGGAGTTTTATGGCACAAGGTCCCTTTAGGGACATGCTGCGCCAAGAAAAAAAGTAAGGTGTAAAACATAGTTAAAATTTAAAAGTTACATTAAAAGACTGTATGAGATATATAAGTTTAAAACAAAGTAAACTGAAGAAAGAAATGTGATGATACATGTAATTAAAATAATGTACAATGAAAGTGACAATACAGAAGGTTTTAAAAACCAAAATGTAATTAAAAGACAAAGCAAATATTTAAATTAAAAAACTCTAAAAGCTCTAAGGTTATGAAAAGTTATAATTAATCCAAAAAAACAAAGCATAACATCTTATGCCTAAAAACAAAGTTATAATTCAAAATTTAAAAAAGTCAATAAAAAATCATGTAGGATGAAATTCTTCGAAAACAGTATTTTCGTCGTCATCAGAGTCATAACTGCGAGATTCCATAGCCTCTTCTGCATATTTAAGCAACTGTTTGGTATCCTTTACATTTGTGATTGCTGGGCTCAGGCATGATTTCTTGCCTTTTCTCTTCACAGTTTTCCACTGTGAAGAGACTTGAGTTGGAGGCTTCTTTCGTTCTTTTTGTGCACAAGATTTTTCGTTTGCTTTCTGAGTTGGACAAACAATAGGCTTTACCAATTTGCTTTTATCTGTAACTGGCGTTTGTTTAGTTTTGTGTTCGGTTGGTATTTTCGATTGAACTGATGATTTTTGTGACGGACTATGGGTGTATTCAATTTTCACAGGTTCTGATGATGGTGGCCAGAGTTCCAATTTTGGCATTTGTCTTGTACTAGCGGTAGAGTGTACATCACGGGTTTTTCTTTTTAGAGTGCTAGATGATGGATTCTCAGGTGAACAACTTGGTGCACAGCATGATTCAGTTTGGGTGCTTATATGTCTTACTGGTTTTGAAGATTGCTTGAGGACGCTAGAGTAAAAATCTCCAACAGATGGGGTTCTGGTATCAACTAATTTTCGAGCATCAGGATATGAAAGTTTCTGAGTAATTTTAACAGTAACAATTTCTTTTTCACGGATCCAATTAGGACAAGAGCGAGAGTATGCTGTATCCCAGGCATGGGCGTAATCTGGCGGGGGCAAGGGGGGAGGCACATGCCCCCCCCCCAGTTTTTTAAGAGCAGGGGCAAGACATGTATTTTGCCCCTCCAGTTTTTTGTCTTGTTTTCAAATTTCTGTATTTCCTTTTTCGCTTTTTTTTACACCTTTAGTTTAATAATTTATATTACTATCTTGGGTTTGAACTAGAATTGGATACAGCAAAATCAAAACAGCCAGAATTAATGTTTTCACGTTGACATAAGTAATTTTTTCTTATGTCTTGACAAAACCTTCTGCTATAATAACAGTTCAAGAGAATTTTTTTCCGTCTCCCTTTTTTTCCTTTTTGTACAAAGTACAAAACTTATTTTCCTCTTCATTTCCAAGGATGTTTTTTTTGGGGGGTGCACGTGTGGGAAGAGGTGGGAATAGATATCACGAATACTGTGTCTTGACTCTGACCATTGTCCTTTTTCTTAAGATAATATAAGCACAAAACAAGAACTTCCTGGCTCCTCAGGTCTCTCGACTATAGTGACGCTCCTTGAATATACTCGTAGCGTCAGTCCAGTACTGGTGAGCTGAGGAAATTCTCATGGCGTCTGGATATACAGATGCACATACATTCCGTTCTCTCGCGTACATCAGGGACTAGAGTCTTGCACATGTCGCGTTGTACCCGGTTGTACCCTTGGGCGTAATCTGGTGAGGGCAAGTGGGGATCACATACCCCCTAGTTTTTCAGTAACAGGGCAAATACCTTTTGCCCCTACAGTCGCTTTGTAGTTAAAGCCCAGCTTTGTATTTCATTTTTTTTAAATTTAACCATTTATATGCTATTTGGCACGAACTGGCATAAGCATTGGATAATTCAAAATAACCAGAATTAACGTCTCCACGTTCATAGAAGTAATTTCTGATGCAGTACTCAAAGCTCAAGTAAGAATATTTCCTCTGCTCTATTTTCAGAAAAGCGGAACCATTTTTCCTTTTTTATTTTCATAGAACTATTTAAATGCACATGTGGGATAGATCTCTTGATTACTATCTTTTGATTCTGACTATTGTCATTAGGGTGTCCTTCAGTGGCGAACCCAGGATTTTATTTCGGGGTGGGGCTGACTTAAATTTTCATAATGTTCTAAATCTTACGAAATACGTTGAATTGTGTTATAAACAAAAATGCTTTTTGCCAATAAGGCCTTAGCCTTGGGGAGGGGGGGGGAAGGGAGGGGCAGGGGTGACTTTGTTCCGAAATTTTGAAAAATTCGGTCATCAGTCCGAAAATTCGGACTTAAAAAACGCAATTTTTGACAAATGGTCGCCGAAAAAAATAATCAATTTCATCAATCGTTCGCAGAAAAAAAATCTCCAATTTCTTTAAAGGATCAAGGAAAAAACCTTGAGGAATTTTGCCATAGGAACGCGGATAAAAACGAAGTTTGTCAAAGGATCGCTTGAAAAAAAGTCAAATTTCGTCAAATGATCGCGAAGAAAACGCGAATTACGTCAAATGCTCGAGGAGGAAACGCGAATTTCGTCAAATGATTCCGGAGGAAACGCTAATTTCGTGAAATGAGCACAGAAAAAAAACGCGAATTTCATCAAAAGGTCGCGGGGAAAACACGAATATCGAAAAAAGATCGCTAAAAACATGCATTCCGTCAAAGAACTTCGAAGAAAAAGCTAATTTCGTAAAGGATCGCAAAAAAACGCGAATTTCGTCAAAGGGACAAGGAAAAACGTGCATTTCGACAAAAGGCCGCAGAAAAACGCAAATTTCACTAAAAAGGCGAGGAAAAAAATCGAATTTCGCCAAAAAGCCGCGGAAAAACGTTAATTTCGATAAAGGATAGCGAAAAAAACGCAAATTTCGTCAAAGGGCCGAAGAAACAAAGAAAATTTCGACAAAGGCTCGCTAAAGAAAACACGCATTCCGTCAATGGGAAGCTGAAAAAACGTGAAATTCGTCGAAGGGACGCAGAAAAAACACGAATTTCGTCAAAAGGCCGCAGAAAAGCGTAAATTTCATCAAAAAGAAGAGAAAAACACAAATTTCGTCAAAAAGCCGCGAAAAAAATGCAAATTTAGGCAAATGACCATAGATAAAATGCGAATTTCGTCAAAGGTCCACAGAAAAAACGCAAATTTTGACAAAGGATCGCTTATAAAACACGCACTCCGTCAAAGGGAAGCGGAAAAAACGCGAATTTCGTTAAAGGATCGCAAAAAAAGAAAAAGAGTCATGAAGAAGAGCCAGAGAAAAACGTGAATTCCGCCAAAAGGCTGCTGAAAAAAGCGAATTTTGTCAAAAAGGCCATAAAAAATGCTAATTTCGTCAAAAACCCGCGAAAAAAACAAATTTCGACAAAGGATCTCGAAAAAAAACGCGAATTTCGTCAAAGGGCCCTAGAAAAAACGCAAATTTCATCAAAAGGTCGCGGAAAAAACGAGAATTTCGAAAAAGATTGCCAAAAACACGCATTCCGTCAAACAACTTCGCAGAAAAGTCTAATTTCGTAAAGGATCGCAAAAAACGCGAATTTCGTCAAAGGCACAAGAAAAAACGTGCATTTCGTCAAAAGGCGGCAAAAAAGGTAAATTTCACTAAAATGGCGAGGAAAAAAACCGAATTTCGTCGAAAAAGACGCGGAGAAACGTTAATTTTGACAAAGGAATGCGAAAAAATCGCGAATTTTGTCAAATGACTACAGAAAAAACGTGAATTTCGTCAAAGTGCCGCAGAAAAAAGCAAATTTCGAGAAAGGATCGCTAAAAAAACACACATTCCGTCAAAGGGAAGGGGGAAAACGCGAAATTCCTCAAAGGGACGCAGAAAAAACTTAAATTTCGTCAAAAGGCCGCAGAAAAACGCAAATTTCATGAAAAAGACGTGAAAAAAACGCGAATTTCATCAGAAATCCGCTGAAGAAACGCAAATTTCGGCGAAGGATTGTGTAAAAAAAAAAACGCGAATTTTGACAAATGACCTCAGAAAAAACGCGAATTTAGTCAAAGGGCAGCAGAAAAACCGCAAAGTTCGACAAAGGATCGCTAAAAAAAACACGAATTCCGTCAAAGAGAAGAGGAAAAAACGCGAATTTCGTTAAAGGATTGCAAAAAAAGAAAAAGGGTCATGAAGAAGAGCCACAGAAAAACGTGAATTCTGTCAAAAGGCTGCTGAAAAAAGCGAATTTCGTCAAAAAATCATATAAAAACGCTAATTTCGTCAAATGACCTCGAAAAAAACGCGAATTTCGTCAAAGGGCCGCAAAAAAACGCGAATTTCATCAAAAGGTCGCGGGAAAAACACGAATTTCGAAAACAGATCGCAAAAAACACGTATTCCGTGAAACGGTGGCGAAAAGCTAATTTTGCAAACGATCGCAAAAAAACGCGGCTTTCGTCAAAGGACATGGAAAAACGTAAATTTCGTCAAAAAGCCGCAGAAAAACGCAAATTTCATCAAAAAGACGAGAAAAAACGCGAATTTCGTCAAAAATCCACTGAAAAAATGCAAATTACGACGAAGGATTGCGTAAAAAAGCGAATTTCGGCAAATGACCTCAAGAAAAACGCGAATTTCATCAAAGGGCCGCAGAAAAAACGCGAATTTCGTCAAAGAGCCGCAGAAAAAACGTAAATTTAGACAAAGGATCGCTAAAAAAACCCGCATTCCGTCAAACGGAAGCGGAAAAAACGCGAACTTCGTTAAAGGATCGCAAAAAAAAAAAAGAAAAGCAGAGTCACAGAAGGGCCACAGAAAAACATGATTTTTGGCAAAAGACTGTGGAAAAAGCGAATTTCGTCAAAGAGCCGCGAAAAAGCGCTACTTTCGTAAAAAAAAAATGCGAATTTCGTCAAAGAGCCGCAGAAAAAACACGAAATTTATCAAAAAGACGAGAAAAAACCGAATTTTATCAAAAAGCCTCGGGAAAAAACGCAAATTTCGACGAAGGATTTCGTAAAAAAAAAACGCGAATTTCAGCAAAAATCAGCGAAATAAACTCGAATTTCATCAAAAACCCGCAGAAAAAGCGAAATTTTCGTCAAAAAGCCGCTGAAAAAGTGCAAATTTCGACAAAGGATCACGAAAAAAGGCGAATTTCGTCACAGATCCGCGGAAAAAATGCATGTTTCGACGAAGGATTGCGTAAAAAAGCGCAAATTTCGATAAAAAGGCACAAGAAAACGCTAATTTCTTCAAACGACTGCGGAAAAAACGCAAATTTCGACAAAGGATCACAAAAAAACGCGAATTTCGTTAAAGATCAGCGGAAAACGCGAATTTCATCAAAAGGTCACGGAAAAACGTGAATTTCAAAAAAAGATCGCTAAAAACACGCATTCCGTCAAAGGGCTGTGAAAAAAAGCTCGTAAAGGAACGCAAAAAAACGCGAATTTCGTCAAAAGGACACGGAAAAACGTGAATTGCGTCAAAAGGCCCCAGATAAACGCAAATTTCATCAAAAAGACGAGAAAAAACGTGAATTTCATCAGAAATACGCTGAAAAAACGCAAATTTCGACAAAGGATCGCTAAAAAAACACGAATTCCGTCAAAGAGAAGCGGAAAAAACGCGAATTTCGTTAAAGGATCGCAAAAAAAGAAAAAGCAGGATCACAAAGAAGGGCTACAGAAAAACGTGAATTTCGGCAAAAGTGTGGAAAAAAGCGAATTTCGTCAAATAAATGCGAATTTCGTCAAAGAGCCGCAGAAAAAACGCGAATTTCATCAAAAAGACGAGAAAAAATGCGAATTTCGTCAAAAAGCCGCGGAAAAAGCTCAAATTTAGACGAAGGATTTCGTAAAAAAAGTGAATTTTGGCAGAAAATCCGCGAAAAAAATTTGTAGGTGTCTTGAACTGAGCATATATACATCTTTTTATTTATCCAGTAAAACAGGGATGGAGTATTTCAGTAATTTGAAAATTGATATTGTGGTCTCAAGTAAATTTGGTCGCAGGACTGAGGAGGATATTGGATTAACGAGAAAAACAAATTTGTGGCATGCCAAAAAAAATCTATCTGAAAAAGAAGGAATATCAGCCCTTTTTTCATTTCACTGCGATCTCTTCAGAGGGGGAATGGAGCTATAACCTGATAACACCCGTTTCCATCGACTTCTTTTGGTGTATGCTGGGGTATCACTGTGCACTAATATATAGGACTAACCAGAATAGCTGCGTCGCAGAAAAAAATTATAAATTTATCTCAAAAGAAAGGAAGAAACAGGAGATTTTTTTTCATTTCATTTTTGATTATTTCGAAAAGGCCCCATCAGCCCCTTTCCCCTCATTAGGTATACTGTGGTGTAACCGTGCGCTGATATGCGACTAGCCAGAGTGTCTAGTTCGTTGTATTGCAGAAAACAATTGCATTACAAATTTATCAGAAACAAAAGAAAAATCAGCACTTTTTTCATTTCCGACTATTTTGGGAGGGGGCTGTAACCTCATCATCCCCTTTCTACTTTTTTGGGTATAATGTGGTGTCTCTGTGCACTAATATGGAACTAAACACAAGAGTGTGGCTAGTCTGTTGAATGATAGGAGGAAAAAAAATGAAAATTTATCTCAAACAGAAAGAAAAAAGCAATATTTTTTTTTACTATTTCGGTAGGAGGTGTCTGTAAGTCCATCTGCCACCTCTCCTTCTTTCGGTATGCTGTGATGCCAATGTGGACTAATATGGATTTAACAAGAATGGCTATTTCGCTGTATGGCAGAAGAAAAATTACAAATTTATCTCAAAGAAAAAATCAGCCTTTTTTTTTCATTTGATTTTCGACTATTTAAGGAAGGGGGCACCCCATTAGACCATTTCACCTCTTTGGGTACAATGTGGTGCCACTGTGTACTAGTATGGAACTAAAGAGAAGAGAGCGGCTAGTCTGTTGAATGATAGGGGGGGGGGGAATACAAATTTATCTCAAACAAAAAAAAAATATCAGCACTTTTTCATTTCATGTTCGACTTTTTGGGGAGAGGGATGTAACCCCATTAGCCCCCTTCTACCTATTTGGGTATAACGTGGTGTCACTGTACACTAATATGGAACTACAGCGAAGGGAGCAGCTAGTATGTTGAATGATTGGGAAGAAAATGCAAATTTATCTTAAACAGGGAGAAAAATTTCAGCACTATTTTTTCATTTCATTTTCTACTATTTCGAGAGGAGGGGGCTGTATGTAATTCCAACAGCCCCCTCCCCATCTTTGGGATGCTGTGATGTCAGTGTGGACTAATATGGAGTTAATGAGAATGGCTATTTTGCTGTATGACAGAAGAAAAAATTACAGATTTATCTTTATAAAATAAGGAAAAAACACTTTTTTCATTTAATGTTTCGACTATTTCTGGTTTGGGGGGTGTGTGTAACACCGTCAGTCCCCTTTCTCTTCTTTGGTGTCAATATGGACTACTATGGAACTAAAGCGAAGGAAGCACATAGTCTGTTGACCGATAGGGGGGAAAAATGCAAATTTATCTTAAACAGGGAGAAAAAATTCAGCACTATTTTATCATTTCATTTTCGACCATTTCGAAAGGAGGGGGCTGAAATTCCATCAGCCCCCTCCCCATCTTTAGGTATGCTGTGATGCCAATGTGGACTAATATGGTGTTAACGAGAATGTCTATTTTGCAATATGACAGAAGAAAAAATTACAGATTTATCTTAAAAAAGTAAAGAAAAATTACTTTTTCATTTAATTTTTCGACTATTTCGGGAGGAGGGGGGGGGGGAGTGGGGCTGTAACCTCGTCTGATCCCTTTCTCTTCTTTGTTGTCAATGTGGACTAATATGGGACTAATGAGAATGGCTAGTCCGCTGTATGATTGAAAAAAATTTTAAAATTTTTTCCAAAAAAGAAAGACGAAAAAGCAGCACTTTTTCACATCACTTTCGAAAATTTCGGGGGGGAGGGCTGTAGCCCCATCAGCCCCCCCTTGGGTACGCCCATGTGCAGAACTAAAATAAAATAGGGTAGTAGCATATTGAAGTAAAAAAAACAATCAACAGGCATGTATATAAAAAATATTTTATTAAATATACACTATGTATAGAACATACATAGTTGTAGCTGTTAATACATATATATACTATATAGTATATAATAGCATACATAGTAGCTGTTAAAATAGTCATCTGAAAAATCCCCTAAAATAACATTGAACGAAAGCATTTGAGGTCAGATCCTAACACTAAAAATTGTTACATTGACTTAACAACTAAAAAATTATACGAGATACTAAATAAAAACTAATCGGACAGATCATTAAATAGAAAACTATTACAAAACAGTTACCTAGTACATTTCTTCCGTTTAAATTCAAGTCTGAACAGCGTAGCGACTTACACATTTTCCAGCAAAAGCAAACAATTTAGCCTAATGTAAATAAAGTATTTGGCAATCGCATCAAGTGCGATAAAGCAGCCAATATGGTAACCATAAACTCACTTTAAAGATGCCGAAAATCTGTGCAGATAGTTGCGCAGATAGAAGATTACGGGGTTCATGTTTTGACGTCATTTCAAAATGCCCTATTGTGATCTTTCTTTTTTTAATGTTTCATGTTTATGTTTTCAATAGAAGCTTATACTGATACATGAACATAGAATAGATATTTCCATAGAGCGTAATGGTAATGCGATTGCGATCGTAGCGCCTTTAGTGACAATGGGGAAGAAAGTCCTTGTAAAATTTTTATCATTGAGCATCTACCTTATTGTGATCTTTCTTTTTTTAATGTTTTATGCTTACGTTTTCAACAGAATCTTACACCGATACATGAACATAGAATAGATATTCTATTTTATATATCTAATATCTATTCTATGTTCATGCACGGATATATGCTTTTTTTTTTACATGATGAGTGAACGATATAAGTGCAACGAAAAACAGGGTAAAAATTTCGTCTTGAATGCTATATATGAAGTAAATATGATATAATTGGATTTAAAGCTACATAAACTAATGGTGTAATATAAAAATATACGAAGTATTGCACTCTACAAATCCCAGAAAATTTCATAAATATTCCCGTTCGGTAGGAAAATTTTTATAGCCGATGTTTTATTAATTTATGAAATTTAACGTATTAAACAATCGTTACAATAATCTTTTAAAATTTACGCATTTTCACTTTCTTACAGATAAAATGAAAATATTGTTTTTAATGTAAATAACGTACAATCAATTCAATAATATTTATAATATTAACATATAAGAAATAACAATAAAATTACAGATGGGGAAAAATTCATTTCGACAAATTTTTAGAATGATATCAATCTAAGAGTTAAAAATAAATAGAGGTACTGGCATTACACTCAATAAAGTTTTATTCGATAAGAATAAATTAACACAATACCTGAATTTGATTTTTTACAATTTAATCCCATAAATTTACATATTTACGTTATTAACAGAATTTTCTAGGGTTTTCTTTTATATTATTACTCTAATTATCATTTTGTAGGTTAAAGGTGACCACCAGATGTACGGTAAAAAAAAGCAGCTAAATAAATAAAGCAAGCATGAATAGAACATCGTTTGATACCTGCTTCGTTTTAGGAAAGAATAGATATTCAAAGTATAGACTGTATACATATTTCTTCAACATAGGTAAATTTCGGAGGCTTGTTAATTCTTCCCTCTTGTCGGTAGTGACGCTAGTACTGTTGCAATTACAGATTTTGCCGTAAATGTCCCATCTTGGTCCTTAATCTATGGGGTTCCCGAGGTTGCTATAAAGTTTTTCTAATCAACATGAAAAAAATGAAATAGATGTTGATGGGATGAAAATGTCACGCCTGATATGATAAAAGCGCCAAGCTGGTAACTCTGTACTTTCAATCCAAATCATCACGCATGCGCAGTTTCTTATTTTTGCTATAACGGTTGGGATCGACGAAAATGCTGCTGGCGGTATTCATCATAGAATTACAAACAACGAGAAGGAAGGCAAGCATATCTTTGCATTGCCTCTTCCCTGCCTGCTGTTTGCCACCGGATAATTTCTCTTTCGTTAATCCCCATGAGCACTTGCGACAAAAGGGGTGATAGTAACAAAGCCCATTGGATAGTAAAGTGAAGTGTTAAAGGGGGTTGCAAGCAATTAGTCTTCGTTAAATCCCGTCAGCCCCTGCGCGCTTCAGAGCTAATCCGGTTTCTTGTCTTCCTTTTCGTTATTGGTACTTCTATGGTAGTCATAGATTAAGGACCAAGATTGGACATTTACGTCAAAATCTGTAATGGCAACAGTACTAGCGTCAATACCGACAAGGAGGAAGAATTAACAAGCCTCCGAAATTTACCTATGTTGAAGAAATGTGTTTACCCTCTATGCTTTGAATATCTATGCTTTTCTAAAACGAATCAGGTGTCAGACGATTCATGCTTGCTTTATTTGTTTAACAGCTTTATTATTATTATTTTTTTTTTATCGTACTTCTATTTGTCACCTTTAACTTACAAAATGATAATTAGAGTAATAATATAAAAGAAAAACCCTGGGACATTCTGTTAATAACGTAAATATGTAAATTTATGGGATTAAATTGTAAAAAATCAAATTCAGGTATTGTGTTAATTTATTCTTATCGAATAAAACTTTATTGAGTGTAATGCCAGTACCTCTATTTATTTTTAACTCTTAGATTGATATAATTCTAAAAATTTGTCGAAATGAATTTTTCCCCATCTGTAATTTTATTGTTATTTCTTATATGTTAATATTATAAATATTATTGAATTGATTGTACGTTATTTACATTAAAAACCATATTTTTATTTTATCTGTAAGAAAGTGAAAATGCGTAAATTTTAAAAGATTATTGTAACAATTGTTTAATACGTTAAACTTCATAAATTAATAAAACATTGGCTATAAAAATTTTCCCACCGAATGGAAATATTTACGAAATTTTCTGGGATTTGTAGAGTGCAATACTTCGTATATTTTTTATATTACACCATTACTTTATGTAGCTTTAAATCCAATTATATCATATTTACTTCATATATAGCATTCAAGACGAAATTTTTACTCTGTTTTTCGTTGCACTTATGTCGTTCACTCATCATGTAAAAAAAAGCATATATCCGTGCATGAACATAGAATAGATATTAGATATATAAAATAGAATATCTATTCTATGTTCATGTATCGGTGTAAGATTCTGTCGAAAACGTAAGCATAAAACATTAAAAAAAGAAAGATCACAATAAGGTAGATGCTCAGTGATAAAAATTTTACAAGGACTTTCTTCCCCATTGTCACTAAAGGCGCTACGATCGCACTCGCATTACCATTACGCTCTATGGAAATGTCCCATCTTGTATGTTAGTCTATGGCGGTATTTAGCACAAAAGTCTATGGAGAGCACAGATTACACAGACATGACGGAAGAGCAAAAACCCGTACAGGCGCGATTCTAGCGCCACTACTGAGAACAGGCGGGAACAAATGCGTGGAGCTTGTAAACATAAACTGTCACTCTCAGACATGTGTTATCACTATAATGTTTACCTGCTGTAATTTTTTCCCGCCCGTTCTTTAGTATTCTACGGACATTCACTGGATAGTTTTATAGGATATGACAACTACAGGATCTTTAGAATCATTGTAGAGCGTCCGAAGGATGATTGTGGTTGTCTGGGACATGACAAAAAATATATATGCTAATTTAAAAAGTTTACACTGCACAAACAATACTAACATTATTAAAAGCGAGCGAGGAACGGAAGTTGTTATTGTTTTGACCCTATTGGGCCGGTGAGCAGCTTTCTATTACTGTATAGCTGTCTTACTCCACATACTAGACAAACTACAAAGAAAAGATACGACGGAAACCTAAAAAGTTGGCACTACGCCGATAGAACCACCACTGGCTAGACCCACATCTATACGGCAACATCAATCCAACTACAACAGTGACTATATATATCTCATTCAATAGCTGAGAAAACAGATCCAAATCTTCACCGTCCTTTCTCCCCGTTGCAGAAAATACATCCTCGTACGACATACTCTTCGACACCAATAACTTCCCAAAAATCTTATCACGAATCCCCAAAAACTTCTTACATCTCAATAACAAGTGTACTTCGGTTTACTCCTCTCCACCGCATAAGTCGCACTTTGCATCACCATTTCCCACAAACTTCTTACAACGAACCAGAGTTAGAACAGTCTTAGTAAGAAACCGAGCAAAAATAACACCACTCTTCCTCCGTAGGTTATGATGCGGATGCCCAATGTTAGCGTAATCCCAGCCACGACCAGAGTGATCTGTCCAATATTGTTTCCATTCCCATTTTGACTCTTTCTGTTTATTATTCTTCACGACCAGCATCCAATCCTCAGGAGAAAACTACGGTATACAAATATTACTATACGGACCCTTCCTGGCCAGATTATCCGCGCACTCATTGATACCAATTCCTTTATGCCCAGGTACCCAAATAAAGTCCATCTGATACTGATCAGTCCTCTTCCTGTTGATCTCATCCCTTAACATAGTAATAACAGTCGCAGATTTACGATTGATATCTAAAGCCATAAGGACATTTTTAGCATCAGTGAAAAACATATATCTCCCACTCTCCATCGTATAAATCTTAATAGCCACCAATAACGCAATCGCTTCCGCAGTGAAGATCGAATTGATATTAGGAATTTTAAACGCCATCCGACTATCCGTATTCTGGTTGACCATCCCGATCGCCGTAGTGGCCGCCCCTCCGGGTGGTCCGGAATCGGTCCCTTGAGTGGGAGAGAAGACCCCGGTGCCCGACTGAGTTCGTTGTACACGAATGCGAGGGGGACGGATGCGGACGAACCACAGCCTCCACGAGAGACTCAAAGCCGAGAGGTAATGGGTCCGGCGGCCACGGGTAATGGGCGTCGCGCATGGAGTTGGAGAGATCGCTTCGGCAACACGTACTGAGGTCCACCCCCCCGGGGCCTCAGTTCTCGAGGTAAGCCGGATAGCGACGGCCCGAGGTCGATCCCAGCGCCGGTCTACGAGCCGGACGGTGCCGCTGGGCAAAGACTAGCAAATGTGGTAGGACGCCATCCACCTTTTGACCGGAAGAGAGCTTGAGAGGAGATTGCGGGCCTTGGTGTACCACGTCTCGGTGCTCATTTGTGACGACGGAGGCTCGCGGGAACTCAATGCAGGAACTCCCGGAGCCTTCGAAGGGTAAGGTTCGAACAGCGCTCTACGTTCGCGTCGAGTGGCTCATTCCGCTGAGACAAGTGTAGCTGGGGTAGTTGTGAGCTGACCCTAAGGGTGGCGGTAGTCGAGAACGCCCGTTCGTACCAAAGGGCGAACGCAGAGGGAGGCTGACGCATCCCGAAGCCATGTCGTCTTGTCTTAAGAGGGGTTCGTCCTCCTAGTCCAAGAGCCGACAGCACAAAAACATACGTTATCAAGCACAAGAAAACAGGGTTTTAGTGGGTAGCTGCCCGGGTACCCACCCATCTACCCACCCGGGCTGGTTTTTTTTAATAAAAAACCCGTGTTTTTTACAATTATAAGGGTTGTAGTGGGTAGCTGCCCGGGTACCTACCCAACTACCCGCCCGGGCTGGGTTTTTTATAAAAAACCCGGGTTTTTTACAACCCTGCAAGAAAAACCCCTTTATTTTATGGGAGAGTAGGGGTAGTGGAATCTAATGATCCATGTCTGCCGGAAGTGAAGTGGTGCATAAGCTAAAAATTAATACTACCAGTGGTTCACTCGTAGGTTTATCATTGAGTTTTCCTGCTCCCAGTCCTCCATGTTTTCATACCTTTGTTTGTAGGACAAACACAATGATAAACCTACGAGTAAACTACTGGTGGTATAAATTATTATTATCCCTACTCTCTCATAAAATAAAGGTTTTTTCTTGTGCTTGATAACATAGGTTTTTGTGCTGTCGGCTCTTGGACTATCCGTGAGATGTCCCGTTCGCTTCGTACTGGCGGCGGGATACAGCGGTTGGATCTTCTCAGGACTCCGTCAACCAAAGGGAACCGGGCAGGTGGCTCGTCGATTAAAGCGACGGCGCCTCAAATCTAGAGCACTTTCTCGGTGCGACTCATGACCAGCGTGTCTAGACGCTTCCGGAGGTTACCGCGCCCGGAGGTGTGGTCATAGCGGTTTCTAATCATAACTTTCGAACTCAAGCCCCAGAGTCCTGGGGCGGACATGGTTTGGGTCGGGATGTGGATGCCGATTAAGGGGGTCGCATGCGGTTCGTCCGCCTACTTCTGTTTTTGGCCTATTGCCTCCTGGTCTTTCCCGGGTTCGTCTTGGGGCCTCGGTTTACAGTGGAAGTCGTTGGCTGGATTCGCGAATCGTGACTCAGCTTCGTCGGCCTTCGTGTTCGTAGCCCTCGACAGAAGCTGTGTTTCGGCGAACTAACATGGTACCGGACGCTATTGCACGGGGTCAGAACACTCGTGCTCAGGAACCCTCGGCGTCCGTGAGGTAAGGTAGTGGGGGACCGGGCTTCTGCCGGCCTTCCGCGGTTTCTGCACCGTCGGGTTGAGTCGAGTCATGGGGGGCGGGCGGGACTCCGGACCGTCCAACCCCCTAACGAGGCGGGGTCTATCCCGTCTAGGTGGAGCTTTCCGTGCCCGCCTGAGGTCGCTAACGGCACCTAGTCTGGTCTTTCTGGCTCCCGGCGTGATCCACGAGGGGTTCCGTCGGTTGAGATGGGGAGACTGGGCGTAAAGCCCAGAGAAGGGACGCTTTACGTCGGGAGAGGGATTTCCCCCTCCAGGGTCTTCCGCTAGGGGAAACCTTCACTCTCATCGGTTGTTTCTCAAAAATGTCTTTGCCGGAAAATGGTAGTTGATCTTGAGAAACCTACGTAAAGTAATTCCCCGTAGGGATCCTCGGCAGTGGCTCGTGAGCTCGGGTCCTTTATAGGATTTCGTACTCTGCGGGTCGTCGGGGTGAACTGCGGAGGGACCAAGAGAAGGAACCATCTGGCTCTTTTGGCTGGGTGGGAGGTTCTGTCGCATCGACCGGATGTCTAACTTTTGGGCGCAGGGCTTCGTGGCGTGAGCTGGGTAGCGCGAAGTCCTTAAGCAACCGCGCAAAGGCGGCGGGTACACGGCGAGGAAACGCCTTTAGGGAGGGCTCGCTCCGTGTCAGTGTGCGCAAGTCTGGGCCCCGAGTGGCCTATGTCGCCGGACGAAGGCACCGATAGTATCCCGATCGCCGTATTATTCCCCTCTTTGGAAGCATCCGTTGCAATGAAAATAGCCTTGTCTATATGCATCTGATAGAAACTGTTCAAAGAATTCCTAATCACTGCTTCTGGAAAATTTTTATTTTGAAACGGCCATGTGTTCACATATATTCGACATTTATCATTAATTTTGGTACCCCACTTGTAGGTGATCCTTTCATTGACCTCCGTACCATACCCACTCAGACTATTCAACTCCCTGTGCATTAAATACTTTGACAGAATACCAGTGTAGTCCTTGTGCTTGATGTCTGAAGTCATACTTTTTATTGCAAGATATTCTCTTCTTAGGTTACTGCTCCAGACCCCGCTTTCCTTCAACAATACCGGGATCGGGCACCACCTTGGCATACCACTAGCCCATCGAAGGCCCACATTATGAATCACTTGAAGTTGGTGACCTTCAGTTTTATTTGAATGCATGAGAATTCGCGGATTCCCATCAAGAAGAGACCCAATCATACTGTTTATAATATTTAAAAGATACTTTGTTTCAGTATCCCAACCAGCAATAGCTTTAAGCATGTTCAGCCTTTTACTAGCTTTCTCCCTCAGCATAGTAATATGATTTTTAAGGTTCCCTTGACCATTTTGATATACCCCTAAAACTCTTAACCCTTAAATGCCTGATTTTTCAAAAATTATTGTAATAATGTTTTTCGGCTTTCATTTTTTAAATAAATCATGGGAAAAATACTTTAAAAAATCATATTCTGTTTTAAGTATAGTTTACGGCTAAAACACTGTTTGTTACTAATCGTCAATACTGGTGTTTAATTGAAAAAATAATTTTCCTTGATAAAATTCTATAATATTAAACACACAAGAATTTTAGGAACTATAATAAGAAATATATTTTACTTGCTCACTGCAGAACAAAATAGGGTATTTCACAAGCTTCCAAACAAAACAAAAAGAACAAGTAGCAACAATTGAAAAAATAAATCTATCTTTATTCTTGAACAGCACAAGCGTTGCCATCTATATGTTGAAAATCGATTTAATAATATTTTCAGAATGTATTTTATTGTCAACATTAGGCATTATAGCTTCAATATTTTCTAATAGTATTTTATAGCCTAAATTGGGTATGTTGCCGAAAAGCAACACCCGGAATTTAAGGGTTAAATTCCCTGAATACTCCAACTTCTGTCCTTTGATCTTAAATTTCTTCTCCTGAGACTCATTCCACCTTCCAATCTTCATTACTTGACATTTATTTGGGTTCACCTCTAAATTCCACGCACACAACCAATGGATAATCCTGATAATATTTTCCAGTAAAATTTCTCTTAACCATTCGACATTGTCATGAAATCCATATAAGAAATATCGTCCGCATACACCACACAATGGATACATGAATCAAAAATCTCAAAAATGTCGGCTAAGTAAATTGCAAACAGAAATGGAGAAAGAGGACTACCCTGTAATAAGCCCCTCTGAAACATAAAAGGGTCCGAAAGTGAGCCAATCCATTTAACCCGAATCTTAAACTCCTGCATCAATTTCTGGATCATTATACTGAGATCAGCTCCTAGCCCCAATATTTTAAGTTTCAGAAGCAGCCCCGTCCCACCAAACATTGTCATAAGTACCTTTAATGTCTAACGGAACTAAAAAACCCTTCCGTTTAGATTGTCTTCTTCTCCTAATATCACTATAAATTTTATATGCAGCCGCCTAACAATCTCTAACAGGAATAAATCTGCAGTGATTTTTGTGAAAGATCTTATTTTTCATGCTCCAGTTAAGCAGGATCTCTAGTATCATCTTTTCAAAAAAAATTTTTGCTGGTGACCGTCAATGCAATTGGTCTGTACCCTCTAATGCCGTTCCTATTTCTTCCTGGCTTTTTAATAGGCAGCATAATGACCTCTTTCCAAATCTCAGGCATTTTTTTGGTCTCAAGAATCTTATTATACATCCTCAGAACCTGAATCAAAGCCCTGGTTTTTAGATTTTTGAAAAATTAATTTTAATTACGTCAATTCCGGGAGTTGTTGACTTGCTTTTCCTGATGATCCTTTGCAACTGGTCCATCGTCAACTTTGTATCCAACTCATCCTCACCCGAGAAATCTATGGGAATGCCTTGTCTGACCAGAGAATTTTGGAAGATAATAGATAATGATTTGACTTGGGAAATAGCATCAGGCCGACAATTTGGGAAGTTAAAATCCATATTTACCTCACCGTCCTTCATTTTATTAATCCCACGGATGATCTTGTAAATATGTGACCCTCTACCAGCTTCTCTAGCCACAGAACCCCAAAACTTCTGGTTATTCTTTTTAATCTCCTTCTTGAGTTTAACATTATATAATTTGTACTTGCACCATAAATCCAACTGACTCAACCGAACCGCCTTCCTATGATAATACATTTTAAGAGCCAATAATGGACAGGTAACCATCCCCCACCCAGGCGGAAGAGTACCCCTACTCGCTGGGATCCTATCAGTACACTGAACCGTAACCTGTGAGATTTCCTTGGACCACCTGTCCAGCCCCTCATCATATACCTCATCCCCAACTCCATCCAACGCCGAGCCAACTCGCTGCCAATTAACCTGAACCCAATACGTTTTCTTATTACTGCTATCTCTAATAATTTCATGAACACTGATAGGGTAGTGATCCGACCCCATCGGATCCGAAAAAACATTCACCTTGAAACCCGGAGCTAAACTACTCGAAATAATTGTCAAATCCAGTAACGACCCGATACCCCCACCCCTAAACCTCGTAGCCTGATCCAAATTCATTAAGATTGTATCCGTACTATTTATCCAGTTCATCAAGTTTATCATCTTATGCACTTTAGGATTGTTATTCATACTGAGAAAATTAATATTGAAGTCACCAACAATAATATAATTCTGCCCAATCATCTCTTTAATCCTATCCAACCACCTAATATCAGCAAATCCTTTCGGCGCATAAACGTTAATGATCGTAATCCATCGTTTTTTATACCAAATTTTGATCCCTTGAGCCTCATGATCCCGGCCAATATTAGGAAGGTTAAGAATTTTCACAGGATAACGACAGCACCGCTTAAAGCAAACTACCTCCCCTCCTCGATAAATTACCTGGCCTATCAGCACGAAATATATTTCTGTTTCTAAAGTATAAATTATAATTATTATTCAGAAGCGTTTCCTGAAACGCCCAGACAATACAATTACGAAACATACCAGTGCGCAGCCAGGGCAAGTTAGACCTAATACCTCTTATATTCTATTGATATAAAAAGGTGTCCATAAACAATAACAGTAAACACACACTAAAAACACCGTACAACAATAGAACTAAAAAATAACAACATTTACCCCCAAAACAGTTTTCATAAAAATCCTGAAAATAACCATGCAACCTACCAATAAAACAGCACAAATCACTAACACCAAGAAAAATAACACACACAAGTCCACAGTCCTTATCCATCTCCCGGTTCTATCATCATATTCATGTTTTCACTTTCTGGAGCTAAACCTGTCTGTAATAGGAATACTTCTTCTTGCTGGACTTCGTTAGTCAATTTCAACTTTTTCTCTCTTAAATGGTTGCATAATTCCGTCACCACATCTCTTTTTCCACTTTTACTTTTTTTTGTCGTTTCTCCTTCATTTTCTTCCAAATCATTTGCTACAATACTTTCTGACTTTTGTTGCGAATTTATCATAGGTTCACATATATACACCACTATGTCCATTATTTTGTTGAACTTTTCTTCCATTAACATAGCCAATTTGTGATAGTTATCCTCCTCACTTTCTTTTTGAACATTTGTTTTCATTTTAGCCACGTAGCTATTTGTAATTTTTAAGTTGAATTGTCTTCTCGCTTCTGCTAGTGTTGGTTTTCACTTTTGTAATTTTTGTATTTCCGTCTCTTTTTTTTTAAATTTCGCATTCATTATCATCAGCCTTGTGATTTTTCCCACAATTTGCACATCTTATTTCTGTTTCCTTGCACATAAGTTTCGGATGATTCTTTCCGCATCTTTTGCATTTCTTCATTTACACATTTATTTTCCTTGCATATAAGTTCCGGATGATTCTTTCCGCATCTTTTGCATTTCTTCATTTACACATTTATTTGTCCCGTGATTGAAACTTTGACAGATGTTTCATCTTCTAGGTCTGTCAACAAATAGTCTTATCTTCTGTCTCATGTAGAACATTTTTACATGTTCCGGTAGGTAATATGAAAAATATGCATGCCGTTACTTTAAAATAGAAAAAAGAATTCATGTATAACCCATACCTGCCCCTTAAAAGGTCTAAAACTCCGCATAAAATAAAATTATAAGCATAAATTTTCCAAACACAATGCTTTTTTGTGTATTTATAATTTTTTTTAAATAGCTTCTGCGCCCGTCACGGAAATTGAACAAAATTCGCTATCAAGCTCCACTTTCAGGCCGTTTTTCTACAAAATTTTATAGAATACTTATTACATTACATCTAAATGTACGCTTATTACATTACATCTAAATACTAAATTTCGTCAAAAATATTCATAAATTCGTTACTTGGCATATAGTCAACCTAGTATCTATAGTCAAAAACGTATATAAGAAGTTTGGTTTGATTCTATCCATAATTTCAGGCATTTTCCGATGATACAAAAGAAATTCACTATCACAGTGCCTGCCTGGAGGAATATTCCGAATTTCAACAGGGACTTGACGATCATAGTCAGAAACATATGTGTGAAGTTTGATTGAATTTAATGCATAGATTCATTTTCCAATGACACAATAAGAAAAATGGCGAAAATAATCGCTATCAGAGCATTTCCTTCAGGCGGAATTTTCCAATTCCACTTACGATCGGCTGGTTAAAGACCAAAACATATATATGAAATTTAGTTCAATTCTGTGCATAACGTCATACACTTTTCGATTATACAAAGAAGATACTCGGAGATAAAGCATTTTGTAAAAACCTGTTTTTCAGGGTCTCTGACACCCTGTAAATCCGTTGAAAACCGCGGAAGTAAAAAAAAAAAATCGATTATAAATGAAAGTAAAAAAGAGAACCCCAACACTTTTTAAAGACCGAAATTGTAATTGGATCTTCTCTCAATTAAGGCTGTTCTTAACTGCTCTGCTCAACAAGCGCAAAACGTTTTGACACATCATTTACAAATTCATTTTTTAACGGAAAGATATAAAATTGGAAAGCCTGACCATGGTAGCGATTTAGAATCGAACTGTGTTTTCCATTTTTTGATCAATAAATTAGCTATTGAGTTATAAGCGATTTTGATCACGTGACAGACACGTTTTTCCCCCATTCTTGACCGGTTATCCTACTTTCGCGCGGAAATTCGGTTCAAAAACGCCTACTTTGACAGTATTTTCTGAAAGATCTATTGCGTTTGCGAAAAAACGAAAAAAAAAAAAACAAACCCTGCCGGCCCGGCCTACAGGCGGAGGTAGATTTCGAAGTTAAGTATACTAATTTCACAAACAAAAACCAAATCATGATTAGAGATAAGCCCACTTTAACAATTTTATCTGGCCGCTTTTGACGAGTTTTTATTTCATTTTTATATAATAACTGGTTTTATCAGAATCATGTTAGGGCGGTATTAAAAAAAAATACTTTTCCATGCTCAACAACTCGAAATTTTCTGGCATAACTCCAGATTCATTTTTAATAGGAAACACATGAAACTTGTTGACGTGATTTTTGAAGAGATTTATAAGCGACCGGTGTTTTTAATTTTCGTTCAATTAATTAAAACTTGATATATAGACAATTATTTTCTCAGTAAGATTACATTTTTCGTTTCTACACTGTTAAAAATTTGCAGCATTCTGTCCAGTCATTCGACCGCTTTTTGAAAAAACGGTTTCATAAACGTAATTTAACTATATTCTGACCATAAAATGGCCAAGAATATGGTCAGAATAGTGTTAAATTACGGTTGTGTAACCGTTTCCGATAAAAACGGTCAAATGACTGGACAGAATGCTGCAAATTTTTAACAGTGAACACAATCGCTTCGGGAAATTCCATTCAAAATGCCCACTCTGACATCATTTTTTGAAATATATTCTGCCTCTGTCAAAAAATCGATCATTACGGTACATTATATAGTTTCTGAATAAGCGAATCTACCAATTGGATGCGTTTGAGAGCAAAAATGAATTTAAAAATGAGTCAGAAAATAAGCAGTTTGGATTTGAATACTCCCTTAATACGATGATTTTTCAAACACAATCCGCTTCGAGAAATTCGGTTCAAAAGGCCCACTTTGACAGCATGTTTTAAAATATATTCTGTCTCTATCAAAAAATTGACCATTACGGTACATTATATAGTTTCTGAGTAAGAAAAGGTACCAATTGGAAGCCTTTGAGAGTAAAAATGAATTGTAAAATGAGTCAGAAAATAAGCAGTTTGGATTTGAATACACCCTTACTAAGGTGATTTTTTTCTTCAACCGCTATGTATTTTTAATTTGTTTTTGCTGTAAGAATTGGTCCTATCCAAAACTTGTCTATATAGATGTTGTAGACAATATTAAGAAGATATATGATAAATTCATGGGGATTTTATATCTTTTGAATTGACGGAGTTATGGATTTTTTTCTTCTTCAAACGCCCTTTTTGTTTTCGTTTTTAATTTTTTTTGCGGTACGAATTGGTCCTATCAAAAAGTTGTGAATATAAAAGTTGTAGATAATGTTAAGGAGATTCATGATAAAATTAATTGGATTTGATATCTTGAGAATTGACGAAGTTATGAATTTTTTTTTCTCCCCAAAACCCTATTTTATGCGCCCCTTGAGCCCATTTTTAACTTTATCAAAAATGTGTGATACATAAATTTTTGGCCCTATTTTTAGAAGTAATAAAAACTTTAAACTGATTCGATATATACAAAATTTAAGAAGTTATGGGGTTTTTTCGGTTTTCACAAAACCCCTCCCTATTTCCATCCCCTTGGTCCGATTTTGCCCATTAACGAACTTGACCGAGATTTTATGCCCCTTGATTTTATGTATCAGTTTGGAAAAGATTGGTGCAGAATTGTGGAAGTTATCGTGTCCAGAAGAAAGTGATATATATAGATAGATACATAGATAGATATATAGCTATATATCTATCTATAGATAGATAGATAGATATATAGATATATAAAGTTTTTTACTGAGGGTGGTTTTGGGCTCTAGGGGTCATGATCGGTCTAGATCTGCAAAAATTTTTCAGAAATTCCAACATAGGAACGACGCTAATAGGTAGTATTTCATACGAAATCTACCTAAAAAGCTCGATTACATAGTTTCTGAACAACAACACCGGCTAGTTTCATGCATTTCCGAACAAAAATAAATTAAAACTTATGTCACAAAGTTGCCCTTTTGGATTTGAGAACAGCCTTAAAAAAAAGTCCAAACTGAAATTGTACCATACTTTGAAATGTTCATTATGAACAGCTAATTTTGACATCATATTTATATTTTTTGGAAAATTTTACCAAAAGATACCAAACGGGAAATCATTTGGTCAAGTAATTTAGGATTATCTTTTACACGGAGACTATATAAGGTAGCTGTAAAATTTTCAACTACTATAGTGTTAAACTAGTTTTTAATAGTTGTAAAGCAGACTGCAAAGTGTATAGCTTTTAAAGTTTAACTCAAAAACTACTGGGGGACTGAGCTGAAATCTTAAATTCCCATATTTGAAGCTTCTATAGAAATCAATTTCCGTAAACATTCTATAAATTTATAAAAATATTTTTTCTTGTTATAAATTTCATAATTTAAACATTATAAATTTTATATTCGATAAAAAATTGTAACCCATGAAAATTTTAACAGAAATCGCTTTCCAGGAGTTTTAGCGAATCCAAAATTAAAGATCTTTCCACATTACTTTAAGTAGTTTTAAATTATGCTTAAGGGTAGGTTCGACTTCTTTGGATAAAAAATTTCCATTTTTTAATTTTTCATTTTCTGCATCTCTTAAGTGTGCAGATTGTTTTCCTAAAGCGTTTTGTGGCATTCCAATTCTTTACAATATTTTTTGCATGACGCTGTTGTAAAACTTTACACATTTTTTCTCTTCTCGAAACCATGTTTTTAAAACAGGGCGACCTTCTTTTTCGAGGACTATTCGACTGATTTCGCTCACTTTTTATTTAAAAGAAAGTTAATTTCTGCTGGAACTTATACAACCGAAAAGTGTAATTTTCATTGGTAATCATTTTTTCAAGCTTGTAAAAGGTAAAAAAGGTGAAAAATATTACCTTTTTTTTGTTCAAATGACCACAATTTTGACAAAAATCAACTATTTAAACTAAATGTTGATATAATCTCCAGATAATTTGACGACCTTTCATAATTCGGCGACCCAATTTGTTTCAGCTGCTTGTGACCTAAGAAAAACCATCGCCCTATTGGAAGTGTGGCGGGCATTTGAGGTGCCTCCCGTCACACATTGCGTATTAATAATTTTTTTCTTTTATACACAAAAATTTAAATATATAACTGAAATGTCAATAAATATAATACATAAAGTCCGAAAGTTGTATCTCTTTACTTTGTAACCGTAAAAAAAAAGAAAATCTTAAAAATCACGTGAATTTTAAACCAAAGAAATAGAATCTCCCCTTACACATATTACAGTTTGTTTTGCAACTATTAAAAATAAATTTAACATTTTTCAGCTGTAAAATTCCTAAAGATACATCACCGAATGACTTCCTGTTTAGTATCACCGTAGATAAAATTTTCCAAGAAATCCAAATATGATTAAGTGTTCATATTGAAAATTTTAAAATTTAGTACAATTTCAGTATGAAAAAGCCCTCTAAGCTTATTTTTAAACATAAATTGAAAAAAAAGTCATAATACCTAATCGAATGGCTATTTTCATTTTCGTCTCCAACAACTTAGCGATCAAAATATATGGAGGATTATTTTGTCTTTCTCTCTTTCTCAATAATTTCTGAAAAGTCTTTTGTCTTTACCAAAAAATGGAAGGAAAAGTTCAATTGCATACTTTGCAATAAGAGCAACTGCCAATATGACCCATTTGCGAACAAAAATAAATTAAAAATGTGTCAGAAAGCAGCCAGTTTCAATTGTAGAACAACCTTCACCAACATTATTCTGCAATTAAAATTCTTTTAAAGGAATATTGCATGCATATATACGCAAAAAATTTTAAGGTCATGCGTCTGCAATCCATGGAATGCATTAATGATCGCATGGAGAATTTCATACATTAATGAAAATTAATATATATATGAGAGGCCCAAAATTTAAAATTTCAATAAGATTAATTTATATATATATATATATTTTACCTAGAGAAATTTACCTCTTTCGGTCTTTCATTTTCGTCATGCGTTTCATTGTCGGCCTTTGCATTATTATCGAAAGATGCTAAAAATAGACTTTTTTTAAAAAGAAAAAAACGAGACTGCTTTTCATTATCTTCTCTTTTCTGCGCCCTCCTCTTTCTATAATAATTTCGCTCTTTTTTTCTTTTCTGAAATTTTGTTAATACGTATAACTTTAAAATTAATATTGTTTAATATAGAAAAATCAAAATAAATAATTTGTACGTTTCTCAATAAGTTGTTATGTGTCAAAGGATCTGTTGTCAGTATCGGTTGCATTTAGGGGTCGGTGGAATTCAATGTAAAATGATCGTAAAACTGTCAGAGTCGAAATTAATTGGCCTTTCGCAAGAGCGGCGAGATGATTTGTTGTTTCGTCTTCCGCGATGTAATTTGAGTGTTATAATAGCTTAAGGAATCGTTTTCTCTGATAAGCCGGACTGTATGTGAAAATTCAGCGTCCTTGAATTGTTGTTTAAACACAAAGTAGGCCCCTTCCCCAAATCAAGCAGATCCCAAGCTAAAGAACAGCTTCCGTACGGCTAATGCAAACTGAGATCTGGATTATCGGGACACTTGGAGTATTGCTCAAAACAAACTTTACAGGAATGAAGCACAGCAATACAGGCGATAAAGGTTTTAAAAAAAATCGCGAATCCAATATTTTTTTAACGGTGCTTTTTTCCGCGCCCCTTACATCAGTTTACTGGTTGGTACTCTATTCGTCTACGCTCCCGCTGCGGTTGCACACCACTTAGGCCGGCCCTGATTATAAAATATTTCTAAAAGGTATATTTAGAATAATCACGAACATCTCTTAATCGTTCAAAAACTGTACTATGGTACGTGAGTAAAGCTGAATTTATAGGTAAGTAGATGGATTGGAATTACGATAGTAATAACTATCCCCCACCTAGAGGTACGTGCCGTACTTTCAAGGCTCGGCCTGCTGTAAAATTTAAAAGTTGGGCTCGAGTTCAGCCCGGCCCGTTTATATTTTCACAGTTCACGACCCGGCCTGTGGAAAAATCAATTAAATCAACCCCGATCCGGTACAACTCAAATTCGACAAAACATTCACATTTTTCTTGACATACAATTCAGATTTTTCTTAACATACAATATTCTTTTAAAGAATACTACATAGGATTCATTAAAAAAATAATGTAGTTTAGAATAAAAGAAAAAATGGAGGGTTAAAAACATGATGACTTTTGAAGCCGTATAACAAAAAGTAGATTTGTGAAAATATTTCTCTGTCATTTATTAAGTCTTTTCTCAAATCCAAAGGAGCTACTTTCTGACACATTTATGAATTCATTTCTTTTCGGAAACGCATAAGATTGGCAGGTGTTCTTATTCATAAACTATGAAATCGAATGGAATTAACCATTTTTTGATAAAGATAATATATTTTTCAGAAAATACTATCAAAGTTAGTGGTTTGAATCGAATTTACGAAAGCGATAGTACGGGAAAGGGAAAAAAAACTTGCAGTCACATGACAAAGTCTTAAATCTCGATGAGTAATTTATTTATCAAAAAAGGAAAACGCTATTCGATTCCAAAATCACTTTAATAGTCAGGCCTGTCAATTTTATGCCTTTACAGTTAAAAATTGGTCAGATAATGTGTCAGAAAGTTTCGCACTGTTGAGCAATGAATTTGATAATCCCTTAAGGTGTATTTCCAAAGATTCCGTTAACAGAAGTTCATTATCGCTATTAATATTTTTACAAAACATATTACCTACTCTATACATCCCGAGAACAGTTAAGTCCAGTTCCGGCCCGGCTCCACTACATTTAAAAAAAAAAAAAAAATGCAAGCCTCATGTCGGCCTGGTACAAGTTTGCTGAAAAAAATTAAACCCGGACTCAGACACCATGTAACTGTACGATGCCGATCTCTACGCTGGTCATGTTATATTTCTGCATTGATGTTTTCAAACTAGAATCGGCTCATGACGCACATCTGTACTTACTCTCGAAAGTCATGCATTGAAAATGGCTCATATTTTATCGACTTCGTGTAAAATTTATATCGGACCGGTAGGCCCGTTTAATTTTTTTTATCGGTCCGGCCTGGTCCATAAAGAGCAAAACTGGGAAATTTCATTAGTGGCCAGTGTCTTATAGTACTAGTCTATATATAACTATATATGTTTTATAAGTGGCGACTTTCTCTAAACTGGTGGCCGCTTTTTTATATAGAAGTACTAAACAATAAACTTTTGTTAATTTGTATTAGCATTAAGCTAAAATTGAATAGACCAGATGATTATATTAGTATAAACATATTGCATTCAGAAAAAGTAGAATCCTTGATGGAATGCAAGAAAATTTTAATCTAAATTTGTAAGAAAGTGGCCATAAGGTGGCCGCTGGCTGACAAGACATTTTTTTTCAATTAGTGGCCCTGTGACTGGTGGCTAGTGTTAATTTTGCCCTTTTCTGACCCGGCAAGCCCGTTCAATTTTTTTTGCCGGCCCGACCCGTTGTAAAAATTGTCCTAATTTTGCCGGCCCAGCCCATTTGAAAGTTCGCCTTTATTTTGTCGACCCGTCCCGCGGGCCGAGAAGGTACGGGCCTCGGGCAAAACCCGAGTCCAAGCAGATCTCTACCCCCCCATCCCTCCCCTTCGAAGACATACTTAGGTATGAAAAATTAGGTAAATGTTTGAAGATTAAGTAAAAGTAACAATAAAAATATTTTCCTTTTTGTAAAAGAAAATCTAAAAATAATATGAATGAAAATAAACATACCCTTGAATATTGTCTGCTCTTTCCTCTTTCATGCATAATATAGAGGAGGGTAGCACAGTTCAGTGTACAAGTGGTTCACAGAAAACGTTAGCCAAAGTAAAACACTGCAGTTAGATGATTATCTTTGAGACAAGGCATAGGACCGCGAATTCTATACGTAGCTTCCCAGAATTTAGCGTAGAAGTTCTACCACGAAGGACATTCTATACAAAAAGAGAGTAATTGCCTTATCTCACAACGTACAATAGAGTATCCCTCTACTCTAGTATCCCGCTGTGTGCTTCAGGCATAAAAATATCGAGACCCTTCTAGTTCCTTCCAGATCAAAAATCAATTTTATATCCGCGTGTCTTGTTATTTATCACTTTTAGGCTTTGACTGCGCCCCCCCTCCCCCTAAATGGTAACACAGTAAACTAAAAGTTGCGTTTTATTGGGTCTTGTTATTATTACTTATCATTTATAGCACTACTGTTTTTTTAAATCTTTAAAATAAAATCATTTTTTCATTATAAAATATTTTTTGGGGTCCAGCTGGAAATCTGGGGAGTCCAGAACTCCCTGCCCCCTCTTTCCTACGCCTATGATCATAACGGATAACAGTTCTTGTATATTAGAGTTGACTGAAAAAGCTTGCCCAAAAACGTTTTGGCAAATTTATTAGCCTTTCTACTGAAACTGCGTGAAATTTGTGCTTCCAACAAAGTATTCTTCGACTGCTAATTTAGCACAGAAATTTTCATAACATTTAAAAATGAATTGATTTATGGATTTTTCATTTAGTTCTTCGCTTATTTTCTGTGTGAAAACAACCCACATAAGGAGATGTCTGTATATCGAGTTCCACCACCCTCCCACCTTTTGTCTGTAAATATTTTGTTTAATTGCCTTAAAGAACTTGGAGATTGCTTTATATCTAATTACTTGGAATTGTGTTAAAGAACTTTTGGTTTCAAATTTGGATAATGCAGTTCAAGACGCTATTCTTGATCTTATGAATCCACCTTGTGCGCCGTTGCCCTACACCGCAACTGATGCTTCAGTAACTAATTTGATACAGCGCTCTACTGCTAGTGAATGACATGGAACTCTTAAAACATCAATTTTAGCAGAAATGTTCAAAATCATCGTCTTAAGTTCAGTATCAGAAACAGATAGTATTAGTTGTGGTTCAGTATGTGTAAGTGATTGTCAGTCAATGAAATTTACCCACAAATTGCAACAGCCACACCTCTGCTGGTATTTTCTCCCGAAAAAAAAAACTGTTTATTGGACGAAGGGGAAGCAGTGTTAAAATGTTCTTCACGCCTATTGGTGTTTTTCTTCTTTTTAAGCGCGGCTGACGTCACATAAGTAAAGTCCATTAGATCTATACAGTCGAATGCTTTGAAATTTATTGTAGGAATCTCGATTTAGTGAACTTTTTATTCTAGTTTTGCTATTTGTCTACATTTTAACCCTTTGTGTTTGGCGTCTCTTACACCAATTTTATTTTATCGGCACCACTTTTTTAAAAGAAGTTTCGTTCAAGTACACAATTTCAAAAATGCTCTAATTAAATAAGGTACATTTTATTTTCCTTTATTATTGGTGCCAAAAACAAATTTTGCAAAGAAAGATTATGTCTCCGCAGCGGAGCCCTTGAGTGCAAAGGGTTAAAATTCTTCGAAGGCCCAGCATTCTCATGTTTTTGGCTATCAGTCAACGTTGCCAACGTAGCACTTTCTGGACGACTAAAATATGCGTTTCTTTGCAATATTCGATCTATTATGATTCTTAACTCTTTAGGTAGAAAACAAGATTTTCTTATTACGCTGTAAAAGTGTTGACTTCCATGCCGACAAGATGTATGAAATTCAACATCAAACTTCGTATATGTGTGTATTCTCATATCATCGTCTGTTAAAATTTCAAAGATCCCCGATGAGTAACAACTTCCTCGATGGGTAACACATAATCTCAAAATTTTTTTTGCTGTCGTTAACCATCTGGAATTACATATTTTTTTCTGGATTACTGCATGGCAAGCTTAATGAAATATTTCCATTTGAAATTCGGATGCACATTTCGTATAGATATCTTTGATACCTAAGTTCCTTAAGGGGACCGGGAAAGTGCTATCTCCGCCATGTTAAATTCTCCAACTTTATGTACCTTTTTCTCAGAAATGGTGAAAGATAGAGGTTTAGATTTTTTAGAGTAGTTAGAATAACACGACTTAGGTATTTTAACAAACCATTTTCTTTCTAAGTGAAACTCAAAATTAATTATTAATAATTTATTGAAAGTAATTTTTAAATTAGCATTTTTGGTAAGATTTCACTGCCTAAAATAAATAATTCTCAACAATCATTAAATCCCTGTGTTAAAGTATACAATATAACATAATATAAGTATTAAAAAAAATCTGAGTTCTTATGTTTTATAGACATTGAAAAAAAGGAACGTAAACATGAAAAATCCAAGTTTTGAGAAAAAGTCAATTAAAGATTTAAATGGCCATTAAGTACTCTTAGAAAGAATGAATAATTTCAACACTTATTTTTATATATATAAATATGTGTGACACATCGTTGCAAAGATAAAAGTTTAAACTATTTAATGACATAAAAAAGTAAAAATCGATTTTTTGGTTGAATTTTGCTTTCCCAGTTCCCTTAAGGACAACATTATGCAAAGTTATTTCTATTTTTTCAAAGTTTAATACAGGCATTTTTTCACAAGATTTAATTTTTTTTCCAATTTTTCCACAGAACCCTTTTGCTACAGTAGTTTTTTCATACATATGATGCAATAGGTAATTCATTTGTATGAAAGAAACAAACGAGGCATTGCAAAGGACGTCCCATAAAAATCTCTAGTTGTCTTAGGATACCATTTTTTAGAACTTGTACTAACCACTGTTTCATCAAAACCAACAGCTTGCATCTTAGAAAGATCAATATTTTTCTCTAAAAAAGCTAATATGCTTGTTTTGGTATTATTAGAACTGCCAGATATAGGAGTGACACGGCCAAGATATATAGATCCTGGTTCTGAGAGTAGAACACATATTTTTCTTTTATTGTCTTTCTAACTACATTTTCTCCTTCCTTACCTAAATTAAAGTCTTGTCTTTACGGCCGTCAAAGTATATCCCATATTTCGATGAAGAGTGTTGCCCCCCCTTTTTCAAGCCATTCCACCTTTTATTCTTTCCCATCTAATTATACTACATCGACTAATTTCGAAAAATCGTTGTCGGTAATTATTCCCATATCCCTTAAAGCTGTATTTATACATATTGCTGCTGATCTATCAGAAACACCAGTTACGTCGCTAGCCTGTGCTAAATTTGGGAGTGAGGCATCTGCGAAGTTGAAGGAGAATCTTCACTTGTAATTATATTTTTCGTTTCACATTGTTTATATTTGGTATTTTCATATTCGTCAGAAGAACTTAGAGAATTCAAAATGTGTCCTATAACAGAAAGAAAAAGTCTATAGTCTGTTTTTTCTTCACTGTCTTGAAATTGAACGTTTTGACTTTTTCTGCAGCTCTTTTTTGCGTTGCCCTCTGTTTCAAGCATTTTGCTTGCTTTAATGTCAATATTTCCAATTACAACTCTTTAATTAGTCTTTTGATCGGCTAAAAAAACTCTTTCCGGTACAGGCACTGTAATTTTAAAAATATAGATTAAAAAGTTCTTCCATTTACATAGTGATATATTGAACAAAATATTCTCCGCTGATTCTTTAAATGATACAACCTTTTACGGAGAATTTAGTTTACCTTCTCTTTTAAAAGGCTTCTTCATATTACGATGTTATTTATGGTACTCTCTTCTTGGTGCCGATTGTAATTTTCGAATTAAATTTAGGTGATCCAGCAGTGGGATCGCTGCGTCGGAAAGGGTTTTAAACCAAACCAGATTCCTATTTGTTTTCTCTTAACAGTTCTTGTCGTATGTATAAATAATATCTTATAACGTTCTGATAGGTCGGTAGAAAATTACCTTTAAAAGTTTCAGTAACCATCAAATGCTGGGTACAAATCGTCTGTTCGCATCCGAGACATTTTTATGCCTTATGTACCACGGAATGATAGGTTAATGAAATATACTTTACAAAAATGACACAAACAAAATACATGAAAAACGTAATACAAACTAAATAATATACACACTAATAACGAAGAAACTCGGACAGAGAACGCCGTCGCACTAGCAGAAACCATGAATCAGCCCGAGTCTAAACGCTGTAAGAAAGATTGGTCGATATAGGGCATGCGTGCGCGCATTGCGCCTTTGAAGGACGAATTCCTCGTTTGCCAGCGTTACGATAAGTGTCAAACATTTGATTTCTTTGACAGTTTAATCTCATCCACTCGTGGTTTAAAAACATATATAATGCATAAAATATTATAAATAACCATTGAGCTCCATATATAACCGGAGTTCTGAGTCGGCGGTCAGAAGCTTGCAAGGCAAAGGTAAAAAATAGTCCGCGTTGTTCATGTTTGATATTAGTGTTTTCATTTACTATTATCCTAATTTATGCTTCTCTAATCATGTAAGGGAATGCGATAAACAGCATTTTTTGCCATGAATGCGAACTAAAATTATAATCACATAGTATCCTTCCGCGTTGACAGCTAGAAATAATGACGGGGAATAGGAAGCCAGATCTCCTGTTATATATGGAGCTCAGACGAGTATAGGAAATACTGCTACCGCAGAATTTCCTGGTCCGGAAATTCCAGGACCCCTACGATAACAGTGTTACTGTATTAGATTATTCTAATTAAAACGCCATGGCCACTAAAAACCCATTGAAACAAACTGCGTGCTACATAAATTAATATATATTTTTATGTGTTTTATATTGCAAAATCTGGCAAATAATATTCGACGATGAAAATCAGCGACGTACTTACCGTTTTGTGTTATCTGTAAGCGAAAAACGAAACTTTCGAATTCAGATTCCTTTGCAGACAAGATTCTGCCTGAGGATTTTAAGATTTTTTGATATGTTTAAAAATGTTTTGAAAAGAACTGTTGCTTCGTTAATATTAAAAAATATAAATAAGAAAAATACATTTAAATAACGAACCAACGGTCAATTAAGGGAGAATTGTCAGCCTCGTAAAGGATAGAAAAGAATGAAACAATAGATATTAGAAGCATTGAGCATAAACAAACTTCTTATTCATAGATAAATTTTGGAAGCTTGTTAGTTTGCCCCACCCCCTTGCCACTCGTGTTGCTAGTAAACTGTGTCACTACAGGTTTCGCTGAAACTGTCCTATACCGTTTTTTAATCTGTGGCGTTGCTAGGGTGCTTCTTTATGAGGGTAGCGACATAGGGGAAATAAAATTTGATTGATCAAGACGATTTTGGACAAAAACGAATCGCCAACCTATTGTTTGTGGACTTGTCTCATTCTTCTAATCGAAGTCGTCCAGGCGAATATGGAGGGTATTCTAAATATGGGTTCGAGGCTGAAAAAGTCCCGTGATACCGGTAATTTACCCAAAGAACTTCTAACTGATAAGAAGGGAGACTACTATTTCTTTCCGCATGAACTGTTTCACTGGCTGACGAGGGTTTTTCATTACGTCTACGGAGCCTTCCCTTCTTTACGCTAGAAGTTTTTACCTTGGCCACGTGATCAAAACGTAGATGGAATATCCTCCATTTACCAAAAGAACTTCTAACTGATAAGAAGGGAAACGGGAAACTACTACTGTTTTCCCCCATGAACCATTTCATTGGCTAGCGGTGATTTACATTTCGTCTACAGAGCCTTCCCTTCCGTTTTTTTGAAACCTGTAACGATACAGCTGTTGTCTGTCTCGAATAATTCACAAGCATAAAAACCAATGTAGGTAAAAGAGAGTAAGATTAGAACAGATCAATACAATAAAGAAATCGTAGAGTAGACTCACAAAACTCTTTGGTATTACAAAAGTTGTTCAAAAACCCAACAAAAACAATTGTGCTATTCAAAATAATCCTGTTTCAGCATAAACCACGATGCAACTGGTACTTCACTTCACACACGAAAAGAGAATGTGTTCCAGAGAATCAGTAACTTGACAATTGAAATATTTGTCATTATGCAATAATCTAAAACGAAAGCAGGAGTAATCAGCCTTTTGCATAAGAAACGAATTATAATAGCATCGCCACATCTATTGACAGACCATGATTGAGTTCGCTTAATGGAAGGGATATTACCGTGTGAAGTGAAATATTTGCTTTGTCTGTACTGCTGGTCAGAATACAGTTGTGTTCTCTGTCTGTTGAAGCGAATGAGGTCTTTAGGCGAGATCCAATCTAACAGAACGTCAGAATCTCCCATACCTTTTACGAGACAATTCGCTTTTTCATTAAGACGGATGCCCGTATAACAGGAGTGTGGAAAGATGGATTTTGTTAGTCAGCCACAGAAAAACTCCAAGAGATTTAATGTTGACCGATTGGACAGCAGTAAGCGCTGACAGGCTATCTGTGAGGCTAACTGTGATATTTGCATTTAGGTCTTTTCGCTGAAAGGGAAGGTCCGTAAGGCGATACTGAAAACCATCAGAATTTAACATAAGATGAAACTAGAAGCTAATGAGATATTCAGGACAGCATCCAATCTCGTCGAAAACTTCTGAAATGCTCAGAATGCTCTCGGAACCAGCGAGAGAGACTGAATTTCCATCTTGAAAATTTCAGAGTGGAGACCAGTTTTTCAGCGAGAGATGCTTAACCCAGAAATCAAAGGCTGAATCGTTGACACTGGTCGTAAATGGGGGGAGGAATACCAGCATGTTTGCGAAGAAGAATGTTGAGATTCCACATAGGCAGATATAGAGTCAACGGAAGGGCACTAGTTTGAAAGTCTTCTAGATGCTTGTAGACAGTATCAAACACGATGTTGAGAATTGCAGCCCTGTACCCGATTAAGTTGCAGATGGTGGAGGACGCAAGGATGAGAAGATGCTAAAGAGACCTAGAACCATACCGCTTCTGGGCCAAAGCTTTGGGGATGTTAATTCTATTAAAAGCTTTCCTTCGCAAGAACTCCGTATTCTTCCGAAAACCTCCGCGTCTGGCCACATAAAACTTCAGGAATTTGATTTTGTTGGAGCATCTAATCATGCCACTTTTAATACAAAAATGGAAGTTGCAATCGTGAAATCCTCTGGAGAGATTGGTTGTCTGGCACTTATCAGGAACGAACAATTTCCAATAACGACAGCCTTAAGCAACAGATCCGAGGGCAGCCTGCAACTTACCACGTTATGACTCCAACGAAGTGCAAGTGCGAAATATAAAAATGTTGTCAGCGTTGACCAAGATTTTTATTTTTAGGTCTTCAAGGAGCTTAAAAAATCTGTTATAAATATTGTAAACAAAATAGAACTTAGAACCGCTTCCTGGGACAGGCCTCTACCGGTAGCACAGGCAGACGAAATGTACAGGGTGCCCCAAAAGTTCCTGACATATTTTTAAATTCAATATAAAATCAAGTAATTATCGTACAGGAGTGCGGTTTCGACTAAAATATTTCTCACGATGAAAAGTTTTCTTCAAGTTAATAAGAAAATTAGTTCCAAACTACGAACATAGATGGCGCCACTTGTCCGTATGTTTGGTTTGAAACATGCGTTTTTTAATTTTCAGATTAGTTTCGATTTGGTTTCGGAGTACCAACCTACATAATTAGATTTTTCACTGGGAGTCGTCATTTTTGTGTCATAGCGTCAAAACCAATTTGAAAATCAGGAAAAACGCATGTTTGAAACCAAACATACGGGCAAGTGGTGCTATCTATGATCGAAGTTTGGAACTAATTATTTTCATTCGTTTGAAGAAAACTTTACACCGTGAGAATCATTTATTCCAAACCGCACTCCTGTACGGCAATTGCTTGATTTTATATTGAATTTTAAAATGTGTCAGGGACTTTTAGGACACTCTGTACTTTCTCCAAGCAACCTTGACATTCCGAATTTCAAGAAATCTATGACTAACACTGAAAACACTATCGATATATCAATTTGTGCACACTTACAGATAAAGACTTCGGTGTAGATAGAGCCGTAGTCAGACCGCAGATCAAAGAAAAATCCCAAGATAATTTTTTTTCTCTCTTTTTGCTTTTAGAATATTATGGTGTAGCATTGTAATAGTAGTTTCACTATCACGAATAAACATGAAACCAAGGTATGTGTGGTCTAGGACGTCATTTTTAATTATGTGCTTTCTCATCCGGTTATCAATCATTCTCTCGCAGATTTTGCACATAACTGACATAAGGGCTATAGGACATTAACAGGAAAAAGTTCTTTATTTGACTTTCCTGGCTTGAGATTATTGTAGTATTTAAGTTATCATAATAATTTAAAATAGAAATGACTTTAATATTTAGTATTTTAAAATAGAGAAAAGAATACTTTAATACTGAAGTGCATGCTGCCGCATCATCCGGAAAGTTGACAACAATCTGAACTGCCTAACAACTGTTGCCACAAGAGAAAAAAAAACTTACATGAATATTTTCTTTTAACATAGAATGAATCATTAGTGAATGAATCTGAACTAGGGACAAGGGAATATAACTGAACAAGGGAATATAACTTTCTCTTGTTAAAAAAATATAATAATAATAATTAAAAAAAAACTTGTTAAAGTTCTCAGAATAAATAGTTACAAAAGTCCTATTTTGGAACAAAGAGTCAACAACCTTGGTTTAAAAAGAGGTTTTGTCATCATATTAGCAATTTGATATTCTGTAGATAGCTGTTGCACTACTAATTCTTTTTATAGGACTTTTTCCCTAATAAAACAGTGTTTAATGCTGATATGTTTGGTACGATGGTGAAATTCTAGGTTTTGTGCTAATCTAATTGCAGCTGTATTATCAACTTGAAGCACTACCAGTGCTTCAAGTCTATTAGTATTCCATCTAATTTTGTAACACTAGAAAATAGGCATTTCAACCAAATTACTTCTCTGGCACATTCATTCGCAGCAATTATTTCTGCTTCAGTCGTAGAGGTTGCAACTACTGACTGCCTTCGGCTAAGCCATGATATAGCACTACCACTATACAAAATCACAACACCACTAGTTGATCTTCCTAATGTTTTACATCCGCCGAAATCTGCATCACTAAAACATTCTAGCAATCCTGGCTTGTAATTATGTTTATATATAATACCTTTATCATATGAACCTGCAATGTATCTAAATACACGTTTTACTTTCATCCAGTCTTCTCTAGAAGGGTTTTCTAAATGACGAGAGAGAACACAACAGAATAAACTATATCTGGTCTTGTGCCTATCATTAAATACATTAAAGTACCTACTACTTCTATATAAGGGAAGACCTCACTGCTATGCTCATCACTCTGCTCTACATTTGTGTTTTCTTTAAGCATGGGAGTAGATACTGTCTTACAATTTTCCATATGAAATTTTTGAAGAACTCTTTTAGCATAAGATTGTTGATTAATTTTGATACTTCCATACTCAAAATGATGAATTTCAATTCTAAGAAAAAAGGTTGCCCGTTTGGTTGTGATTTTGAATCTTGAACTCAAATCATTTATGAATTTTTCAGATTCTTTTAAATCAGTTGCTGCTACTAAACCATCATCAACATACAAACAAACAATCAGTTTCTTTTTCAGTTTTTTTTTCTTGTGTACAAGCATGATCACCTTCACTTATTTTGAATCCAAGTTTTGATAAAAAATCTCCAAAGTATCTGTTCCAACAGCGAGAAGCTTGTTTGAATCCATACAGACTGCGTTTCAATCTACATATTTGATTAGTACCATCACTGTATCCCTCTGGCTGCTGCATGTATATAGCTTCATCAAGTTTGTCATACAAAAAAGCTGAGCAAACATCAAACTGAGTAAGATGCATTTTTTCATTAGCTGCTATGCTGAGAATTGAGCGAAAGGTACTCAACCTTGTCACAGGGCTATAAGTTTGCGCATAGTCCACTCCATAACGCTGGGTGAATCCTTTGGCAACTAACCTGGTTTTGTATTTATCAATTGAACCATCAGGATTTTTCTTAATCTTGTAGACCCACTTGCATGGAATGGCTTTAGAATTCTTTGGTAATTCTTCTTAAGTCCACGTTTCATTTTCAATTAATGAAGACATCTCTAAGTCCATAGCATCTTTCCAATTCTTGTTCCGTTGACAGTTAATGGCTTCTTCAAAAGTCACAGGTTCTTCAAAATATAGGACATTATATAGTCCTCGTAGCGCTTTCCCAACAAACACACGATTTCTGACCGCATGGCGGTTTCGTCGCGGTCAACGTGAGTTAAGGCCATTTGTAGCCAAACTATACTGTACCGTAAGTGACGCGCCGCTAATTACGGCAGCTTCCGCGGAAAAGATTACGGATCGGCGGCGAGAAAACTGTTGCGTTTATTCTCCCCGCAAATCAATGAAGGCCGGTTTCTGGCAAACACGTAATGGTCCATCATCTTTTAGAAAGTAAAGGGCTAATATTATCTAACTCGCATATTTATTTAAAGAGAGGGAATGTATTTTTTCCTTAATTTTTTTTCTTTTTTACGTAAGCTTAATTTTATTAAATGTGGCTTTTATTGAAAAATGTAGATGCGTTATGAGATTTATATTTAAAGCAGTAAAATAGATTAGTTATTTTTGCTTAGTTTTAAAATATTTAAGGAATATATATCGATAAAAATGTAACAAACATTTACTTTTACAAAATGTAAACTAATATTTCCAAACTATGCTTTGATATCTTTGCATGGATATATTTTTTATCGTCACACTGGAAACAATGATTGTATCATTTTTTCTATTTGATTATTTTTTTTATTGATTTTAATATCCAAAATAAACAGACTACAAATTCATAGGAATTACATCTGAATCGGAACAATTCAAAATAATTAATTATAGTAAGATGCATTTATTTGGAATGCATATTAAACAAAACATATACTATAGGTTTCATAATAAATGTGAATTTTTTTCTAAGTTCCATGAAAAAATATTTTTCATAAAAAAAGTCACTTTGATTGTTCCAACAAACACTTATTGTTGAAATGTGTTGAACATGACAGAAAAAAAGGAAAGAGAAAAAAAAAGGGGGGGGGGGATTAAGCTGATTCTAAAGCATCAATTTTTAATGCTATTTGACAAATATTTTCATGTAAAATAAAATACTATAAGATTTAAAGTTCTGAATTCTGTGTAAAGGAAAAAATAAATAAACATGCTTTTATTACACTCCTAGCAATTTGTCTATATTTATTTGTTTTATTATTATTATTTTACTAATAAAAAATACAGATAAAGTCATATGCCTGGCGTTAGCAAAGCAAAAACCTGGATTTGTTTGAAAATATTAGTATGTTGCACGATTTATATTTTATGGAGTAATATATATATATATATATATATAAATTCACTATTTTAAATGAAAGTTTTTATATGGAAAAAACCAAACTTAATGCTCTTGCTTTTAAAATATGCATTCATATTTTAAATAAATATATTTTTGTGAGTACATCGGAATAAAAATGAATATATTTAATGGTTATTTTAAATAATTTTTAATTGTCAGAATATTAATTTATCAAATAGAAAGAAAAGGGCAAACATAATTCATTTGATACATTGGTTATAAGTTATAAATATGATGAATCACAGTTTATAAAAAAAGAAAGAAAACAAAAGAAAAAGAAAGAAAAACTAAAACAAAAGACAGATTCAATATCAACAAATTTCTGGAGAAAATGAACTTGAAAATCCTTCTGCCCCCCCCCCTTTCCCCTTGTTGAAATTTTATCTATTTTTTTCTCTTGCAGAAAACAAAAAACAAAATGTTATAAATAAATAAACATTAAAAGAAAAAAAATATATGATTCAGGAAAAAAGAGCGTTTTTTATTTATTAGAATTATGCATTTCTTCATAAAATCAAAGAATTATAAGTTATAAGTTCTTTGTATATTTGTTATAAGTTTTCTGATAAAAACAACCCGCGAACTCGATGTCTTTCCTAGAGGAAGTCAGTCGTCAAGGTCAGAGGGGTGCAGGAAAAGTTCTCAGAATTCGGCTTTCTGTCGATTCTGCCCCCTTCTAATTTTGCGTAGTCATCGTCTCCCACCTTCATTCATTTCACATCGTACTAAGCGAATGGATGCGGTTGTTTATAGATTATAAGGATTGTACCAGTAATACGTACATATTGACATGTACGTGCACATAAAAATTCTCAGTAAGTCTTTTTGTTTATTCATTAAAGAATTATTAATTTAAATTAATTGTGTTTTTTGTACATTTTGATTTTATTTTGTGTAATATAGGATATTTATACAGTGTGTCCACGTATAACCTGACCGACCTTTATTTTCCGCAACCGTTGGTCCTAGATGCATACTTCCAATTACAAAAGTGGTCAAAATTAGGTGCAGAGTTAAGATAAGAAAAAGTTTGAAGCGAAAAAAAAATTTAGTGAAGAATTACAGAATCTAAATTTTTATACGGTCCCCCGGTCCTATAAGTAATATTTAGTAAAATTTTCCTGTTACACTGATAATTAAGGCAAAAAAAGTCCCGTTTTTCTACGATTAAAATTGACCGAGTAATAGTTGTTTAAAGTTGTAGCACATTTTTTGCTGCAAATTAGGGGTCATTCACAAATTTAGTAGAAATATAACTTCGTGAGATATTTTAAAGAACTGGTTGAGAGTAAAATTAGCATTGCAATATAAATTTGAAATCTTTAATCATTCTGACATATTGCAGCAAAATATACAATTTGTACTGAACATATAAGAGGATACAAATAACAGAATTTTTGTTAAATAAAAGGATGAAAAACAACAACCTAAATTCTTTATAAAATGATACATATTTTAAAATGCTGTTAGATTACATTGTCTTTCAAATTTTGGATTGTGCCATGTTTTTTATTTTTTGAAAATTGATTCTTATGTATTTTTTAGCGCTGAATCCGAAAATGACCTTTATTTAAACCATCGCTTCAGGATTTTTCTCAAAAAGCAAATTTGAAAGTTAAAAAGCTCAAAGTTAAAATTGATCCCCCCTCCCCTCCAAACCTCATCAGACCCCTGAGCTGTTTAGCTGTAAGAAACCCGGTATAAGCCAAAAAACTGAATAAATTATTGAAATAATTAAAATTAAACCGAATAAAAAAGTCTTACATCTATTTTATGTTATCAGATACATTATCAGATTTTTCGCTATTTTTTAACCTTCAAATTTACGATTAGCGAAAAATCCTGACATGATGGTTAAAAGTGAAGGTACCATTTTTATTAAACGTTAAAAAATACATAAAACGTAATTATAAAAGTTAAAAAACACAAACATCGCAGGTTTATGTTATCTAATCTAAAACTCTTTCTTAAACTTGTTAACGGTAATCTATTCGATTATTTTTGTGTTATCCTCTAATATAAGTATGTATAATATGGTAAGCGTCGAAATTCATAATAATATTACATTGTCATAGGATTTAAGTCAGTATGTAAAATTTAACTTCGATCGGACATTTGAAAGTGAGTTAAAAAGTACAAATTTTAAACTGGAAAGACGATCGTTGCAAGTTAAATGAAACCATTTGAAAATAACAAAATTTTTGTTAAAAGAAATCATAGCCTCAACTCCTTACAAAATAAAACATATGTTAAAATATATATTTTTTAGCTAATCTGAAACTTAACTAATAAAAGTTAACTGAATCGTAATAGTTGTACGATTTCTTTCAAAGCGCAGATACCTTGAAATAAGTTTAAGTACTTTATATACGACCCCTGAAAGCATAGCAGAAATCATCTGTTTTGAGTTGCAAAAAAGTGATATAAGTCATGCATTTCAAAGTTTCCTAACTCGGTCAATTTTAATGTTAGAAGAATGGGACTTTTTTTGTCTTACTTGTTAGTGTCACAGTGAATTTTTACTAAGTATCACTTATAGGACCGGGGGACTGTATAAAAATTTAAATTTCGTAATTTTTTAATAAATATTTTTCGTGATCCAAATCGCTTTAAAAATAATTCTATACCTTATTTAAAACATTTTTGTAATTGGAAGTATGCATCTAGGACTAACGGTTGCGAAAATAAAGGTCGGTCAGGTTATACGTGGACACACTGTACATTAGATTTAAGAATTTTTTTAACATTTTCATTTCGGCAAATGTAGGGTAATGTTTACTTTAAATTACGTGATACGTGATTTACCGATGTTCTGTTACAATAAAATTTTGTTTAAATTAGGAAATAATGAGGACTTTTTTATATAATGTTTTCTCTCAAAGTTTGGAACTTCATCAAATTTCAAAGTTTTGATTACATCGCGAAAGTTTGGATAGTTTAATTTAAATAAAGCTTATTCTTATTGGTGAAAAGTACTTTATGTTCCCATTCTATTTCTTTAAATAGTGTGAAATTTCATATAGTGTAAAATATTGTAAAATTTAATTCAATAGATAATTGTTTTATGATTTGTTTTCTGTTTGTTGGGGACTGACTACCTTGTGTTTAAATGTTATATTTATCGGTATGATTTGAGATTCTTTAAAATAGTTTGTTTCAGTGGAATTATAAAAAAATGCGACTTTGAGAAAAAAAAATTCTTTCTTTTTTTGAGTGAAGAAGTTTAATAGTATAGTTTGTATAGTAAAATAATTGAATAAAAATTAATAAAATTTAGAAAATCAGATTAAAATTGAATTTAATAAAATTTTGAAAAATCATTAAAATATTGGTGACATTTCAAATAATTAAAAAATAAACTCTCGGGGATTTAGGAAAAGTTAAAATAATATATATATATTATTTTATAATATAGACAAATATTATAATATATATATATATATATATATATATATATATATATATATATATATATATATATATGTATATATATTATCTTCGACTGATAAGCTGTGGCATAAAATTTCATTAAAAAAAGCTTTAAATATTTTCTAAGTTAAAGAAAATTTTAATATAGTAGAATATCGGTGAATCACGCAATGCAAAGTAAATATTATCTTACATTTGCCGAAATGAAAGCGTTTTAACATTTCTTACAAAATAAAATCAAAATATATAAAAAATGAATTATAATTAAATAATTCTTTAATGAATAAGCATAAATACTGGTAAAAGACTTGGAAATAAATGTATAAAAAACAGTGAACAAAAATCTATCACGAACACATTTTAATTTATAACATATTTTATATATTAGATAATGTTAAGACAATTTTCCTTATTTGGACAAAAATTCAAAATTTATTCTATAAATAAAGGTACTTGTTGGAAGGTTATTAAAATGATAAAGTGTTTTTGCATGAAAAGAAATATATTAATGTTCACTTACATACACTTTTCAAGAAAATTTAAGTTCATTTATCTTAAACTTTTTTAAACTTTTTCAAAAACACAATACATGATATAGTGAATTAATAAATTAGTTTATTTTTTCATTAATAGGCTTTTAAAATTTGCTTGACATGCAAATATTTAAAAGGACATTGCATATGAATTTTAAAAATATATAATTGAAAAAAATAATTAATTCACTATGTCAAATGTTATGTTTTGGGCATTTAAAAAAGTTCATCGTGAGTGGATTTATAGCTTTTTTTAAGTGTACCATAAGAGAACATTAGTTTTTGTTTTTTCCATATAAAAACCTTTTATCATTTAATTAACCTTCTAAAGAGTATTTTTTTATAGAATAAATTTTGGTTTATGCCTAAATAATCTTTGTGGCATGTCAGTGGCTGGTTTTAGGCTAGTTTACATCATTTAATAACCTTAAAAGGCATTTTTATGGGCAGCTTTGGGTTAAATTTAATTCTTGACAAATGCGAATGGCAGGGAGACGGCGAGCTTCTGGCTAGCTTTGACTTTTTATGACCTTTAAAAGAGTGAATATGGCCAGTTTGAGGCTATATAGTACTTTCGATAAAAAGTTTGTGGGCATCTTCTTGTATTTATGGCCAATTCTCTTGTGACCACATTATGTCCGGCGTGACACTTTTTTTGAAACGATAGCGGGCCCCAATCAAGCACTTGGGGGCCAAGGCTAACGTAGCCGTGAGCGGGCCAGAAGTTCTGTGTTTGTTGGGTTGGTTTTCTTAAATCTTCCCTATTTCTGAGGTTTCTGGTCTCCGATTCATTGCTTGAGTGAATGTTATTACTATAGTCTTCCTCAGATTTATTTCCAAATTCTTCTTCATCTATTTTTTCTTCTAACTTTCCCTGATTTTTAGATTTGGAGGTCATTTCATTTTCATCTTCGATGGGAAAATAGACAATCTTTCCACAATTTAATATTTCCTCAGTAAATTTTACATTTCTTGAACATATAACTGTATTTGATTCCTGAACCCAAAGACGATACCTTTCATCTCCACCACATCCTATCAGAAAAGCTTTGGTAGCTTTACTATCCATTTTTCTTGTTTTCTGCCTGGGTATGTGGGCATAGTAAACAGATCCAATAATTCTTAAGCGTTTTATTCTTGGTTTCTTACCTGCCCATAATTCATAGGGACTTACATTTTTAACTGACGACGACTTTCCAGTTCTATTGAGTATGTACACTGAAGTGTTGATAAGTTCAGCCCATAATGCTGGAGGAAATTCTACATCAGGATTAGAATTTTTGAGTTATTCTGGCCATTTCCACAAGAGTTCTATTCTCTCTTTCACTTCCGCCATTCTGCTCTGGAGTACATGGCGCTGTGAGTCTTGAAATAATACCTTACTTTTCCAGAATTATTTTAACCTCTTTGTTATCAAATTCACCTCCATTATCAGTGATTAATTCTTTGACAGTGTGACCCATATTTTTGGTATAAGTTAAATATTATTCAAGAGCATTAGCAACATCAGATTTTTGTTTAAGGAAGAAATCACAGCGAAACTTTGTAAACTGATCCTTGAAAACAACAAAATACTGAAAAATCCCTAAAAGATTTGTCGAAGGGACCACATACATCTGCAGAAATTAATTCACCAGCTGAGGAACAATTATTTCTAGATACAAAGCTTAATCTGTGGGCTTTCCCATATATGCATGTTTCACATAATTCATCTTTAACATTAACCCTGATGTTCAGTTCAGAGTTTAAGAGAGATTTCACATGCCGTTATTTTGATGCCCAAAACCTTCATGATACAGTTGAAGCATTGAAACATCTGGCATGGCTAAGTTTACTTCAATAGATTTTTTTGGAGTAATGACTTTCATATCAGCTTTGAAGAGTCCTCTTCCTTTATTTCTAGTGCCGTGTAAAACACAAATCTTGTCAATCTTCAGCCAACACTCTGTTTCAGTAGATTCAAAAACATTGTTAATATATCTATCATGGGTGGCTAACACAGAAAATAGGTTTTTACTTAATTCAGGGACATACCAAACATCTTTCAGTTCTTTGAATTGCTTCTTATTGCTGACTATGGTGACAATTTGATGTGCACCTTTACCAAGAACTGGAAGAACTTTTCCATTTGCTGTTGTAATTCCATGAGGTGACTCGAATTTTTCAAAATCAATAAAGTTCTTGTCATCCATTGTTATGTGCTTGGAGGCACCATTATCAATGTACCAACTATGTGAATGGATTTCTGAAGCAAATACCACTTCTTCAACAGATATTAGACCTAAGGTAGTGGCTGTACAGGAAGTACCAGCATTTCTTGAATCAGGCTTAGGTGGTTTCCCATCTGCAATCCACTTTGGGCAACATTTGACCCAATGACCTTTCTTGACGAGCCGTTAATTCCCAAATTGGCTCATCCGATCTCAGTAATCTGATCCTTTGTTAATATTAATATTTTGGATTACTTTACTGTGATTTTGATCAAATTTAACAAAATAAATCAATTTAAGTCATTATAATTGCATTCTATTTTACATTACACTACTTAATAAGAAAATAAATATAATTATCTACTATATAAATATCAGTTTTAGCCAATCAGATTACTGGGCTCGGTTGAGCCAATTTGGGAATTAACGGCTCGTCCTTTCTTGTGATAGTATTTGCACTGGCTCGTCCTTCTGTTGGAAAAAGTACTTCGATTTTTCTTATTTTTTACAAAAAGAGCTTCTTGTTAAGATGTACTTTTTTCATGATTTTTAAATTATCTTTTATATGAACATAATTGAGTTGTCAATTCATCAACTGTTCTTTTATCTTCACCTAGCAGCAACGAACTAGATTTGAATGATATGAATTCCTTCGGTAAGATATCTAAGATTTTGCAAATTAGTAGCAATTCAGGTAAAGTGGACTCATCCTTGTTCTGTAACCCTGAATTTAATTCGTTCCACAAATTTTTTAATTTAGAGAGATGAGCTGCTATATTTTCATTTTCGTTCCACTTGAATTGAAAAAACTGCATGCAAATATTATACAGTTGATTTTCTGTAGATGCTTCATACAACTTATGCAGTTCTATCCAAATTTGTCGAGCAATTTCAAAACGCATTACCTTTTGAAGAGTATCTTCTGTCATGGAATTAGTTAAGACAACCATAGCACTTGTGTTGGCTTTCTGATAACTTTTGAGATATTTCTCATATTTCATACGCTCAGCTTCTGTAGCTCCCGTGGCGATGTCATCAAGCTTAACTAAAGTTCCTTGAACGACTTCTAATGCACCAGTATGACAGTTCAAAATAAACTTTATTCTGTATTTCCATACTTGGCAGTCACTTTCACCAGCTAAAGGTTTAATTTGGACCTTTGCTAAATCCATTTCTTCTTAGAATTCAACTGGTAAAACAACGTGGTTAGGCTTGTGCAGTAAGGCTTAATGCGACATGAACATAAGCTCGCTAAATAAACTTAATGCGCGGGAGGAAGCGATATTGTTCCCATAACCTATTGTAGTATTTAAGTTATCATAATAATTCAATAGAAATGACTTTAATAGTCTTTTAAAATAGAGAAAAGAATAGATCAGTTTCAACTGACGTCACACCCTAGCAGCCAGTTTGGCAAACGCGTGAATGATTTTTGTTTGCCTCCCAAATTTCCCGGGTTTCTCCACTTTGATTAGTTGAGCGCTAAAAGATCGGTGATTTTGATTGGTTGGTGGAAACTGGGGGGCGGGGGCATGTGGTCACGTGGTTGAAACTGATGTATACTTTAATACGTAAGTGCATGTTGCCGCATCAACCGGAAAGTTAACAACAACCTGAACTGGCTAACAACTGTTGCCACAAGAAAAAAAAACTTACATGAATATTTTCTTTTAACATAGAATGAATCATTAGTGAATGAATCTTAACAGAGAATAGGCATAATGACAACAGATGTCCAGTCTGACGGTATATCACCCGAACACCAAATGCATAGCATCCAGCTTGTACAAATTTTGCTTACCAGTAACATTTATTAGTAATTTTGCCTAATTCAATCGCCGAATTGTAGTCATTTTTTATGATTAAATAAAGCAGAAATTTCTGTTATATTTTAGTGGTAGCAGAAATCCGTACAAGTTGGCAGCTATGCAAATGGAATCTTAAACCTGAAGTAGAAGCTCCAGGAAATGATTACTGAGACCCTTGAAAAAAAGCAAAGCTAATATTATCCGAACTAGGGTGGTAGACTTGGATAGGTGAATGGCTTCTAATTCAAACAGTTTGAAGGGTGTATTGAGCTTCATACAGTCAACATCTGCGTAAACTATGGAAAGAGGTTCATGGACAGAATCCTCTTTGAAACGTTCTGCAAAAATCTCTGATTGGGATGTCTAATCGGAAATAAGAGAATCATCGTGGGAGAAACAGAAATAAGAATCAAGAGGAGGCGCAATCGATTATTAATTTCCCTGAATACATTTTACCTAATGCGAGAGTCGCTAGCGTTGTGACATGCAGAGACTTATAACAGACGTTCAGATTCCCTGATAGTCCAAGAGCCGACAGCACAAAACCTATGTTATCAAGCACAAGAAGAAAACCTTTATTTTATGGGAGAGTAGAAAAATAAGAATCTAATGATCCATGCCTGCCGGAAATGAAGTGGTGCATAAGCCAAAAATTAATACCACCAGTGGTTGACACGCAGGTTTATCATTGTGTTTGTCCTAACAACTATCCTCCATGGTTTCATGCCTTTGTTTGTAGGACAAACACAATGATAAACCTACGTGTCAACCGCTGGTGGTATTAATTTTTGGCTTATGCACCATTTCACTTCCGGCAGACATAGATCATTAGATTCCCCTACTTCTACTGTTCCATAAAGTAAAGTTTTTTTTCTTGTCCTTGATAACATAGGTTTTTGTGCTGTCGGCTCTTGGACTATGATGACTTGACGGAGCTTTTCAGATGTTTTTTTATATTTGATCCAGTAGTCAGTAGAAGGCAGTCTGAATGCTTTTTTCAGGTAGAATATTTTTTAGTTAAGAATATTACTGAGCCCAGATGAACACCACGTAGGGAAGCCTTTATGAGGGGATTTTCAAACTGAGCTATTTTTGGCCATTGTATGCTACACACCATGACGGAGGAAGAAGCATGAAGCATAATCAGTGGCTGAGTACGACTGAAGAGCTTTGTTGACTACCTGGTCCTGGCATATTTGAGGCCATGAATAATGAGTGTCAGAAGGCTGCATCAGAGGATTAAAGTCCACAGAGATGGAGACTGGGAAATGATCACTTTCATAGAGGTCATCCTCCATCGTAAAAGAAACTCGGAAAAAAAAGGTCTGTGGAGCAAAGCAAAGGAGCTATCAGTGTGCGAGATATAGTAGATATACCATATATAGTAGTCGAGAACGAGAGGGAAAAATTTGCTGAGGTTCGAGCGTAGTTTTAATATTAGTTGGGAGGCGTTTTGTGCTTTGGGCCTCAAAAGGGTCTAAACACAGTCTTAAGGCGTTTTGTATTTCGGGCCCAATTTGGGCCTCTATCGGGCTTTCAAAGAGTTATAAAATCTATATATTTAAAAAATACCTATTTTTTTCTATAGTAATAGCTACAGTGAGTGCTCGAACGAAACTAGTTTTAAAGGCCGTAATCGAAAACGTTTTAAAAATAATTTTAAAGTAATTAATACATACATACACAAACATATATACATCCATAATCATTAATTAATTATATGTATCTAGAAACACTTTTCTAACAAACACACATGCATATTTGGGGCATTCTAACAATCTTTTGACTTCCATGTCCCTGAATAATAATTTTTATTTTAATACACTTTTTGTGTTTTTTTATTTCATATACAGGGGAACATCCCATTGCATGATTTCACAACAATATTAACGAGATAAATAAGTTTTGGACGATGTTGGGGGTCCAAACACCTAGAAAACTCCTATACCGTCCCCTGTCTTTGATGCTGATTTTTAAGTTTGGAGCTGTCTGGATAAAATTGTTTCAATAAAAATAATTCGATGTAATTTTTTTTCTGAAACTGGAACTATTGTTTTATATAAATATGTAACTAAAAATTAACCTGCACACATTTTTAGGGTTGTTATTTTTTAAACTCTGTCCCTGGGTTTTAGATTCCTTACCATCCCTCTTCTAAAATTATACAGAAAATCATTTCAGATGCAGCCACAGAATTTTTTTCAAGTTTTTTCTCATGCTAGAGAAATAATGTCTAAAATTCTTTGCCAGGAAATTTACTGTAGAATTTAAATCAGCATTTAAATATCAATTTCAAGCAACGTGACTTTATTGGTAGTCTCACCGTCCCGAAGGTTTATTCCTGCCCTTTTCGAGGTAAATTAAAAAAAAATTTAATTTAATCCGATGTTAACAACTGTTTCTAAAAATCAATGAACATTGTGGCTATCACTTAATCTTAACAGGATTTTCCTAAAAACAGGTGGTAATTTTCCTTACCGTTCCATCCTTACCGTCCCTTTTTTTATCATTTCGTCCATTTTTTCCAATACCATCCCTTTTTTTTTTTACTTTACCGTCCCTTCTTTAACACCCCTTTAAGACAATGTTATACAAAAATTCTGTATTAAAAGTACTACATTGTTATTATTTCTTATTTGAATGTCCTGTAGGTACTATGCAAATCTATTATAAGTAAAAATTTAGAAGAAAATAAAAAGTTATAGGGGTAAAATGGTAAGGAAAATTAAACTCGCAAGTTTAAACCTCAGTTAAATAAAAAAAAATTTCGCTGCTGACCATTTTTTCTTTATTTTGAATCATTAAGGCATTCGTCTATCAGATTAAAATATTACTTTAGCAAGTTTAATTTTGTCAGGTTTTTTCCCCAAAAGTCAAAAGATTGTGAGAATGCCCCATATATGTGTGTGTATAAGTTTAATATAAAAACAAAATATAAATAATAATACAACTTTTGTATTTTATTACTTTATAATAAGAAATAATCATAGGCATTTATCGATAATTAATTAACAATGCATATAAATTTAAATTTAAAAGCAACGTTAAAAACACCAGAATATGCAAACTTTTCGCAGACTAGTTTCGGTAGCGTTTAGAGTACCGTCCTCAGTGCAAAGAATAACGGAAACGTGCTCATTTATATAGAGGAGAAGCGGATTCAACTGAGAAGTTCATTAACCAATGGGGAAACAGGAAAATACAGGTACCAGCCAATAGGAGAATAGTACAGGTAATGCCACCAAAAATGTGAAAAAAAACCCTGGTAGTAATTAAGCAAAAGAGGATTTTATGAAATATTTCCAGCAATCTGATAAAGGGGGGGATAGCAAATTCACTCTTAACAATATTGTCATAATTTTTGTAGATAATGATTATAGACTACATATATGATTTCTTTGCACTGAGCACGGTACGCTAAACGCTACCGAAACTAGTCTGCGAAAAGTTTGCATATTCTGGCGTTTTTATCTTTGCTTTTAAATTAAATTTAAATTTATATCATTCTGCGCCAAGTAGCATCTTAATAATTAATTAACAATGAAGTTAAAAATGAAGAAAAAATTGAATATTGAATATTTAATTTTTAACTATACACAGATTTTAAGTTTTTAAATATTTTACATTTAAATTAATTGAAATAAAGTATTTAAAAGTTCTTCTCTCTGTTTGGACTCACAAAAGACATTCCATGTAAAATTAATGTAACCCGCTTGATGCAAAACCTATGTCTAAATTGAAGTGGAAAATTGCATCTACTTTTCTTCTATAGCTCAAAAGGCAAACATACAGTTATATATGCATATTACCTTAATAATATTTTGCATAGAAACTACAGTACATAATTATTAATTAAACGTTAATTTTATTTAAAATAAAATTAAAAAAAATATTAATTGGAAATAAGATGTTATAAACACATAATTTAATTTAAAAATAACGAATTTAATCAATATTCACCCTCTTTAATGTGAATATGTATGTGCGACTCTTTAGAAACAAGAGTGTCATTTGGGGGAAGTTAGGAGCAATTACCGTTTCAAGGAATGCGATATTTAAGAATGTATTAGTCATCGTAGGTCAGACTAAAAACACAAACAAAAACTGTACAAAAGCAAAAATAACGCGTCAAATTTGACTAAAATAGGAACATTATCATTAAAACAACACTTTAAGCTCAGAAATTACTAAATATCAATTTATGTACCACTAAAACTTTCTCAAGATGAGACACCTTTAACACAGGCCGTATAATGACTTTTGTAAATGATCATCAGTTGTTTTATTCTCTTCTTTTATTCTACACCTTTCTTAGAGCCCGTTCGAAAGGCTTCTGTTGTAATTTTCTATCATTAAGTTTGCAGATTTTAATCATCACGTGGAAAGTGTTTTTAAAGTTTAGTCATTATATGCATTTCTTATAATTTGCACTCATGTATCGAGTCAGTGATAATTGATAATTACAAACACTGAATTTCATAGCAATAAATAAACAGGTCTTGAATGAGCCAATACAGCTCAAATCCATAAGTAATGTTGAAAATTCTCAAAAGAAGAAACGAGATTTTAGGAAAACAGATAGTTTCGGTCCCAGCCGAATATTGGGCAGTTTCTTGCGTCGAAAACGAGTGTTCGCCGAAACTAAGATGTTGGGCTGAAAACGAAAACGAAACTGAATATTCGGTAGAACTCTAGTTACAATCACTACATTGCAATAAAGTATCGGCATGTATTTTTTCCTTTTTTTTCGTTTTTATTTTTCATAGAAAATACTTTGAGTCGCGTGCTGTCAAAATTAAAAAAAATTCAGTGTGTTTCCTTATTAGAATTTTACATCATCTACATAGCCTTGATACGGACAATAGAGGTTGATGGGTTGCACTGGGCCCATGAGCATATATAAAACGGAAAATCTATCCGTACATAATAAATGAAAATAGGTAATCCGTACTTAAATAATTAAATATATTTTATTACTTTATTTATATCTATTGCCCTGAAAATATTATTGTTAAAATGCCTTGTATTTCAAATAAATTAAGTAAATTTTTAAGTAAAAATATGTACATACGTAATTTTCAAAACACTGAAAAACAAATTGCTAGTTATTAAATGAATAAAGGGACGCACTAATTTTTCTTGCTTCCCAGCAGTAAATATGCAGCTATGCCACTGCGTAATATATTAAACTGCGATCACACGTACGATTCTGTTATAGGAAATAACATATAATTCATCATAAACAGGTTTCTCGAGAGGGAAATGGTCGAAAACATTCGAAAACCTCTCATCTTTTCATCAACTTCGGACATTTTCTAACTCCTACGATAGATAGAAGCTCGAATTCCACCAATCAAAGCGCTCGAAAAATAGTTCTTCTCAGTTCTCTTGTTTAAATTACTTTTTAAAACAAATATTGGAGATTACTTGTCAAATATTCCGCGTGTTGTTTAGATTTGCAGATTCCGTTCAGTCTTCGAAGTAACCCAACTTTCAGCCCGAAAGAGAGGTTGGAACCAAGCCAGAGACAATAGCATATATTTCAGATCGTATGATACTTACGTGTAATTGAAACTTTACAAAACTGTTGAGCGACCTCGATTTAGCATGAAACGCAGACATGCAGAAATAACTTTATTAGAAATTCTGCAGTGTATTTTCTTTAATATCCAATCATCAGCTTAAATAAGTCACCAATTGCGCGCAGAAGTACAATATTAGGAAACAAACGCGCAATTACTACAAAAAAAAAAAAAAAAAATCTGGAGTGACACCACTCGACTTTCCGAATACTGGTAAACGTGGCCAGAAAGTAAAAAAAGAGATTTTTTTCTTTTTATAAATTTCTGACACAGGTTCAGGCTGAGCGGGGTGGTCTACTAAATGTCTTAAGCTCTACTAGCCCCCACTCTATACATTTCTGACACGTTCAACCGCACAGGATAGCCTACCAAAAAGGTTTTAGCTTATATCCCTGCCGCTGCCGATAGGGAAATTTAACTGCGAGCAACAAACAAGTGGAAAAACCTCTGAAAACGAAGATCCTCCGACCAAATCTTCGTTTGGCTCTGCCAAGGACGGAAACACTGGAAGATCCCCTAGTCCTCGATGAGAAAAAATTCTGACACAATAGAATCGGCTGAATTCAACCGCTGGACCTCCTGTTTCAGAACTGAAGAGGACATCTTCGCACCACTGATGCTTGATAGCATCGTCGCATTTTGTTATTAAAAAACTTATACTATGTCACATCTCCTTGGTGATTTACTTTATAGAATCACTCTCAAAATGGTTGAAAACAGATTAACCTTTATCGGACCCTAGCTTTTTGCACATGATTCTATTTTTATGTTCTATTCGCACCCTTATATTTTTAAAATAAGTTTTGCAATACATTTCTCTTGCACTTGTTGTCAAAGTACAAGTGTTTCTTAAAAAAAAAGCGGTGCCAACCGAATAAAATTCGTGTAAGAGATGCTTGTTTCGATGTCACGTGGGAAGAGACATAGGACCGAAAAGGGTTAAATAGCAAATCCTAAGGCCATTTTTTACAAAAATCGATGCAGTTCTTGTGACAGTATTCTGTACTGTTAAAACTGCAGGGGACGGATGGCACCTTTTAGGGGTGAAAGGCTTGTCTCACTGGTGAATCTCTAGGGGAGCCAGAATGGCACCCCTCATCCAGGGTGTCCCAGGGGCATATTCACAATACCTACTCGGTTCAGATCCTGAACCTTTCTCATTGGATACCCAGATTCAGATATCCAGAACATACTGATTTTGAACGGCTTGGAAGTAGTGCGGTCAATTAAAATTTTGTTTTAAGCACTTTTTGAGTGAGTTCGTAGTACCTATGTGGTATGTCGTCTGTCAATATTACCGTAGATCCCCGGGTCGAATCCAAGCTGCGGAGAGTATAAAAAAATGATTTTTTAAAAAAATTATTTCAATAGTTAATAAAGTTATATAAAAATATGAATGTAAAAATGGAAAGTTTCTATTTTTCAATATTTAATTAAGTTATAAAAAATAATTTTAAACAATACTAGCAGTTTATATAAAGAAAATGTTTAATATTCGTTATAGTGATTGTTATTACGGTTTTAAGGAATTTAATTCATTTTTAAGATTTCTACACAACATATTTGATGCAAAAAGTGATTTTTTTTGTTTTCTTTTGTTATGTCTTCATGGCCGCGAAGCTATCATACATGACAAAAAATATAAGGCTAATTTACAAAGTTTACAAACCCCTGCACAAACAATACTAACATTATTAAAAGCGAGCGAGGAACGGAAGTTGATTTATTGTGTTTGTAGAAATTGAAAGAAAAAATGATAAATATACGTAAATTATTTATGTACATATTTGCATAATTTTAAATTATTCACAATCGCCATTAATTTGTGTTATAATTAAATTTTGTACAATAAAAATACACGCTGAACGAAGCAGTCGATCACCAGTTGCAAGACATTAAAAATCAGCATGGCCTGAATCTAGCGAGCCAGTCAGAACGGCTCCGAACCTGAACCCAGTAGGTATTGTGAATATGCGTCCCAGGGGGTGAAACGATGGCACTCTTAATCTTGGGTGCCCCAGTGGGTGAAAGTATGAATATATTTTTCTAACATTCTTAACTTCTTTTTTGCACCCGAAGTAACTCCTCCTACAAAGCAAGGAGAGGTTTATGCTCAAGGGAAGTCTAGTCTCGCTATGTAACAATACGATATAATAAACCCCTGTCTTTATTTAACTATGACAAAGGAAGTAAGCAGGAACATGTGTTTATAAGGAAATTTTAGCAAAAAGTGGTGGGAGTTGATTTTTTTGTTAGTGGGTAAAAATATGAACAAAATTACGATTTAATTCTCTCATACTCTATCCATCACAACCGATTTATTATTATTTATTGTTTTATTAAACAAATGTTATATTTTAACAGCGTTATACGCTCAACATTACTTTTTTCAATAAAATTATTCAAGACAAGAGTAATAATTGCAGATTCCTTTATAAAGTTTCTCTTTTCTCGTTAGTACTATTAATAGTTCAAGAGGCCCTTCCCTTCCGCCGCCATTGACGACAGACGTGTTTTCTGCTGCTCCTGAAAGTAAAGTCCAAAACTAAGTAAATATTCAAATTTTTATACTGATTAACATTGCATTGCCTGTCTGTACTTCTTTTACTGTTCCTGTATTCTTTTTGGTTAATTATATATGTTATTTTTTGAATTATTTGACCTTTGAAAATTTTAAGTGTATTTTTCAAGCTATTTTATGCAAAGTTCAAAGCGTCATTTACTTTACATGCTAATTAATCATATTTCCTGTATTTATTTTTATATTTAAAGTTAGTGTTTAGTTTCCCTGAGTTCGGTGCCTTCATTTTATATATATGTTGTTATTTTAATTAATTAAATAATTAAATACCTTTTAGTGTTTTTGGTGGGTGGATCACGTTTCAATGTTTTTGTCGCCATCTTGTTAGTTGGCTGTGTTGAGTTGTTTTTTCTTCTTTCTTGTAGTTGATTTTTTATTTGATTGGAGATTTGATTTAATGGAGTTCTAGAGTTATATATTTTTGTGCCTGTTCGTGGTGGTTTCTTTTGGATTATTTGTGTTTTTTGTATTAGAAAGTTTAGTTATATGTGTCGTCACAGTTCATGTGACCTGTGTATTGAATTATCTTTGAGTTTTGTTTTGTTCTGTGTAGTCACATGTCAGATGACTGGTTTATTTTAGACGCTCTCCTTTCTTACGTCATTCCTTCTGATTTTGAGTATTAGTCCAAGAGCTGTTAAACATTTTAGGGAAGGTATTTGAGGCACCCTGAAAATTTGTGCAACACTTCTTTTGTAATGCCTGAATACAAAATCGAATGTCTGGCTGAAGGATCGTGGCCCGAAACCTGTGCCAGACAAAAAATGGCCCTTGACACGTGTCTGGCACAGTTTTTGTGCCGACTAAAGTGTCTGTCATTTTCAAAATATTTTTTTCTAAGCATAAATATTATTGTGCCTCAATCTCAGCGTGCCTCAAATACCTTTTTTGGGTAGTCAAAAAATGGCACTTGACACGTGTCTGGCACAGTTTTTGGGTCGACTAAAGTGTCTGTCATTTTCAAAATATTTTTTTCTAAGTATAAATATCATTCTGTGTCAATCTCAGCGTGCCTCAAATACTTTTTTTGGGTAGTGTCAAAAAATGGCACTTGACACGTGTCTGGCACAGGTTTTGGGCCACGATCCTTCAGCCAGACATTCGATTTTGTATTCAGGCATTACAAAAGAGGTGCTGCACAAATTTTCAGGGTGCCTCAAATACCTACTCAAAAATGTTCAACAGCTCTCCTACTATATTTATTTTTGTTTAGTTTAGTAGGTGTGCTCTCACTCAGTGAGAGCGGCACTCCCTATATATGTTGAAAGCATGTTCTCGGTGTAATCGGCAGTAGGTGAAGCTCCGTAGTTTTGATAGAGGGTCATTGGAATATTTTCTTTTGTTGTTTAGTGTTGGTATGGCTAAATTAGATAAGTTTTTTGAAGAAAGGGACATGGAGTATTATCCGATTGCAATCCAGAAGGTTAATGTCATGATTTATGACACGGTGGAAGCACAGAAGGAAAAATCTGGTGGAAGAAATGTGATTATTGAAATTATGAAAATGATGAAGAAATGCTTCGACTATATTAATATCAGATTAGTTAGGGCTCATAGAGAGAGTGTTGCCAACGAGACAAAAGTGAGAACTATGGTGACTAACAGCAGGGCGTATGAGGCTTTGGTGAAACGTGTTTCGGGCGGAACGGCTGAAGAATCGAAACTCTCTGAGTTTCCGGCTTTAAAGAAGGTACCAGCCAAACAGGATCACGGATCTTCTGTGATGATATCTCCTGTAGAAGGTGACGATATAGCCGGAATGAAAAAAGAATTAAAAGGAATTTGGAAGGAAAAATAGATTGAATTGACTCCTTACGACGTAGTATCTACGAAATCGGGCGAATTGGTGGTGAGAGTTAAAACGAGGGGAGAAATTGAGAACATTAATAGAGGGTGAGGAGCGACTCAAAGACAAGGTCAAAATTGCAGTTCCGAAAAGACGTCGCCAACGCATATTAATTCTGAGCGTGGACGTAAATGTTATCGAGGATGAAGTTAAGACTTCTTTGGTTCGTGTGTTGGAGGATGGGGGGCTGTCGGCGTCGGCTGATGTTGATGTGGTCCTCATTATCCAACTCACAGACGTTCGGTTAATTGGATTATAGATGTTGATGCGGAGGGTGCGGATCTTTTGATTGCTAGGAGACGTCTTTGTATCGTCTTGGAAAGATACAGAATGGTTGGATTTGTCCCAGTAGTCCGTTGCTTTAAATGTCAGGCGTATGGCCATATGACCATGCGATGTCCTGGCCCTGAAAATGTGTTAGGTGCTCAGGTGCTCATGGGATTAAAGATTGCAAAGAAACAGAGGAAAAATGTGCAAATTGCGCTAACAGAGATGATGACATTGACATAGCACATAGAGCGGATAGCATGGATTGTCCATGCTATCAGGAGTACCGTACTGAGTTGTTGTCTAAGAGATTATAACGGAGGATGGGGTTGATGGAAGGGCTGTGGGTAATATGGTTGTTGTTCAAATAAATCTGCACCATTGCTCCGATGCAAATGATGCTTTGGAATCTTATGCGGAGAGCACTGGTGCGGATTTTATTCTATCTCAAGATCCATACATTGTCAATGGTTCTTTTGCTGGTCTTATGCCAGACTGGCTCTGCTTCCTTTCTACCTCTAACACTTCAGCCATTTTTTGTACAGACAAGGCATTTGCAATTGTGAAAGGCATTGTGTTAAGAAACTCAGTTTTTATAACAGTGACTCTAGAAGATGGTCCTTTGATCATACACTGTTAAAAATATCGTGAAAAATTACCTCTGTTTTTAAAGGCTATCTATTTTCTGACCAATGAGAACGCTACATAAACGCCTATGAAGCGTTCTCATTGGTCAGAAAATAGATAGCTTTTAAAATCAGAGGTAATTTTTCACGATATTTTTAACAGTGTAGGCTCAGTTTATGCTCCTCCTTCGGGCAATCTGGATGACGACTTGTCGCCCTGGATTACTTATTATCAACATGCCTCTCGCATCATTATTGGCGGTGATTTCCATGTCCCGCTTAAGTCACTGGGTTATACAAGAGAAAACGATCGTACAGAAGTATTTGCAGAACATCTTATGATCACAGATTTAAGAATAGTAAATGACTCTAGTGCTTCTCATTCTTTCGTCCAAGGTGATCTTAAGGGCAGGCCGGACTTAACACTGCTTGAAGTTATCATGGTGCCTTTTCTGAAGAATTGGAGAGTTGACTACCAAACTTTTTCATTTTCGGATCATTGTTATATCATTTTTGAATTGAAGAGCTGAGTGGAAGAACATGTTATGCTACATTTTCTTAAAAATTGTTTTATCTTTTGTAAGAAGGCGTTATCAGGTATTCTGTTACATGGTAAAGCTAAAACACTAAAATTCTATTTAGCCTTGAAGATTTAAGACATTATTCATTAATATTTAATATTTTATTATTTAATAATGTAAATAATATTAATATTTTTTAATATTTACAAATTAAATATGAATAGTTTTTTTTGATAGATTTCAGTACTACACCTGTTAATATTTTAAACACATGGTATCAAACAGAAAATAAATCATTAAAATTAACAACAAAAACTTTCACGTCAAATTTCTTCAAATGTAATTTTTGTTACTTAACATGTTCTTCCACTTAGCTCTTCAATTATGTTTAAATCCTGTATGCAGATCTTTTGACCGTTTTAAGACGAAGAATAAATCCATGAAAAAATTTAATAAGGTGTTTGCTGAAAAGTATGATGCAATTTATTCATCATTGGTGAGAGTCAGTAATCAGTCAATGCTTGAGGATTGGATGGATGCTTTTCATGATTATTTACAGTATTGTATGAATAAGGTCTTTAGAAAAGGTGTTTTATCTAATAGGCCAACTGTTTCATGGTATACCTCAGACCTTAAAGTAATGAGAAATAAGGTGGCAGCTTCATATAAGAGACACAGAAATAATCTGGGAAATGATGAGTATAAGGAAAGATATATAAAGTATCGACGTGAATATAAGCGAGCAATTAGAAAGGCAAAACGTAAAGGCTGGCTAGATTTTTGTAGTCGTACTAATGAGGCCTACGGGAATGTGTTTAAATATGTCTCGGGCAAAAAATTCAAGTTTGAAGATATGGAATTCTCCACCTTGGAAAATTCTAGTGTATTCGATTCTTATGACGGCGTTGCCCAGACATTGATGGCTGAACATTTTACGATCGATGAGATTCCACGGACGCCACACTCTTTTGTTAGTTCTTTGGATTTTAAAAAAGATCAGGACTATTATGAATTTACCAGAAAAGAACCGTTTAATGCGATAGCTCAGCAGCACAATAACAAGGCATCTGGCTTCGATGAAGTCGATGCAATCATAATTAAAACCTTGTGTGAAAAGTTTACGGCATTAATGTTGCTTATGTACAACACTTGTTTCAGATTCGCCCATTTTCCGACAATATGGAAAAAAGGTGTTGTGATCTTCTTTAGAAAGAGAAATCGACCAGAAAATCACCATAAATCTTATAGGCCAATTACTCTGCTCCCAATCATAGCTAAAATATACGAGAGAATGATAAAGGTTAAAATAATAAGTATGTTAGAATCTGAATCTTATTTGGATGAGGAGCAGCATGGCTTCAGAGAGGGTAAAAGTACCTTGACGGCTCTTATGGCGTTAAAACAAAGTCAAACATACATTGATAGACTTCAAGTACTGTGCAGCCATATAGTTTGATATAGATGGGGCTTTTGACGTTCTTGATTGGAATGTGGTAGCTGATATAATAGACAATCTTTCACTATTTGAGTATCTTAAACATGTTTTTAAAAACTATATTACAGCAAGACTAATTGGTTTTAAATTTACCAATGGTATATGTTGGTTTCGAATATTTATTGGATGCCCTCACGGATCCTATCTTGGGCCTTTAATATGGTCAATAGTCTCCGATAAATTAATTAAAAGAAGTAGAGATCATCACATCGAATTAATTTCTTATGCAGATGATTCGCTGGTGGTGGAAGGAGCAAATACTAGGGCGGCTCTCGAAAACAAAGTCAATAGATCTGCTGAAGCTTTTTCAGATATTTTCACGGAATATAATTTGCATCTTAACGTGGCTAAAACAACATCGATGATGTTTGGCAGAAATACAATGAAGAAAAGACGCCCTCTTTTTAAACATTTAGAGGAAGTTCAATTCCTGTAAAAGACAATATTCTCTATCTGGGTTTCCTTCTTGATAGTTCATTTAACTGGCTTGACCATTTGCAAATGATTTGTGGAAGGTTAATCTCATTTACGTTCAATATGAGAAAGGTTAGGATCAGAGATGTAGGTGCTCCAACGAGCTTATTAAAGACTTGGTATTCAACTGTGTTGAAGAAGCAAATCTCATATGAACATGGATCTTGGTATTCGGATCTAAATAGTCATGGCCTAAGAAGACTTTCCTCTTGCCAAAGGATTTTTCTGTTATCTGTTATTAGAGGATATCGCTCCACATCAACTGAAGCTTTGTGTATTTTGTCTGGAGTGTTACCCATTGTTATAGAATTGTCAAACTCAAGTCGGCTCTATAGCATATTGCATGGTGAAGGAACAGTAGAGATAGATAATAGAACTGTTCACTTCTCTGATATCACGAGAAAAATACACACATTTGATTATCCTAATTTCTATAAGGGTCACAATATCAATTTTATTACTTCAGTAAGAAGGTTCGTACCAAGACGTAATAGTCCAATAGCATTTACTGATGGTTCTAGAATGCAGAATGAAGTAGCTTCAGCCTTTATAATTTATATGAAAGAAGAAGAGATCTATAATAAAAGAATAAGACTTTTGTGTTATAACACAGTGTATCAAGCTGAACTTTTAGCGATATTAGAAGCCATTCGTTGGTTTAGTAGATCAGGATATGGTCAATTGTTTTTATACATAGACAGTATGTCATCAATTTCAGCTCTCAATCGTCTTTTTCCGACGAATGAATCTTTACGACGTTACGAACCATGCGAAATAAAACGGTCCATTTGGGATGGATCAAGGCTCATGTGGGTATCGCCGGGGACGAGCGGGCCGACGAACTTTCCAAGTCCGCTATAGTTGATAATCTTTTTGATGAAGAGGTGAAACTTCCCATACCAATAAGTATGATTAAATACCATTACCGTGTCAAGAATGTAAATGACTGGCAAAGGCGCTGGTCATAGTCTAGTAAAGGCAGATATACTTACAGAGTCATTCCAGAAGTAAACTTAAATTTCCTCTGCGATTCCCAGGTTGTGATCTATTTTATAACAGGACATGGTGCATTCCCGTCGTATCTACACAAAATTGGGAAGCGTGCAAATGACAAATGTGACTGTGGGAAACGTGGGGATCCTGGCCATTATATTTTTGAAAGTTGCCGAATCTCGAGGGACTCATTTGTGTATATCCAGAATAGAAAAGAGGAATGGAATATGCGAAATGTGCTCATGACTTGGTCGAACTGCCAAAAATTAAAAGTTATTTATAATGATCTCAATAAGAACTACTCTTTCATTAAGTATATTTTTTGAACTCTTATGAACTTACAAAGAACTTTCATGAAAATCCATTATGTCTTCTGTCAAGTCTGACAGTGTTCATTTAGCAGATTAAGGTTTTTTGTTTGTTTAATTACTTTAAATATGTGCTTTTAGGTTCTTTAAGCAGACAATTGTAAAGCTTGTCAAAATTGTCTATAAATTGTCTGCCCTATTATTTTAAGTACATACATATGTTAAAAGTTGTAAATGTCTTTAATTTCTATATAATTTTTGTATTTGGTTATAAGTGTCAGGGCAGTTATTTTATATTTTTGTTCATTTCATTTAGAAGTTTAATAATTGCCCGTTGATTTTCTGAGCTGCGTTGCCCTGACTGGGCTGAGTTGGTTGGTAGAGGGGATTTTCCACCCAGGGTTAAACACCTATGCCAGATTTTGGTGGGTGTCTGGGTTGGGCGATTCTAGTACTATCAATAGATTTTAATTTGCACGCTTCTTAAGAAATTTGTCTATTCCAATCTAAATAGTTCTATATAAATTGTCCTAAAGAAAATTTTCTAATCAATCGATATAGAGTTAATTTTTAAATGCTTTTCTTCTATATAAACTATAGATTCTCACAGAAAATATTTATATATTACAAATTTTATCGCAAGCTTTTCCATTAAACACTCTTCGACGAAAACTATAGAAATGGGCGGTACTTCAGAACTTTCCTATCATTACTTTAGTAGATTACAAACTTCCTCAGATATGCTGAATGTCAGTAGATATCTTGAAATGTCCAAAAAATTATATTGTTTTTACGAATGTCGATAGATATCCTGAATGTTGTAATAGCAATATCATTTTTACAACATTGGCCGATGTAAACAAACATTAAAAATAAGGCATTAAAAATAAGGCATTAAAAATCAAGTTTTCTAAAACCAAAAACTTATTAAATTTTATTTTTTTTAGTATTCTATTTATGTATTATAATTTTATAAGTAATTAAAAAAAACTCGTTTGAATGCTTTTTTAAAAATAACTTTAAGTTATATCTATGGATATCGGCAGAAGTTGTAAATTTGACCTAAGTCATTCAGCGACTTTCGAAATATTGGTCAATATTGGGTGGAAAATCAGCCGATATCGTTGTGCAATCTTAAGCTATAGCGTATACTCTAGGCATGACGTTCATGATTTTAGCGTACACACTCTGATTTTTTTACGACTACAGTAGTGGTGGTCAGTCATTAATTAACATGACCAATTTGGATATTGCATGTGTTGTTTCACTCACAGCTGTAGATTTCACTTGCCAACGAAAATAGGGACACACGTCACAGCTCTGCTCAAGTACCAATCACCCGCTGGGGTGCTACATATCTACCAATACCCAGTGCACGACACCTTAATTAGCTTAAACCACACAGTGAGAGGGCAGTTGGCATCCCAAGCGCATTTGCAAGCTTCTATGGCACCCTAATGTTCCAAATGGCACCGCCTTTTCACCCCGGCGTCCCTTACGGCACTATATGGCACTCTAAGATTCCAAATGGTACCGCCTTTTCACCCCGGGGTCCCAACTGGCACTTGTTTGTCACCTTCAGTTTTAATAGTGCATAACACATTCGTCAAATGGAAGCTCAGTGAGTATTGTTGGGGAGTTAACGATTAAATCATGATTACTACACTTTCCTTACAATATGTGTTCGGAAAATAATCACACATGTAAGTAGAGATTGATCGAAAATTCGGTTTTGGAGTCGCTTTTGGCCCAAAATCAGAGTTTAGCCGAAAATTCGTTTTCGGCGAAAATACTGCCGAAAATTAGGCCGAACCGAAACTATATGCATTCCAAAAATCTCCTTTCTTCTTTTGGAAATTTTCAACATTACTCATTGATTTGAGCTTTGTCAGCTCAAATGATACAGTCTTTATTTATTGCAATGAAGTTCACTGTTTACCATTATCAGTCATGACTGACTTAAGAGGTGAGGGCAAACTGTAAAGCAAGTAATGCATATATGACTAAATTTTAAATACGCTTTTCACGTGCTCATTACTGTATACACTACAAAAGTGTAAATGGTTATACCATGAAGGTTCAAAGAGATTTGGAACCTAAATAATATCAAATATAGCTATTCTGTATAACTAATTTTTTAATATTATCCCAATCTGTTTAAGATGAACTTAATTCGGTAGTGACAATAAAAGCAGTGCATATTTAAACTTCGTTTGGCATTTCATAAAACTAAATTGAGCGTAGTAATAACCTTTCTTTCTACTGTGTATAGCTAAAACAAAATCATTGATCAAAGTTTAAATTTGGCATTGTCTAAGCGCGCTTCCAAAGGAGGTCGCAAAGCTGCAACGCCGCCTTGGTCCGTGCCGCGTTTTTCCAGATAGGTTTTTAATTTACTTTTAAAGTCACACGAGTATTGATCCACTCAATGTAAACTAGTCGTGAATCTCATAGTATTTGTGTAATCCATTCTAATTAAGGGGTCTCAAAACTGTTAAAGCTTCAAAATTTTAAAAATTTAAATTTTTTAGATGTTAAACTCCTATCTTTTCTGAAACATTTTAATATGTTTCCTTGAACTTCCCATTAGAACATAAGTTATGGCTTTTAGAATTATACTCGCTCAATAGCGGCAGCGGCGTTTCCGAAACTTTGAAGTCATTTTTCTTCAAAATATGTTTTGGGGCATAACACGCAGAATACCTCAAAAACTGCTGAATATTTTTTCATGAAATTTTCGAAACATATATTTCATGTTAGTCTGTGTAAACTGAACCTAAATTTTCATTTTTATTGTTTAAAAAAATATTTTTTAGGTGATTAAATTGTTGAAATTTTCAAAATTTTGTATTAGCTAAATACAACTTTGCATTAAAAATATAAAAATACTTTAAATACAAATTTATTTATGTTCAGGGTAAATATTATAATCTGAAGTATATAAGTAGGCACCAAAATTTTCATTCTAGTTGCAATATTTATTTTGTAATCCTGCGCGTTTGCTGTTATACCAATTTTCTGCACGACAAATGTCTGACAGTTTCGAGTCCCCTATAAATATTAATTCTGTATCTTTCAATTTTTTAAATACAGTCAATATAGGTTATATGATCACCCATGCGGTCCTGAAAAATATGACCTTATAAGCGGGTTGATCTTATATGCGGTGTCAGCAGGAATTTTATTTTAGACAATAAAATATTATTAATAAGTTAGTTATATTAGTACAATAATGTACAAAGAAGCTATGAATATATAATTTATAAAACAAGAGGTATAAACAAGAATAGCTCTACACTTAAAATTTCGAATTTATGAGTATACTCGTAGTAGTATAAATAATCTTTTATGCAGATTTTTTTTTTAAAATTGTAGTTGTTAAAATTACTTTTTCTTATTCACGAACAGTTTTAAAATGTTCCTCTATGCCTTTGGGATTGGTGAAAAAATATCTAAATGTATTTAATGCTTTGAGATCTTCTGCTCGCGTTGTCAGTTTAACTTCGAATTCACTGTCATTATCATCGTTTCCATCAGTGTTTATATTTAATATTTTCGAAACTATTTCCAGTATAGAAGCTTCACCATGGACTATACTGATCTCACGTCAGTTGCGGATATCTAGAAGAAAAACACCAATAGGCGTGAAGAACATTTTAACACGGCTCCCCCTTCGTCCAATAAGTAGTCTTTTTTTGGAAGCTACATACCCGCAAAGGCGTGACTGTTGCCACTCGTAGGTAAAGTCCATTAGTAGCGATCTCATTGTCAAGAACTTCATATGTCAGTTCGTCATATATTGTGTAAACGACATTCCGTAGTTCTTGTGCAACTTCAAATAGGGACACATCATCACCCTCATCATCATTGTTTTCGAACGATAATTCTTCACATTCAGGAAGCCAAGGATGTCAAAAACAATTTCCAATAATCTTCTTTGATACCATATTCCAACTCTTGTCTAATGTAACACATGGCATCTAACGCAGTCACGCGAAACTTCTTCTTTTGATCAATGGCAGCAATGACAACTTTTAGAAGCAGCTTTCGACAATTTATCTTAATATTTTTAATAATCCCTTGATCTAATTGTTGTGCCATACTGGTTCAGTTTGGAGGCAAGAAAACAAGTTCAATCGGATTTAAATTGGGAATCATGCAATAGGCGGTACAGTTGCCTGCGATTATCCGTTTGAGGGGCAAGTAATTGTGTTTCTGTAATGTCGAATTCACACCAGAATCTTCCAAAAAATGTATTGTAAAATAAGGAAAAGCATTTTTACAACTTTTTTCCCACCAAATTTAGAAAAGTAAAATTTAATAAATTTTTTCTGGTGCACATCTTCATTAATCGTAGGTGGGATAAAATATATCCCACCGCCTTTCAAGGGACTAAAGCCACTTGTCTGGGAAAATTTTATCGAAACGCCGTATTTCTTTTCCCCAAATGCTTATTGTCATCCAGGCCTTTCGGTTAGCATCCTAAGATACATGCAAAGACTTGCAGTTTTTCAAACAATGAAACTTGAGAAATTTACCAATAACTAATGGAGTCAATTTCTCTGAGCCATCCATCCATATTCGCTGCTAATAAAACGGTCAATCTTTTTTTTACTTACCTTTCCACCAATTCACTTTTTTATTCTTAAAAGTAACAGTTTTATCTGGTAAAACATGAAAAAAAAAACAGTCCAAGTTTATCAAAATTAAAAACATCACAAGGTCTGTACCTATTGAGAATGTCACTTAAAAAGTTAACAGCCATTCCTTCGATTCTTTGGCAGTAAAATTCGGTTTTCCTAATTATGCAGCAATTTTCAAAGATTTTTCTTTTACGATAATCCATGTATTGGAACATTCTGCAATCTGGCACATTTTATCCAAGTGAAAAGATCTTTCTCAACATTCTCAAATGTTGAAACGTGTTCTCGCTTTCTCTTTTGGTTGATCCCATCTTCTGTTTAACAAGATTTGAACTTTGAACTCTAAGACGTTATTCAGTGTCGCTCTCTCTATTCCATTAGTCTTCGCGAAAGCTGTTTTCGATACATTCGATTTTTCAAAGTTTTCTACCATTTTTTTTTCTGCAATTGTCAAATTTTTCGTTTTGCTGACATCTTGTATTCACAAATGACAATTAACAAACGAACGAAGACTTTACACCCAGCGACAAGTAATCAAAAACACAAAAAACTAAAAATGCGTGATTTAACTTATCTCTGCACGGAGGACAATTTTCATACAGTCACAAGGGGTGACGGCATATTTTCCAAGAATCGGTATCTAATGCGACAGTTGAAAGAGAAATCTCCAGAGCTTTGGAATCACTTACCGACAGGAAAGAGTTTCTATTATAGACTGCAGCCGGGAAGTGGAGATCTCTTCATCTCCCGAGTGTCGACGCGCATCTAGTCACGTGGTATGCAATGTTATCGCGATCTCTAAGGCTCCGTTTAAAAAGGAAAAAGGTCTCCCTCTCATTCTAGAGCTATAAAAAATGTCAACTGCCTTTCTTTACCATATGGGAGTTCGTACTTGTAGATTTTAGCAAAAGCACGGGATATTCAACGATGGAAAAAAAGAGAAGATTGACTAGAAGAAAAGAAGGCCCTCCTTCAGAATGTCTATCCACTTCTTTTTAAAGCTCTTAAAATGAAAAGCACCGCGTGACCAATACAAAAAGGCCGACAGTTGGAGATACGTGAATGATACGTCTATACTGCACTTTACACCCTAAAAAAGGGAAATAAAAAGCAAAAAACTGAGATATTTTGCAATAAAAAGGGAGACAAATGATGACCATATGACTATATATCCGATAGTAGCCATTGGAAACTGACCCTATAGGCGGTGTATTTTAACACGTAATACATATTCAGTCAGTCCGGACTTACGAAAAGTGACCTTATAAGCAGGGTGACCTTATAAGCGGGTGACCATATAAGCGGTACTAACTGTACATGAAATGAAAGAACATACTTATATCTTTCATCCCAATAAAAATTGTGTTTTAGTATCATATACATTTTAAGACATTAAATGTTTAGAATGGTCTTTTTATTTCTCTTTTTCTAATTTTAAGAGTCCTGAGATCCCTTAAATTAGTCTGTTTTTAACAATTTGACGTTTAATGCTTTTATACTGCTATTGGACATTGCATTAGACATATATATCATTAAAATGTGTTAACTAGGCTTTAAAAGCCGATGGTACATAGAGTACGCCGTCCCTGTCATTATGCATGTCCAAATCGCCCGTATCTTTAAGGATTAAAAACTCGGCTAATTACTAACGATTTTTTTCGAAAATCATTATCAACAATGCTTTTATACTTCTGCTACGATAGGTACCTCCCGCGCTGCTCAACACTTTTGCTGAATGCCAGAAAATCGAAATTTGTGTGTAACGGAAAAATGCGATTTTCTCAAAAACTATTTGACCTAGGGTAATCGCTATAGTTTTCCTTCAAGGTTTAAATTAACGTCTACTACTCCTAATTTTTTTCATAATTTTAGCTTCAGTAGGGGGGGGGGGACATATTTTTGCGCTAAATTTTCAACAATAACTTTAAAAATAAAATATCTAAAATTAAAAGGAATGTATATTTGAGTTCAGCGTTACGAAAGCTTTCACGCGATACCACACACGATGTACAAAGAAAATAGTTTTTTTTTTCAAGCATCTTAATTAGCCCGTCTACATTTTTACTAAATATATTTATGATGTTTAAAAATCTGAAAATATGTGGGTCAATAGTCTTTATTACTTCTCCCAATTTCAACTTTCCACATTCTATAGTTTACGATTAAAATGGCTGTGACAGACAGACACAGGAGTGATCTTATAATGGTTCCGTTTTTACTTTTTAAGTACGGAACCCTAAAAAAAAGACGAATATTAAGCTCGAAGACGCAGCGGTCGTCCGACGTATTCAGAGCCCCAAGCCTTACCTTTCCCGCTATTCGATGTCTTTGTTTTAATGAATTTAGCTTTTAAATTTTTCCGGCGCCCTACACTTTTAATCTCCAAATCGGCAAAGAAAAAACGGAAATAACCATTCCCCTGGAAATTATCTCTTCTTTCAATTTATGTTAAAGAAAAAAGCTTAAAGGGGCGTCGTCAGCGAAATTTGACTTTCCATAAGACTTTTAGCATTAGTGTGAAATCCTGCAATTTCATTGGCTATCGCTTCACCGATAGCCAATGAAATTGAACGGACCTTTTTTCCCTGAAAGAACAAGTACAAGAGTAAAATACTGTGTAAAGCTGGCACATGGTATTTTGGTTTCTCATAGCGTATGAATGATCTAGCCCAGTGGTCAAGACTAGGGCTGGTTAAGTTTTTGCATTTGTAATCCTAAAGTTGCGTGTTCTGTCCTTTCGCTGGCGTTTTCACTTTTTTAGAGTTTTTGTTTAGAGTTTTGTTTTGATTTTTATTAAGTCAGTTAGTTAAAAACAGTCGATCTTTATTACCAGTTCTTTTGTAAATTTTTTTTATCAATTAGATTTTTTAAAATAAATTAAATAATTAAATAAAAAATATCAGTTAATCTATTTTTTAATAATTAAAGTAAACATTTATTAAAATGCAATAATAAATTTCCTAGGCTTACATTAAAAGTATTTTCATGTTAGAACTTTATAAAGTTCTGATTATTTTAAATTTGTCTGTTACTGTAGTAACAGATAAATGCAAAATTATCAGAATTAATATATTAAAGGTTTTTTATTTTAAAATTATCCTTGAGACATAAAAATCTTTATTAATTTATGATAGGTTACTTTATAATTTTTTATTTTAAATATTACACAAATATTTAAATTAAATTTTAAAATTCATAGGACTTATAGAGTATTTTTCTAATAAAAAATTCTTTAATAATTAAAGTGTAAAAATAATATTTTCTTGAGTCAGTTAGTTAAAATCAGTTGATCTTTATTACGAGTTCCGTTGTAATTTTTTTTGTCAATAGATTTTTTAAAATAAATTTAAATAATTAAATTAAAAAATTCATTTAATCTATTTTTTAATAATTAAAGTAAACATTTATTAAAATGCAATAATAAATCTCCTAGGCTTACATTTAAAGTATTTTCATGTTAGAACTTAATAAAGTTCTGAGCATTTTAAATTTATCTGTTACTTAGGTTGCTTTGAAATTTTTTTATCGTAAATATTATACAGATAATTAAATTTTAAAATTCATATGACTTATAGGGTATTTTTCTAATAAATAAATTTCTTTAATAATTAAAGAGTAATAATAATATTTTCTTAAGTCAGTTAGTTAAAATCAGTTGATCTTTATTACGAGTTCGGTTGTAATTTTTTTTTTGTCAATTAGATTTTTTTAAATAAATTTAAATTATAAAATTCATTTAATCTATTTTTTAATAATTAAAGTAAACATTTATTAAAATGCAATAATAAATCTCCTAGGCTTACATTAAAAGTATTTTCATGTTAAATTTTTATAAAGTTCTGATCATTTTAAATTTATCTGTTATTTAGATTACCATTTTTTTAAATTGGGTTGGGTTGATTTTTGACGGCCAATTATCTACACGAGGGATATAGGCCCGGGGGGAGTGCCCTCCGTGGGGGTCTTTCTAAGGGAACCTAATCCGTATTAACGCATGGAAGATCCACGGCTCGAAGAAAACCACGAAAACTCCGAACGATTAGGCCGACGGGCGCGATTGGGATCGAACCCAGCACTTCCCGTCTACCAGCTTCGAGAGCAGAACCTCTCGGCCACTGGTGGGGCTTTTTTTAAATTGTAAATGTTATACAGATAATTGAATTAAATTTTAAAATTCATATGACTTATACGGTATTTTTCTAATAAATAAATTTCTTTAATAATTAAAGAGTAATAATAATATTTTCTTAAGGCTGTTCTTAACTGCTCTGCTCAACAAGCGCAAAACGTTTTGACACATTTACAAATTCATTTTTTAACGAAAAGGTATAAAATTGGAAAGCCTGGCCATGGAAGCAATTTGGAATTGAACTGTTTTTTTCATTTTTTGATTAATCCATTACCAATTGAGTTATAAGCGATTTTGATCACGTGACAAACACGTTTTTCGCCCGCTTTTCCTTCGCGCGGAAATTCGGTTCAAAACGCCCACTTTGACACTATTTTCTGAAAGATCTATTGCGTTTGCAAAAAAAAAAAAAAAAAAAAAAAAAAAAAAAAAAAGGAAAAAACAGCACAATTACATAGTTTCTGAACAACAACACCAGCTACTTACATGCATTTTCGAACAAAAATAAATTAAAACTTATGTCAGAAAGTTGACTTTTTGGATTTGAGAACACCCTTAAGTTACTTAGTTAAAATCAGTTGATCTTTATCACCAGTTCCTTTGAAAAAAAAATTGTCAATTAGATTTTTTTAAATAAATTTAAATAATTAAATTAAAAAAATCATTTAATCTATTTTTAATAATAATGTAATAATAATATATTCTTACCTTACATTAAAAATATTTTTTGTTGGAACTTTAGTAAGTTATATATATATATATATATATATATATACATAATTAGCAGAAGTAATTTGTTAAAGTGTTCATTTCTCAAAATTAAGTATTATCTTTCATATATAAAAATATTTATCAATTTATCAGCTACTTTCTAATTTTTTATTGTATATTCAATACTACTAAATTCTTATCATATATAAACTGTATGTTTAAAATGAATATTTATTAAAATTTAATTTTAATATCTTCTAAACTTTCATGAAAAGTACTTTTATGCTAGAACTCCAGTAACATATAAATAGTAATTAACAGAATTAAATTATTAAATTATTCATCTTTAAAAAATAATTATTTATTTTTTATATATAAATTACATTAATAATATATATTTCAATGATAATTTAACCATTGAAGACAGTAAATTACTATACTTTAAATAATTGAATGTATGGTAAAAATGCAACAAAAACATACACATGCATCTATATATTAGTGATTTAATAATTACTCGCAAAAAGTTTTATTATATGCATATATATGTTGCAATTAGTTGCAACATAGTAGTTTTGCTATTAGTTGCAATATATATATATTTAAAATAACGATTATTATTATTATTATGGAGATTTTTGTTTTTATCTTTATTTATTAACTTATTATCAGTAGCTTTACAATTTTTATTCGAAATATAATATTGTGATTAAATTTTACTACATTATACCACTTAGGAGCTAATGTTATATAATTAAAATAAAATATCTATTTAAATGCAATAATAGTATCTTTTAAACTGACATAGAAAAATATTTTTATATATCTAGATGGAACTTCAATTACTTATATTTAGTTAAGCTGCTAGAACTTTAATACTCATTGCAAACATATGAGTAAAAAAAAAAAAAGTTGTAAGCAGCTTATTATAACAATGTTATTATTTTATCATAATTTAACTAAGTCAATGTTGTTTTAGAATTGTTAATAATTTTCTTACTAGAAAATTAAATCAAATTTAATAATTAATTATATATTATGTTATTAAATGTATAACAATTGATTCCGTGCTCAGTATGAGAAATACATAAGCTTTTTTTAATGCATCAAGTTATTATTGTCAAGAAATACAATAGATTAAATTAGTAGCAGCGCTGTTACTCGTAAAATGGATTTTTTCCTTTCAGGGAAAGAAGTTCGGTTCACCGGTAGCCAATGAAATTGTCGGATTTCGAACTAATGCTAAAAGTCTTATGGAAAGTCAAATTTCGCGCGTCGTCATACTGTTATTGTATCAAACTCTTAAATTTTCAATATGAACACCTGATTTTGATATCATGTTTGACTTTTTTTGGTAAATTTTACCTTAGGATACCAAACGGGAAGACAAAGGGTTTAGGAATGATGGAGATTTAAAATCTGGAGCAAATAATGTTATTTTAATTTGTAATTGTTGTAAAACAGATTGGAATGCGAGTAGTTTCTGAAGCATAACTCAAAAATTACTTGGCGGAATGGGCAGTAATTTTGAATTCGCTTATTTCTAGATTCTATGTGTGTGTGTGTGTGTGGGGGGGGGGGATGCTAAGAGACACGAGCGGAGGCTGAAAGAAATGTAGGCAAAGGCAATATTTTGGTACAGATGTGCCTGTGTTTGCTTTTTTTTAAATGCAGAATATAAGCAGGAAATAAGCAAAACTAATATTTTTTTTCAAAACCTTTCGTGCAAGACAACTTTAAAACATAAAAGAAGCACAAAAGTTTAGCAAATAAAGAAATATTAAATATTCTAAAATAGTTTTCTTGCAACATTTTTCAAAATAAAGAACTGAAAAATTTCTTATGTCAGGGGACCCTGAATTAGAAACGCATGAACTTTAAAAAGAATGCAGAATTAAAAAGTGTCTTCTACCAGGGGTTCCGGGGGACATCCCTAACGAAAAATTCTTAGTTCCTTTTTCTCATAGCGTTTAATTATTCTATAGTCACTTGTAAGAATAAATGTTATAATTTTTTAGACATAAAGAAAATTTAATTGAATAAATTTTGAAATACTGGTAGGAACAATACCCCTCCACTGCCTCTCCCTCTGCTGACTTTTATGCGATGAGAATGTACAACTAGTCATCATTGTCTTCTCTCCCCTGAGAGATCAAACATTAAAATTAAGACACTTGTATCCAGAGCTTGATCAACCCAAAAGCAGAGCGCGTGCGCAGTTTTACTCATTATTTCATAGGAAAGAAATCAGACAGACTAAATAAAGTTTGACCGACGGAAATTTTCGTTTATATTGTTGCTTTGTGTGCTTTGTTCATAGGCAATTTGGATTCAGAAAGGGACTCAGAAATTTTGACTTCCTGCGCCGTTAGCATAGCTACAGGAAACAGGAAACTACACCTCACTTGTCTCACTTGACATAGAAGGGGCCCTCTACAATGTGGAATGGCGCCACATCCTGACACAACGTAGAGAAATCAACTGTTCAGGCAACGTAGCTGGAGTCATCAGCTCTTACATTTCTCAAAGGAGAGTCCTCATAATCTGTGCCCAGGCACCTCTTTCCTTTTTTTCTAACCGATGAACAGGCTCCTACATGCCGGGTTTCCCAAGCTGAACGGGTTTGTTACCTGGTATCGGGGCGGGTGACCGCCTAATTGCCGTGTAAGCGGCAATAAACCTGACATCGTTGCCTCGAACGTCACTCTATCTGTAGTGCCTACTGTTCTTTTGTGTATACTTTGTTTTGCTGGTTACTTAACGTTATACCCTGTTGTTTGGCACCTGTACATTGCTACTCAAGTTGATCTCGTAATTTAGAACCTTGATAAGATGACGAGACCTTCACCTGGCAAGGCACCAACCAGAGGTATAATTCACAGGTAACTTGGGGGACTTTGCACCCACGACACGGATTTTACATGCACCAGGCGCCATTAGCGTACATGACGGAAATCTAGCTGGCAGTTAGCCTGGGTCCTGCGACCAACAGCTATGAGTACAATGATATGTCACCTTGGCCACCGCTGCCCGATCTAATTGGGATAGCCTGGAGATTTTGAAGCCTAATTGTTGATGCATACTTGTCAAATGAAAATGATAATTTTTAGTGTGTGTAGGGGGGGGGGGGTAGAGAAAATAAAGAATGGGTCTCTGCAGATAGACAAGTTGTACCCTGTGTTAATTTTGAGCCGGATTGCTAGGCAAACTTAACGTTGCAAGGGGGATGAGACTCCTTTCTACCGTACCTTACCGGGTAAAAACTGACTCCGTGAGCTTTGCAGTGGAGCTTGTCCGGTAGCTCGTGCAGAAAGCGCATACATAAAGATAGGTGGTTGTCCAAAAATAAATAAATAAATAAATAAAACATAAAATAAAAATAATTAAACATAAAATAAAAAATAGGATAAATAATAATTAGAAAAAAAACACACAACATTAATTAACAATTTTTTTGTGCGTATGAAGAGATTCCTTCATATGCTGCCCCGACATTCCTATCATAATTATAATTCAACGAGGACATTTTTTTTATATTTATAACTTGAAACAGACAGATTGTTTGTATGGGGTGGGTGTCCCGCTGGGAATCTGTGTGTGTGTGTGTGTGTGTTTCTACTGTGATATTATGTCTATGTTTTCAATTAGTCATCTGGCCACTGATTTACCCTTGTTCTGTACGTGTTTGTTGTTTGCTAGTTCGCTGTGCCAAAGTTGCTCATATTTGTTGTTATTTGGACCAGATGGTGTTGTTTTGTTAGCGGGCAAGATGTAAGATAGTGTTTTGGGGTTCCCATTTCCCCACATGCACAGTTTGGTGTGTTTTTGCGCTTAAATATGTGTAAGTAGTCAAGGAATGCACCATGATCCGTGTAAATTTGATTTAACCCGTAAGCACACGCATCGGGTATTTTTGACCAGACGCACAGTGTAAGATTTTGCAAATATAGCGGGAAAAAAGTCCAAAAATCGACGTGCAATAATTTCACTTTTAGATGTTTCAAGTGACATCTAACACATTGGAAGAAAAAAATGTACAGTGATAGCAGCCTAACTCCACAACAACACCATCAAAAATCGGCTCAAAAACCAATTTTTTTCAACCATTTTAGAATGGCGATTCTGTAGTTGTAATTGCCATTGATATTTTTTGGCTAAAAACATACTTATTTTGTAAATATTTTTTAATGATAGAATGGAATCTTTGCAACAATGTAGATACTTTGTATCTTACTGTTACAGTAGTTATTTAGAAGTGTTATATTTAAAAAAATAATTTTTTAAATCAATATAAAAATTATTTGAAAATTTAATAGCATATGATAAATTTTAAAAATCTGCCAAAAATTTTGTTCACGATTGTACATTGTAATATAATGTTTTTTGTAATTATGTATGCATGTAGATATAGAATAAATCAATTTCAGCTGCCACTATTTGCACTCTTGAATATAAGTAATTTTTTATCAGGTACGGAAGTGTAAATTTTGAAAAGAGAATTATATGAGATTTAAAAGAAATATGTTACTAGACATGAATCATTCCCCGTTAATTCTAAAAATATCCTGATAGACTATTTATTACACAAATATAATCTTCAACATTGCTCATCTGTTATGTTAGACCAGATTAAGCGGCTGATCCATTCATTTATAATTGGCTGTAATCAAAGATGGAGAAACTGACATCTCTTAAAGAAAGTTTTTTGAAGTAAAATAAGAAATGGACAGATTCTAACATTAACAATAAATATATTTACAGGGCAGAACTAATAATTACTACCAGAAAAAGGTTGGACAACCAAACAAATTTTTTTATTTAAGTGGACCGAAATCAAAAGGCAAAAGGTGCATTCATTATTCCCGGAACACAAATGAATAACTACGCGCCATGTGTTAAAAATATATCTGAAAGCCCCTAAAGAGCAACAACATTTTAAAAAATCGTTCAAAAAAACAGGATAAAAAAGGGCTAAAAGGATAAAAACAGGATAAAAAATCATATAAAAAAGGGCTGTAATGAAGAAAATCAAAATTTTATAATGGGTAAATCCACAACCGTCATCTACTTCTTACTCTAGATCTATAAAGTTTAAATTCATCATGGAAACTGATCAGTCAATAACAGAAGAATTTGAACTTGTCAGAAATTAAATCTTTACAGCACTTGCACTAACTGTAGTAGAATTCAATGTTCAGACGTATGACATAGAGCACAAATTTGAAGACACGGTGGTAGATAGCACAACGTGCAGCATTCTATCTTCAAATAAAGCAACTTAAAAATGCAATGTCTGTAACGGAAAATTCAAGGTGGTGAATAACTTAAAAATGATTCGATAATATACGAATAATACTCACAAATTTTCTTGGGGCTTATCGGCACAACATGCACAATTAAGATTTATGGAATGCCTCTTACATATTGATTATAGATTTGATGTAAAGAAATAGCAGTTCCGAAAACCTGAAGAAAAATGAAGTATCGCAGAAATAAAAAAAAATATAATGGAAAAATTTAGACTTAAAAGAGAATTATAATTAAAAACTCCAAAACAAGGGGAAGATAATATTAATGTAGGAAATAGAAAAAGGAAGATTTTTTAAGGATGCTGCACTGGTCGCTAGCAATATATCTGCCTTTAATCATTACAAATCATGACATTAACATCTCAATAAAAGGCACAAAGGGGTTTAAACACATAAAAGTTACCGGAATTAAAAAAAAGTTCTAAACTTAGTTTAGAAGTTTGATGAATAATGCGCTTTCCGGAATTATTTTTGTAATAAAACCTTCTTCAAGCGACCAGGAAAAAACGGAATTTGTTTCATTCTCTTCAAAGAAATTAGTCGCTCATGGAGGGAGTCCAACTAGGATGGTCTCCGAATGGAGGTAAAATTAGTATTGAGCGTATGGGAATAAATTTTGTTCCATGAAAAAATGGTCGTTCAGGGAGGTGGTCGCACAGGGAGGTTTCACTGTATTTTTTCATAATACATAACCCTTTTATCTCTAGTAAGATAAATTTTATTACTTTAATATCGGTAATTTTCATAAATTGAATTTTGACCCGCTAGATTCGTGAAATCTTATACTGTGCGACGCACGAAATCATTCCCATCACAAAATTAAAGGTAAGTTTTGGGGGGTTTTATTTGCTTTGAAATTTGACTTTTAAAACAAATAATATATCTTGGTACTTAAAAAACGATTCAAATAATACTTTTGACTTTATTTTTTTATTTATAATGCCCATATTTTACCGAGAAGTTAGCGAAAACGTTAGGATCATATTGACCCGGTGCGTGTGGTTACGTCATAGAAATGAGTGCGTGTGCTGAAGGGTTAATAGTTTGCAGCCCATTAGTCTGCTTGTGTTAACTGTTGGGAAGTATTCATATGTTGTCCTGCCCGTGACCCCGTATTCCCACTCGAACTGCCATTGTTTTATTATAAGCTCTTTGATTGTTCGTTTTAAGTTAGATATTGGTCTTTCTAAGTTATATGGTATACTATTATTCGACTGCTTTTGTGCTGCTTGTTTGGCTAATTTGTCGGCATCCTTATTACTTTTGTATGCCTACGTGCGCCTTTATCCAGCTTAGTTTGAGCTGTTTATCTGCTTTTTTTTTATTGTTTCATGTATTGTATCTATTAGTTGTGTGACATTGAAAGGTTTATTAAATGCTTGAATGGCTGACCTGCAGTCCGAGCGAATACTGTATTCTTCTCCTGTTGTGTACCCCCATTCTTCTGCATTGAGTATATACAGCGTGCAATATGTTATCTATCGCCGACTTTTAATTTCTCAGCCGTTGGTCGTAGACATATAGTTCCAATTACAAAAACATTTCAAATGAGGTAAATATTCATGTTGTGGCATTATTTAAAGTAAAAAATCAATTTTATAAAAATTAAGAAAACTAATTTTTTATACGGTCCCCCAGTCCATATAGTTATATTTAGTAAAAGTTATCAGATATCATAACAGATATAACACAGAAAGTTTGACATCTGTACTACAAATTTGACACAGCTATTAAATTTCAAAGTTTGAGATTTTCGCACATGATTTTGTCTTTCATTGAGGGATCAGTTAAAAGATGAATTAAAGTATTTCGAGATCAAAATAAGGGTGCAATGTCCTTTTTACTTCGAAACCATCTGTAGCCGGTACCGGCAAATCTGGGAATCACCAAATAGGGTTATTTCATCTAAAAATTTGAGCTTACTTTTATGAGTCAAACAGCATTCAAACGTACCGACGATACCGGCTAAAGGTGGTTTCGCCATTAAAAGGACATTGCACCCTGATTTTGATCTCGAATTACTTTAATTCATCTTTTAACTGATCTCTCAATGAAAGACAAAATCATGTGCAAAAATCTGAAACTTTGAAATTTAATAACTGTGTCAATTTTTGTAGTACAGATGTCAAACTTTTTGCGTTATATTTGTTACGATATGTTTAAACTTTTGCTAAATATATCTATAGGGACTGGGGACCATATAAAAAGTTAGTTTTCATAATTTTTATAAAATTGATTTTTTTCTTTAAATAATGCCACAACATGAATATTTACCTCACTTGAAACGTTTTTGTAACTACTAACAACGGTTGAGAAATTAAAGGTCGGCGATAGATAACATATTGCACCCTGTATAGCCAGTAGTTCGGCTTGGAAAACGCTGTTAAACTTCCTTAGTGGTGTTGACCATGTGTTTATTTTCTTTTCATTTTTGTATGCTACGAATGCCGTACCCGTAGCGCCCGATTCCAATTTTGACCCATCTGTTTACACAGTGTGATATCTTTAAAGTTGTGACCTATGGTCGGTTATATCGTTTCCGCCGTGCGTGTGTGCCATATGTTTATTTTTTTTAACATAGTCCCTATGATTAAGTATTGTTCCGTATAAATTTACTGTTTCCTGTAGCCTTGAGATTGTACCGTATACTGCTTCGTATTTGACTCGTAGGTGAATTGGAACCAGGCCTGCTAGAACCTGCCGTGCACAAGCACCTAATACTACCGATTGGAGGAGGGTTGCCCCCAGGGCTATTGCCTTGGGCCAATTCTTTGGGCTATTAGTAAAAAAAATGTTACTAAAAGAGCTTTGCTGATGACTCCAGCTTTGTCTTCTCTTGCCGGGTCCGCCGTCTTATGGAGTAGGTAGCTGCTACAGCCCTTCCCCTTTTCTGCCAGCTTCTGGAATTACTCCATCTAATCCTTTCACTGCACAAATCCCAAGCCCTCACACTCTAAAACTAAATGTATAAATTAGTGAAACTTGCATATATATATATGTGTAAAATTATAAAATTACACACTTGTCATGAAAATTACACACTTTTCGCAAAATTTTACCTGTTGTTATGTGTATTTAGCTTATGAAACTAAGTGTGTAATTTGTTATCAATTGAAAAACATAAATAAGTGTGTAAATGTAGAAAAAAGCCTGCATTTACACGAATTGGTGTGTTATTGTAATTTACACATAATTATATATACACAGATAAGTGTGTAAATTCCTAAAATCACCCACTTGTCATAAAAATTACACATTTTCTACAAAAAACTACCTGTTTTTATGTGTATTTGGTTTATGACATTAAATCTATAAGTTGTTATTGGTTGATAAACTCAGACAGGTGTGTAAATGTAGAAAATACCCGGATTTACACGAATTGGAGTGTTACATAAATTACAAGTTGTGTAAATCTTAAAGTGTGTAGACGTTAAAAAAGGAATGGGATGCTTTAATATAATTCAGGGGTATACTTTTTATTTCAGTAATTCTGTTGCATAAATATAGTACTGTAACAGCATTTTCAAAATAAAGTACTAAAACTTTAAAATTTTTTTGTAAGATGCTTTGGTCCGTTCACCCTCCCTCGCCCGTTTCAGCTAAGTTAGTACTACAGGAACTTTTAAAAGAAAACAGAATTAAAAATTGCCTTAAGAGGACACTGCAAATTCAAATGTAATTTCACTGTAAATTCAAATGATTGACAAGGGAACTCTTCCAATCAGCAAATGGCCAATTATCTGTCTCGATTCCACCCCCCCCCCCACCACCTCCTTTCGGCTGAGCGCTACATTTGATCATTTCCAGTGAGTATCAGGTCTAAAGAATTTTTTTTTCAACCGTCTTCGCTTTTAACGTAGATCAAAGCCGCTGCTTTGTGGATACCCACGATAACATTAAAAGCCGTAAAAAGAATTTTAATCTGTTTATGATAAGAGTGCAAAAACTAAAACGATTTCAGAAAATAAATGAATATTTTATTTAGATATATTTCTTTCTTTTTATATTCAGATTCATTTTACAGTTTTTACAAACATAAAATTGAAATTATTGCCGTATAAACACTATTTTATTTCACATAACGCAATTACATTTAAAATCAAGGGGGAGATATTGAATGAGGGGGGAAATATCAGGTACAAATATTCTAAAATAACTATCTTTTGTGGGGATTCTTTTTAAAACATGAAATTTATCAAGAAATTTATAAGAACTATTTATAAGTGTGTGTGTGTTTGTGGGTGGGGGGGGGGGATTTCTGAACACTTAATATTTTTAAATGATGCAGTCAGATAAGAATGTTTTTGTAGCGGTTCGTAATCTAAATAACACTAAAATACTTTTATTTTCATTACATTTTTTTTTCATTTTTAACACTCTCCAAGAAAGTTTAAAAGTGTTTATGAATTGGGTTTGTAAGTCCGTCTGTCTGTCTGTCCGTGCTCTAAATAGCGTAAATGTAGTCGGATTGCCATGTAATTGATATACGATATTCAAAATCATCATGGTATGTTCGGTATTCAAAATGAATATCGAATGAATTAACATTCATGGTTAATTTACAGACGCACTCAAACGTATTCTCTTACATTATGGTCTATGGGGAGGGGGGGGGGATCATTTAGGGTGCATTTTAATAGTGTTACACAATCTTAAACATAGTTAATTTTATATACTTTGAGATACACTTTAAAATGGTTACTATAGACTAAGTTATGTGTAACGCTTAAAGTACGAGTATAGGGGACTCAAAAGTATTCCTTTATGTTATAGCCCATGACGAAATATCGTTTGCGGAGTATTTGATTGATATTACTCTGTCACAATGATAATGAAATTGATATGAATTTCTGAGGTGTCCTAAGCCTACTTTCTGTACAACATGAGCATTTAACAATTATTTACGGGGTCAGACAAAAGAGCTTGGTTATATATGGTCTACGAGGAAAAACTGTTTGTAGTGTATTTCGATTACATTACATTATTTCAAACATGACGAAAAAGATGCACATTACTTCGATTTGTTACAAGATGCTTGCATTCGAATATGGTTTGCATTTCATTTAGCGTTCATTTACAGGGACACATAAAATATTTTGATACAATACTGTATCCGACGTGTTAGCTATTAAAAATTAATGCTGAAAGTGCATTTTCAATTACAGAATGCGTTTTTAAGTTTAACTAAATTTTTGCGTACTACATGGTGTGCTTAAATTTTACAGACCAGGACTACACAAAAGAATTCGTAAACATTACTGAGAATGAGTATGAATGGCTTAAAGATGCTTGGTGTTTTTAGTTATAAATGTACAAGCTCAACTACATTTATTATGCTAAGAGATGTTTGTATCATACAAATGAAATCCTATACAGGGATATTAAACAAACTGGATACATTGCCGCCTATGGAAAATAATTCCTAGAAGTGTGATTTCAGTAATTTTAAGCATGTTTTTGCTTGAATTAGATTTCAGCTTAATATTTGACATGTATAAAAATCTGTATGCTATATACAGGGCTACACAAAATAATTCAAATATGTTTCCGTCTATTGGTAGAAATTGCCGAGGGTGAATTTTCAACTGTTTTATGTATTTTCTTACAAAATTAAATTTTAACATAGTATGTAGAATCTCTACAAATATATGCAGTACAAATATATCATATACAGAGCTGCACAAAAGAATTCGAATATCTTCCGGGTTATGAGCGCAATTGTTGAAATCTGCTTTTCAAATGTGTCATACGTTTTACAAATGTTTAGTTAGGTAACTTCTTTACTTTATTAAACGGCAAAGTTTTGTTACAGTGTTCTGGAAGTGTTGGAAAGTTTTGAAGCATGATTTTTCTTTTTTTGTTTATGGATGTATTCAGCTTAGTCGATAACACCTTTGTTATCTAAGTTTGGTGGTTCTTTCTGAGCTAGTCGGAATGAAAGGATTTCAAAAGATTTTGAGAATATACTTTCACGTTGATGAGAAACCACAATATTTTCCTTTGAAATATATCTCTATAGACATTTTCCTTTCAGAAATACAGTTAAAATGTGTTTTGTGCATAATTAAATGTATACCTATCGCTTTATTGTTAACACTTTCGCACATAGTTGAAAAGATTAAGTTAATATTATAGATAGTAAAGATTTATAATTAGGACCAAAAAAAGTAAAAATTAAAAAGTTTTAAAGACTGTAAATTAGATTTTTTTAACTTCATGAGTTGAGGGTAAGACAAGGGAAGAAACAGAATTTTTTTTTCTTTGGGGGGGGGGGGGGTGAGTTTAATGGATGACTGATTATGTAACTTATTAAAGATTTACAAATAGGGCAAAAACATTGAAATCAGGAGTTTTAGAGACTTTAAATTTTATGAGCATGGAAATAATGGAGGGAAAAAAGAAAACGTCAATTTTATATGGGGGTGGAAGAAATTATATAATCGATTATTTATTGTTCAATATGAAACAGATAAAGCTGAAAAGGTATTAAAAAAAGATTTTCAAAGATTTAAAACTTAAATAAGGGAAAGAAGGAAAAAGGGGGGGGGATTTTATTTGATGACTTATTTATTTACCTTACTAAAGAATAAGAAATAGGACAAAAAAAAGACTAAATTTTGTGTTCTTGGTAAGGGTAGAGTCAGAACAAACGTCAATTTTGGTGGGGGAGGAGTATAGTTATATGATTGATTATTTATGATTACAATAAATTAACAGATAGAGTACAAAATAATTTAGAAAAAGCTTTAAATCTTTTAAGGTTAAAATTTTGTGACCTGAATGAAAAAAGAGGAATAAGCAGAATTAGTTCTTTTTTTGCGGGAGGGGGGGGGGAGGGAAGTTTATTGGTGACTTATTATTTACTTACCTTAGAAAATATTTACAAATAGGTTAAAAAAATAATAAACGAAAAAATTTTAAGGGCTTTAAATTTCAGATGCTTGGTAAGAGGGAGAGGCGAGGAGGAAATACCAATTTCAGTTGGGTTGGGGGGGGGGGGGTAGAAATTTTTATAATCGTTTGTTTATTGTTAAAATAAAGTGGCAAATTGAGCAGAAAAGATTTAAAACATTTAAAGAGTTTTAAAGGGTTTTTATTTTTAAATATGGGTACCGTGGGTGAGGGAGCAAAAGGGAGAAATGACAATTTCGGAAGGGGCAATTTACAAGAACTTTTAATGAAATGAATGTGGTGAAATAAATTGATAATGAAATTTATGACTGATTATTTATTGTTAGATTAAAGTAACAAATAAAACAGAAAATTAAAGAAAACATTAAGGAATTTTAAAGATTTTAAACCTTGATACTGTAAAGGGAGCAAAACGGGAAGCAAAATTTCCGAAGAAGGGGAGACAAAGAGTGCAAGATGTTTGGATAAAAATATGGTGTGCATCGCATTTATTGTTCATTTACAGGGAAACATTAGGGATGATTGCTGAAAGTGACTTTTAAATTATGATATGTTTGATTTATGATAAGTTATGGTATAAGTTAAGTTAAACTAATATTTTTGCACAGGCACATAGGTGGTGTATATGAATTGCATAGACACTACACAAAATATTTCATCAGTAGTACCGAGAATGACCATGAATTACTGAAAGATGTTTTTTAATTTGATTTATGCATTTTCAAGCTCAACTACTTTTAGTATTGATGTTTGACCCGTAGCCGGTGGCAGACATTTAGCCGACAACCAAATAGCCGTCAAGACATTTAGCAGATAGCAGTTAGCTGACACGTGCATTTAGCCGATACGTACATATAGCCGACAACACGATTAGCTGAAATTTACATACAGCATACAGGACAATTGACCGAAACGGACATATAGCAATACAGACAATTGGCCGATAGGCAACTGGCCGAACGTGGCAATTAGCCGGGAGGACATTTAGCCGAAAAGGCGATTAGCCGACAGGACATTTCGCTGATAGTATAATTAGCCGGCACTTTTCTAACATTTTTCGACACCCCTCATGAGATACATCGCATTGGAGCCCTTTGATCACTCTTTCATATTATGTACCTCCCGTTCCCCCTCCCTGAATTTGTATCACCGGGAGCATTTTTCTGACTTTTCCGACATCCTTCAAGTGATATATCATTGGACTGGGCAGCCCTTTGATCACTCTTTCATATTATGCACCTCCCGCTAGGTTACAGTTAATTTACAATTTGGTTACAGTTGCGATTATTTACTCTTAGATTACGGTTAGGTAACTGTTAGGTTATAATTATGTTGCGTTTAGGTGATAATTAGATTACACTTATGTTAGAGCTTGGTCATGGTAAAGTTATGTTACAGTTACATAACAGTTAGCACATGATTAGGTTATAACTAGGTAAACGTTAGTTACAGTTAGATTATGGTTACGTCCCAGTTAGGTTACATTTAGGCTACAATTAGGTTACTGTTAGGTTTTAGTTTTGTTACGGTTACTTCATATAATTAGGTTACACTTAGTTTACGTTTAGATTATGGTTAGGTAACTGTTCGGTTATAATTAGGTTACGTTTAGGTGATAATTAGATTACGCTTAGGTTACAGCTTGGTCATGGTAAAGTTGTGTTACAGTTACATTACTGCTAGCATATGATTAGGTTATAATTAGGTAAACGTTAGTTACAGTTAGATTACGGTTACGTCCCAGTTAGATTATATTTAAGCTACAATTAGTTTACTGTTATGTTTCAATTAGGTTACTGTTAATTTATAATTAGGTTACCCTTAGGTTACGGTTACGTTACACTTAGGTTACGTTTAGATTACGGTTAAATAACTGTTAGGTTATAATTAGGTTACGTTTAGGTGATAATTAGTATACGCTTAGGTTGCAGCTTGGTCATGTTAAAGTTATGTTACAGTTACATTACAGTTAGCATACGATTAGGTTATAACTAGGTAAACGTTAGTTACAGTTAGATTACGGTTACGTCCCAGTTAGGTTACATTTAGGCTACAATTAGGTTACTGTTAGGTTTCATTTAGGTTACGGTTATGTTACACTTAGGTTACAGATAGGTTATAGCTACGTTACAGTTTGGTATTGGTTAGGTTACAGTTACGCTAGAGTTAGTTTATACTTAGGTTATAATTAGGTTAAGATCAGGTTACAGTTACGTTACAGTTAAGTCGGATGAATGTCCTGTCAGATGAATGTCCATGTCGAATAATTGTCCTCTGTCGGCTAACTATCTTGTCGGCTAACTGTCGCTGTCGACTAATTGTCATGTCGGCTAAGCATCCTGTCGTCTAATTGCTGTCTGCTAAATGTCTCGTCGGCTAAATGACATTGTAGCATATAAATAAATAGTGGTATGCCAAAAAACTAGATACATGGCCGTCCATGGATAGCAATTCTTAGGCTAATGTTAGCCTTAGGAGTGTGATTTTAATAATTTTTAGCGTATTTATTTCTGAATTAAATTTCAGCTCAGTATGTGGCGTGTATAAAATTTTGTAAGGAACATACAGAGCTTCACAAAACAATTGAAGTACGTTTCCGTCTATTGTTAGGAATTAATAAATGTGTATTTTCAAATGTGTTATGTTATGTTTTTCTAACTGAACTAAAAATGTAGGAAAGGGTTCATAATCCATACTTGGCACATGGTTTTCCTTTCTTGTTTTATTTATTGTCAATAATTCATCTTCTTATGTTTTTGTATTTCTTAGTTGCAATAATCATGATTTTAGGGTTCCGTACTTAAAAAGTATAAACGGAATCATTATAAGATCACTCCTGTGTCTGTCTGTCTGTCACAGCCATTTTACTCGTAAACTACGGAACGTCGAAAGTTCAAATTGGGGGATGTAATAAAGACTATTGATTCACATATTTACAGATTATTAGACATTCACAAATATATGTGGGGGAAAACGTAGAGGGGCCAATTAGGTTATTTGAAAAAGAAATATATTTTCTTTGTATATCGTGTGGGGTATCGGTTAAAAGATTACGTAACGCCGAACTCAAAAATACATTTCTTTTAATTTTAGATATTATATTTTCAGAGATATCGTCGAAAATGTAGTGCAAAAAAAGTCCCCCCACCCATCTGTTTCCGAATCTACTGAAACTAAAATTATGAAAAAAATTAGAGGTAGTAGAGGTTAATTTAATACTTGCAGGGAAATTATAGCGATTGCCCAAGGTGGCATAGTTTTTCATAAAAGCGCATTTTTCTGTTACATACAGATTTCTATTTGCGGGCATTCAGCAAAGGTATCGAAGAGCGCTAAAGGTGCCTATCGTATCAAAAGTATAAAAGCATTTTTTATAATGATTTTCGAAAAAAAAATCGCTGGTAATTCGCCGAAATATTAAGACTCATGTCCCTATCGGCGAAGACACTAACGAGCTAATGCTAATCCTATGGGGAGGAAAAAGTAAAGAAAGGTGCGATGTAGAGACGGATCTCGGCTATACAATGCCAAAAAAAAATATTTTAAAATATCGAAATGCAAAAGAGATATTAGAAAAATCCTTCCCCATACGATTAGCATTTGCTCGTGAGTGCCTTCGCTGGCAGGGGCAAGAGCCTTAACCCTTAAAGACACGGTTGGTTTGGAGATACATAATGGCAGAGGCGGCGTACTCTATATACCATCGGTTTTTAAATACTAGATAACAACTTTTAATGATATATTTGTGTAATGCAATACCCAGTAGCAGCATAAAAGCAGTAAATATCAAATTGTTAAAAACAGACCAATTTAATTAGAATTAATCGCATAAATACTATGGGATTCGCGACTAGTTTGTGTTGAGTGGATCTCTCAATACGCCTCCCGTGTCTTTAAATGATAATTAAAGACCTATTTGAAAAAACGCGGCACGGACAAAGTCGAGTTGCACCTTTGCGACCTCCTTTCGAAGCGCGCTTAGTACAATGCCAAGTTTAAACTTTGAACAAGAATTTTCTTTCAGCTACACTGTAAAAAGAAAAATATTACTATGTTGAATTTAGTTTTATGAAATGCCAAATGAAATTTAAATACGCAGTACTTTTATTGTCAGTACCGAATTAAGTTCATCATATGCAGATTAAGATAAGTTTAAAAAAGAGTTATACAAAATAACAATATTTAATTTTATTTCGGTTTCATATCTCTTTGAACTTTTGTTGTATACTCATTCATACTTTTCTAATATATTCAGCTATACCCAACTCTACGTTGTATAGTTTTTTTACAAAGTTTCATTATTCTTTTAAATAATACAGTTAATAATTCATAAATTTATTGTACGGAACCCTCTGAGCGCGAGTAATACTCGTACTTGACCGTTTATTTTATATACAAGTTATATGCATTGGTCTGCCAAGTCGTATCTTGGTGGAAACCATCTGCAGAATCTCAATTTAGAGGTTGATCTGCATTTTTACCATTGTGTTTTCATGCACCCAAACTTCAATGTTTTCATACATTTGGGTGCAGGAAAATACAATGATAAACCAATCGATCAAATACTAAACTCCGGACTGCAGGTGTTTTCTATCAAGATATGACTTGGCAGACCATTTGCATTTTAATATGCTAATTGAGTTCTATCTAATCCTAAAATTTAAGTCTTCAACTTGATGAGCTGATGGTCTGTGCAATTGCCACCCGTCGAGCAAATCCCTTCCTGTGAAATCTTGTATCACTCTTTAGGAATCTGTGGACAGGCACAAAAACATCCTATCTGTGATTTTATACCTAGATTGTGTATAAAAACCTTTTTTAATTCATCACTCTGAATTTGGAGTTTTCTGTAACAAATACAGCTGCATTTTTTTTTCTACAATTGTTTGAGAAAGACTTTGTTTTTATTTTCTCTGAAAACTGCTTGGATTTTTCATTACATTGATATGCAGTTCTGATAATGAGTTTCTTAGAATTCCATTTAAAAGCAATATTTCGAATTTCTTCCAATTTTACCAAAGCTTTCTTTTTCATTAGCAGAAGTCAGAGAAAATAAATTTATTTTTCTCTGCATCTTTATCTTTAGATTAGGTTATAATTTTATTTTCCCCACATTGCTGATAGAGATTTTTTTTACCTTGTCAGTTGCAAGCTTACAGTCAAATATCTCCAGAGGTTCTCCATCTTCTTCCTCTACTTCCAAGTTAATAATCAGGAGGAGTTGCCGTAATATCCTTTACCAATCTGTGTCCTATATCGGAATTTGGTAAATTCGCAGTGCTTTTAGTTTGTAGTCTTTATTTGAACATGCCGATCATGACAGTGTTAAGCTATCATTCGTTGTTGCTAAGAAACTGTTTTTATTAGTTTATAAATTAGTTTGGTAAATTAGCAGTTTTATGAAGCTAAAACTTTAGCCCGACTCAATTTCTACAAAACATGTCGATATTTTTAAAACAACGTTATTCTACTTTATTCAAAAACCAGATTTATGCATAGTTTTTATTTTCAGATTATATTCGTAATTCATGGAATATAAGGAATAATAACAATGTTAATGATTATTTAGACTACATTGATGGCTACATCGAAGAGGCATTTTAATCAAAGCAAAAGTCAGTTCCTACTCACAGAAGATTTTTTTTTCGCATTCAGTGAGACAAGAAAATTGTTTATTAATAGATGTTACTCAGAAAATACAGCATTAATTTGCAGAAATACTGTTTATAATTAAGTGAATTAAATCAAGCAATCCGCTAGAAGCAGCTTCAAATAATCAACGATTAGGCATTGTTTTCCAAGAAGACTGCTAGACCACATGTATCTAGCCCACTTCAGACACAAACTGTTATAATTGAGATGAAATCTTTCAATCCAAGAACCATTCTCCAAAACTTGCATCGTCGAATGACCGTTTATTTAGATCACTTCAAAACATTTTGAGGATAAGATATTTTATTTTTTGGAAGATTTGAGAAAATACATTGATTCTTTAGCCAGATGAGCGCTAATTATGTAACTGCTAGGAATTGAAATTTTCACGAAATACATTTTCTTTAATTTCCATCAACAATATGCGACAAACTTTTGCATCAGTCCCAAAAATCGGAATTTGTTAATGGATTCTTCTCTGGTCTTTTTCTATAAATTTTAATAACACTCCATCTTTACTTTCAATTTACATTGGTATCCTGTTAAAGATTGCGTTACTTAAAATTTTTATTTCATGTTGTATTTGTAATGGCACATTCTTTCGTTTACTACAATTCATTATTCAATGACACAGTTTTATAAAATGAGTAGAGAGGAAATTAAGGCTCACAAAGCAACAGCTAGTAAGTTTGTCATTAGATTTTCAAGAATTATAGGCGAAGGATAATACCGTCATCAACAAGTCTATCACTGTGAAAGTCTGCGTTATTTACGTAGAAAATGTCAGTAGGACATTTTTAACAAACTGATAAAAACATTTTATGGGCACCAATGAATGATAGCTTAACATTGTCTTGATCGGCATGTTCAAGTAGAGGCTGCAAAGTAAAACCGGGAACAAGAAATTTCTATCCGAGGAGACCTCTACTTTCAAATTTTTAGACAACAAAGACTTAAAAACTGATACAATCAATTATGACTGGTATTCAATCATAGAGGCTTGCTTATAGAAAAAGTTTCAGGCCGAAATGTGCTGGATCGAACCGTAGCTTCCGACTTCACGAGGATGAAGTAGGCATACTTCTATTACAAATTTGTAAAATTTTTTTTTATCCTATTTAATAACTTCAGTTAATTAAGACAATAATAACATTTTAAAATAAGTGGTAGAAATTTGCCTGATTTGCCTCCGTTAGATCATCGCTTATAGATCGAATTTGGCAAACTCAAAAGTGGAGGTTCTATTATGGTTTTATCAGACACTAGCAAACCCCGCGGCTTTGCTCGCGTAATATTTGAAATATGCCAAGTAATATTTATATGTCTAATTTTTATTAAAAAGTACTAACTAAATTTTTATTTTATTAAAAAGTAATGTGTTATTTTATTAAAAGGTACTTATTACTTTTAGGAATAATTAAAAAACAGTATTATTTACTATTTACAATACTATTTAAATACAATTACTATTACTACATACAAATACTATATACAATTACGATTTAAAACACAGTTTGACTAAACATCATTATTACACTGCATTAGGCAGAAATGAGGCTTAAATTAATGAAACGAAATATAACTAAAAAAATGATAATTTAGAAAATATTTTGAAACTTTTATGCTCAATTAATACACTCATTTCAGTATTCATTTGAAGTTTTGAATTTTTTAGAAACCATCTTCTTACATCTTAAAATTAACTATCATGTCAAATTCCAAGTCCTACCACCTCTCTCAAAATAAAGGACTATATTGAAATAGGAACTGTCACCATTAATTTGCCAAAATTAATTTTGAAATCGGTTTTTTTCCCAATATTCCACAGAAACGTAATTTAGAAAGCTTTTAAAGGCCTTTTTTAGAACGTTTGTTTTTCCTGTGAACCCCAAGTGGTAGAATCATCGGCATAAAATATAGCCTGTGTGGGATCAGAGACTGTTACCATTGATTCGAAACTATTATTACTTTAATAATCAGTTTATAGTCTCTGAAATTGCATAGAAATCGTAATTTAGGACTTTTTTCGAACGCCTTTCGCACCTCCCCTTCCCTTCACCAGTTTTTATTTCGAATTTATTTTCGATAGTTCTTCGAGGGCATTTATATTTTATAAGTAACTACTATGAAATATTTAAAGTTTCTAGCCTTTTCAGTATCACAGAAATCGCAATTTAGAAATTTTTTAGCTCCTGCAACCCTCTGGTGGTACTGGCACAGACATAAAATATAGCTTATTTTTGAGCAGTTTCTATCACCAACAATTTGTCATCATTATTTTTTTAATCGGTTTGGTATTTTATAAGTTTGCTTAAAAATTGTAATTTATAACGCTTTTCGCTCACTTCATCTTTTTAAATTTGGAATTTTCATTCGACTGTTCTTAGAAATCAGTTGCATCTTGTAAGTAAATACCATGCCATATTTCAATGTGTTAGACCCCTCAGTTGTGCAAAAAACGCAAATTAGAACATGTTTTGTTTTTGCAACCCTCAGATAGTAGTGACAGCAACATAAAATATAACCTATATTATAGCAGGGACTGTCACCATTGATTTGCAACCATTACTTTTGAAATAGCTTTGGTATTTCCAGAGATTGAGTAGAAATCGCAATTTACAACGTTTTCAGAACGCTTTCGCCCATTTTCACCCCTTTTTAAACTTCCAATTTTTTCGAAACTGTTCTTAAAGATCATTTATATCTAATAAATATGTACCTTGACAAAACAAAAATCGAAATTTAGAACGCTTTTTTTGCTCCTGCAACGTCTAGGTGATAGTGATACCGACATAAAATAGCGTCTATGTAAGAGCAGAGGCTGTCAGCATCAATTCCCTACCATTACGTTTGGAATCAGTTTGATTCTTCCTGAGATATTGCTGAGAAATCGGCATTTAGAACGTTTTTAGAACGCTTTTCGCGCATTTTTCTCCTGCATCTCCTCTGGAGTAGTGGAGACAGATATAAAATATAGTCTATCATGGAGAAAGATCTGCCACCTTCATTTGTACACCATTATATTTGAAATCGGTTCAGTACTTCCTGAGATTGCATAGAAATCGCAATTTAGAAAGTTTTTTACAACGCTTTTTGCGCATTTTGACCCACTTTTAAATTTTGCTTTTTTTTGGAAATGTCCTTAGAAACCATTGATATCTTATAACTAACTACCATTCCAAATTTCACGATTCTAGGCCCTTCCGTAACGCAAAAACCGCAATTTAGAACGTTTTTCTCCTGCATCCCCTTTGGGGTAGTGGCACCGACACAAAGCATAGCCCATGTTGGAGCAAGGGTTGTCACTATCATTTTGACGCCATTATTTTTTAGATCGGTTCGGTATTTCCTTAGATTGTGTAGAAACCCCCATTTAGAACGTTTTTTAGAACGCTTTTCACGCATTTTCACAATTTCAAATTTCGAATTGTTTAAGAACTGTTCTTAAAAATCCTTTATATCTAATAAGTAGCTAATATTTCAAATTTCATATTTCTAGGCCCTTCAGTAACGCAAAAATCGCATTTTTAGAACGTTTTTTGCTCCTGCACCCCCTTTGGTGTAGAGGCACCGACATAAAGCATAGCCTATCTTGGAGCAAGGGTTGTCACCATCATTTTGACACCAGTATTTTTTAAATTGGTTTGTTATTTCCTGAGATTGTGTAAAAACTACGATTTAGAACGTTTTTTAGAACGTTTTTTGCTCCTGCACCCCCTTTGGGGTAGTGGCACCAACATAAAACATAGCCAATCTTGCAGCAAAGGTTGTCACCATCATTTTGACACCAATATTTTTTAAATCGGTTTGGTATTTTCTGAGATTGTGTAAAAACTGCCATTTAGAACGTTTTTTAGAACGCTTTTTGTGCATTTTCACCCCTTTTAAATTTCAAATTGTTTAAGAACTGTTCTTAGACATGATTTATATCTTATAAGTAACTGATATTCCAAATTTCATATTTCTAGGCCCTTCAGTAACGCAAAAATCGCATTTTTAGAACGTTTTTTGCTCCTGCATCCCCTTTGGTGTAGAGGCACCGACATAAAGCATAGCCTATCTTGGAGCAAGGGTTGTCACCATCATTTTGACACTTGTATTTTTTAAATTGGTTTGTTATTTCCTGAGATTGTGTAAAAACTACCATTTAGAACGTTTTTTAGAATGTTTTTTGCTCCTGTACCCCCTTTGGGGTAGTGGCACCAACATAAAACATAGCCAATCTTGCAGCAAGGGTTGTCACCATCATTTTGACACCAATATTTTTTAAATCGGTTTGGTATTTCCTGAGATTGTGTAAAAACTACCATTTAGAACGTTTTTTAGAACACCTTTTGTGCATTTTCACCCCTTTTAAATTTCAAATTGTTTAAGAACTGTTCTTAGACATCATTTACATCTTATAGGTTACTAATATTCCAAATTTCATATTTCTAGGCACTTCAGTAACGCAAAAATCGCATTTTTAGAACGTTTTTTGCTCCTGCATCCCTTTTGAGGTAGTGGCACTGACATAAAATATAGCCTATGTTCTAAGTTGGACTAACACCATCATTTTGATAGAATTACTTTTGAAATCGGTTCGGTAGCTCCAGAGATTACCTCTAACAAACAAATTTTACTTCTTTATAATATTAGTATAGATATACTTTGCAATAAAATGCTGACTTGGGTGGACTTTCTGCTGAAAATTCCTTCATGAAATCATTTCATTTATTAACATAATCAAATTAAACCTCCTTCTTCACCCCCCCCCCTTTCTTTATCATTTTATGAGTTTCTCCATCTTCACTGTTCGTTTTTTTTTCAAAAGAAGGTAGTGCAGATGGCCCACTGTCTTTAGTAATGTGGACTATGGTGGTTTCAAGTTAAGTTAGAAAACTTAACCAATCTGCTGATTTTCGTCAACGTCTTATGACGGTGGATGAAACATGAAACCGCCATTATTCACTAGCGATGAAACAGCAATCTAAACATTGTGAAAGAGCAGCTGAAATTACGCCAAAGAAAGTGAAAACGGTTCCATCTGCTGGAAAAGCCATGGATACGGTTTTCGGGAATTCACAAAGTGTGGTGACCATAGACCACCGGCAAAAAGGTAGAATCGTCACCGGACGGTGTTATGCATTTCTACGGGACCAATTAAAGAGTGCTTATTCCGACAAAATGTCCATACCTGAGCAAAAAAAAAGTGTTCTTAAACACATTCGTTAACACATGCCTGTAGTTTTCGCTACGAAAGTCAATGACCTACGCTCTGTAGTGCTTCCACATGCACCGGATTTTGCTCCCAGCGATTATTCTTTTTTCTCAAGCCTGAAGAAATGGCTCGGTAGTCGGAAATTCACTTCAAAATATGGGGGTAAAGCAGAGACCACCACTTCATTTCCAAAGTTAGATAAGGCTTATTATACTGAAGATAATAAAAAGTCGGAAACTCGTTGGTTTAAATTTTATAAGTTGTAAGGAACTACGTTAAAAAAATGAAATATTGTCAAAATTTTTCTATTTTCTTTGTCGGGCTGATAACCTTTCGAAACACACTCGTATCGACATCAAATTTTATTTTCCTCCAAAAAAAAAAAGGCAGAGTTCATGAAAAATGCGGGTCCTAGTTGTAATTAAAATTCGACCCCCCCCCCCATGCTGAGAGCATGACACTATAAAACTTGGTAAGACGGAAACATAAACAATAGGTGCGAAATACCTTTTTAGATGGGTTATTTGCGTCTTTGCAGATACAATTGCCGGGTATTTTTAGGGGAATAATGAGAATTCTGTTTAAACCAGAGTTCCGTTAGAGCTACGTATCAGAAAATAAATTTGTTAGCTAGCAGACATTTATAAAATGTAATATTTTACCATACAGTCTCCTTATTTCCAGTTTAACATTATTATAGTTAATGGATAAATTTTCGCGTTTCCTTACCGTTACAAAAAATATCTTTAGGTTACCTTTGAGAACACACACAACACTGTAAAAAAAAAAAAAAAGACTAAAATACGGAAATACTACTGGCAATCTAGACGCCAGTACTATTTCCGTATTTTAAAGGAAATATTTTACGGTAAATTGCACATAATTTTCCGTTTTTTTTGGAATTTAACGGATTTTTTCTGTAATTTAAAGAGAAAAAGTTCCGTTAAAATACGGAAATAGTACTATCGTCTAGATTGCCAGTAGTATTTCCGTAATTTAGTCCTTTTTTTACAGTGTAGTAACGGGGAAAAATGTAAGCGCTAATGTTAAGTCTATGGGAGCGTTATTTTCAAATATCTGGCATCTTTTTTAATATTTTAAAATGAAATTTTTTGCATAGGATAGCTGAGAACGATCTACAACCGGGCTGTTTTTGACTTTTTCGATTTTGGTTAGAGATTTTTTAAAAAAAAATTACTTATACTTTCGAACTGGTGGAATCGGTTCTGAAATTGAAACTATCATAATAAAAGAAAACTATAACTAAAATTGAAAAAGTAAAACCTAGCCTGGTTGTTGATCGCCCTCAGCTATCCTATGCCAAAAAAAAAATCATTCAAAAATATTAAAATCAAAGCGAGAAATTTGAAAATAACGCTCCCATAGACTTTAAAATTAGCATTTTCATTTCTTCCCGTGCATGAAGTGGGCTCTTAAAAAAAAATATGTTACACAGGACAAATTTCGCATTTTCTGCGACTTTTAAATGTATACTGTCCCCATAAAAATGACAAATATTAAAAATAATAAATATTAATTTTTTTTTTAAAGTTTTGAACAAATTGATCAACACTTTTAAAGTTAACAATCCTTAAAACTTACGAATTCTAAGTTCTTGTTAAAACTTAGTAAATTTAAATTGTTCAAATTATGAAAAATTAAAATAATAAAGTCATCAATGAATGTTCATAGGCATGTTTTAACGGCATGAAAAATATGCTATAAATTAATATAATAAGAAAATGAGTAATACAGATGAAAATCAACTTTCAGGAATTTCTACCAATTAACGGAAGTGTATTTGCATTCTTTTGTACAGCCCTTACATTAGAAACAAGATTTTATACACGTCACATGTTAAGATAAAATTTATTCCAGTATAAACATGCTTAAAACTACTTAAATCGCACTTCCAGAATTTATCATCCATAGGCGTGCATGCATACAATTCTCTGGATAGCCTTGTATATTATTATATTTAGTTTTTTCTTTCGGAACCGGTTGGAATCCGTTCTGAAATTGAAACTATCCTAATATTATAAAAAAAAAACTAGAACCAAAATCGCAAAAGTAAAAACTAGCCTGGTTGTTGATCGTCCTCAGCTTTCCAATGCAAAAATGTATTAAAATAAAGCGAGAAATTTGAAATTAACGCCCCCATAGACTTAAAATTAGCGTTTTTATCTCTTCCCGTGTCTGAAGTGGGCTCTTGAAGAAAGATGTGGACAAATTTCGCATTTTCTGCGGCTGTTAAAGGTGTACTTTTTTGTTAAAAATAACAAATATTAAAAGTAATAAATATTAACAATAATCCTTTAAAGTTTCAAAGAAGTTGATCAAAACTTTCAAAGTAAACATTCTTTAACACTTACTAACTTTAAGTTTTTGTTAAATCTTAGTAAATTTAAATTGTTCAAATTATTGAAAAATTAAAATGACAAAGTCATCAATGGATATTCTTAGTCATGTTTTAACGGCATGAAAAAATGATAAAATTTAATATATTAAGAAAACGATTAATGCAGATGAAAGTAAACTTTCAGCAATTTCTACCAATTAACGCCAGTATATTTGTATTATTTTGTACAGTCCTTGCATTCGAACAAGTTTATATACATGCAACATGTTAAGATCAAAGTTATTGCAGTATAAACATGCTTAAAACAACTGAAATCGTACTTCCAGAAATTACTATTCATAGGCGCGCGCATGCATCCAATTCTTTGAATAGCCTTGTATGTTATTATATTTATATTTTACAAACACATCTTTCTAAATATAGTTGAACTTGAAAATGTAGAATTTAATTAAAAAAAATTAGCAATTCACTCTCATTCTCAGCAATTCTTCCTAGTTCTTTTGCGTAGCCCTATACACGGTCTATAGAAATCATATATATAATCTAGCATAGGCGTAGCGTGACCAGAAATTTTGGGGGGGCACCAAGGCCGTGAAACTGCGCCCCGAGCGAATTTTCAATTATGCCCCCCCCCCCACCCCCAAAAAAAACTTTGTGATGGGTGTAATAAAATTTATAAAGTGGAGAAACATAAATAAATTGTATTGAATAAATATTTCGCGTTTATTTTGGAACTTTAAAAGGTTTAATTTTAATTTAGAAATTCAGAACAACTAAATAACATAAGAGAAAATTGCACTTATTTGTTAGAGGGTTCATGATGTTTTGAGACAGGAAAAAAAGGATCAAGAGAGAAAAAGAAATTCCCCGGAAAATGATCGGCGGTCAAAAACTGAATAAAACCGTGGTTCGCAGCATAAATTTTGCGCCCGGGGCGACCGACCGCACCTTTAGCCCCCTCTTTGCAACGCCCTGGAGAGGCACACTAGAGGCCTGCACGGACCGCAATTTCAAGGCTCGGACTCAGCTCGTCGTAAAAATTCAAACTTCCACCCGAGCCTGGCCCGTTTGTATTTTCACAGTTTATGGCCAGGCCAGGCCCGGCCCGACTCAATTTCTCATAAAATTCCGATTTTTCTTAGCATACAATTGCAGGGCTGCACTTGCTACTAAAATGCTACTGAAAGCGACTATTTTAAACATCCAAGCGGCTATGCCAACTATTTTAGGCCGAAAACCATTAAAAAGCGACTATTTCAAAAAAACAGGCGACTTTTTTTCGAATTTAAGCGACTATTTTTACTGAAAATATTCGATCTTTTTCTTCAAAGCGCTTGTAAAGTCATCTTCCCAAACGCACTTTTTCAACGGTTGTTTGAGGAGATTCGCGATTTTTTTCGCGACGAATTGCAAAATTCGCGATTTTTCCCCCAATCGATTGACGAAAATACCTCTTTCTTTCTGAGATCTTTTTATACTATCGTTGAAGGAGATTTTGCGATTTTTTCCGCGATCCTTTGCAAATTTCGCAAATTTTTCTACGAGAAATTGGCGAAATTTATTTTTTTTCGCCACCACTTGTCCAAATTTGCGATACATATTTTCCGCAACCGATTGATGGTAGTTATTATTTGTTTCAGAGATCTTTCGACGAAATTCCCGATTCTTTTCCGATCGTTTGTCAAAATTCGTGATTTTCTTTTCACGACCAACTTACAAAATTCGTGATTTTTGCGCGATCATTTGGTTAAATTCTCAATTTTCTTTTTTAAACCAAATTCGCGTTTTTTTGTCCGCGACCATTTGACAAAATTTGCGATTTTTTTTCTTGTGATCGTTAGACGAAATTCGCAACTTTTTGTCCATTCTTTTGACGAAATTTGCGATGATTTTTCCGCTACCGATTGACGAAAATCGCCATTTGTTTCCGCGACCTTTGGTAAATTTCAAGATATTTTTTACGGTTGTTTGAGGAGATTTGCAATTTTTTCCGCGACAAATTGCAAAATTCGCGATTTTTTTCCCAATTAGGGGGCGATTTTCCCCGCGACTGCCGAAAATAGTTATTTCTTTTCGCCATCTTTTGCTACGATCATTGAAAGAGATTTCGCATTTTTTCCTATGACCTACTGCAAATTTCCCGATTTTTGGGCTGCGATTGTTTCGTGGAACTCACAATTTTTTTTCCGTGATCCTTTGCCAAATTTCGCGTTTTTGTTTCCGGCGATCGTTTCACGGAACTTACGATTTTTTTTTTCGGAGATCCTTTGGCAAACTTCTCGAATTTTTCTGCAACAGATTGGCGAATTTTTTTTCGCCACCATTTGTCGAAATTTCACGGTATATATTTTTTTCCGCGACCGATTGGTGGTATTCGCTGTTTGTTTCAGATATCATTTGACGAAATTCGCGATTCTTTTCCACGATAGTTTGTCGAAATTCGTGATATTTTTTTCAAAACCAACTTACGAAATTCTTGATTTTTCGCGTAATCATTTGTTTAAATTCTCGATTTTTTACGGGTTTATTTGACCAAATTCGCGCCTTTTCAGGGGTGATTCTGTTCTGAATTTTCCGAAAGTTTAAGGCACTGTTTCCAAAAATTTTAAAAAATCGGTCATCTGTCCGAAAATTCGGGCATAAAAAATATCGCGAATTTCGGCAAATGGTCACCGAAAAAATCGATTTCGACAATCGTTCACAGAAAAAAAAATTGCCAATTTCTTCAAAAAATCGCAGAAAAAACGAAATTCGCTAAAGAATCGCGGAAAAAACGCGAATTCCTTCAAGGAATTGCAAAAAAACGCAAACTTCGTCTAGGGATCTCAAAAAACACAAATTTCTCCAAGGGATCGCAAAAAACGCAAATTTCATCAAAAGATCGTGGAAAAACGCGAATTTCGTCAAAGGGTCGCGGAAAAGCGCGAATTCTGTTAAAGAATCTCGGAAAAACTCGAATTTCACCAAAGGATCGCGGAGAAAACGCGAATTTTGCCAAAGGACCTCGGAAAGAACGCATAATTGGCGCCGCGAGGAGATTTCTCCTCTTTCTCACCTCTGCTGTAACCTTTCAGAAAATTTGCTGTGAATTTCAGATTTTTTTTTTTTTTTTTTTTTTTTTACTCAGAATCATTCTTGCCGTTTCTCTGTCCACTTTGACGACGAAATTGGCATTTTTTCCCCTTGATCGTTAGACGAAATTCGTAATATTTTGTGCATTCTTTTGACGAAATTTGCGACGATTTTTCCGTGATCTAATAACGAAAATCGCCATTTGTTTCCGCAACCTTTGATAAAATTCAAGTTATTTTTCCATGGTCCTTTGAGGAGATTTGCGATTTTTTTCCCGATGAATTATCAAAATTCGTATTTTTTCATAGCATTCACGATTTTCTTTACACACTATCCTTTGCCAAATTTCGTGGATTTTTCTACGACCGATTGATGAAATTAATATTCGGTATTTGTTTCAGAGATTTTTTGACGAAATTCGCGATTCTTTTCCATTATGTTTAGTCGAAATTCGTCTTTTCTTTTGTCGACCGACTGAGGAAGTTCTTGATTTGTTGCTCAATTTTTGATTAAATTCGCGGGTATTTTTTTTTCCTGTCCACGAGAGTTTGACAAAATTTTCGATTTCCTTCCATAATCCTTAGGCGAAATTTACAATACTTTTTGCGACCGATGGAAAACTTTTTTTTCTACGACCAATTGTTGATATCTGCGATGTTTTTCGCTACCGATTGGCAAAATTCGCGACTGTTTGATGAATTGATTTTGCAGAATTCCCGAAGAAAAAAATCGTGGCTTTCACGGAAAAAAAAAATTGCGGTATTCCACACGTTATTTCTAGCCCTGCCCCTTATTTAAAACTTTCCTTTCTTCTCTCAAAGAAATTCTTGAAATGAAAGGCCTGATGGAAAATAGTATCGGGGATAATCTCCAAGTGGTTTTTACCGCTATGTTTTCTGGTGCTGTACATAATTTTTATTGTTGAAGGATCAAGCTTACTTGCTTCATAACTGAAACATTAGGGCCTTATTTTCCGGATAACTTGCTTTCTCGTTTGAAAAAAATCACTCTATTCTTTATTCACTGATTTGAGTGATTTCAGTGATTGATTGATAAACTGTGAAATAAGATGTGAACATTCATAAAGTCCTTTCAGTTGTTATGGATACATTTTTTTCTTCCCTTTTTTTAAAGTGATGGGTATACGACTATTTTGGCTACTATTTTTGAATAAATGTTACTATTTTTTCGGTGGAGACTACTATTTTCAGTGTCATTCGGCAGTGGCAGCCCTGCAATTGAGATGCTTTTATGAAATAGAATAAAGTTTTCTTTTCTAAAAAACTCCGATTCTTTTATAAAATAACATCAAAGTTGGACTTTTGATTTCCGAATTCGAAGGCTGACAATTACAAGACGGATCCATTTAGTAATCCGCTTTAAATCAAGCTGCTTCGAATTAGGAAAAAATGTTAGGAAAAGGGAGAACGCTACTCGATTCTTAACCTGAGGGGCGATGGGATATATCTTATCCCACCTACCATTAATGAAGATTTATACCAGAGAAATTTTATGAAATTTTACTTTTCTAACTTTGGTGGAAAAAAGTCATAAAATTGCATTTCCTTATTTTGAAATAAAATTTTTCTAATTTTCCGGTGGGAATTCAGCATTACACAAACGTAATTGCTTGCCCCTCAAGGAGTTAAGCACCTGACACTTTAACATCTGTAATTTTCAGGCAAATAGGAATATAGAAATGAGTTTATGAATGTGTCAAAAATAATCACATTTTTGAGTGGGGATTTTTGTATTTTCTGAAAACGTATTAATTTACTAAAACAAACAATTCTGTATATTCTTACCTTCTGTTCCGTTTTCGTACTTCTGAAGCCAGTCTTGCATGAATTTAAAACAAGCAGGGCGTGATCCGTAACATCTCTTTTTATTGAGTTTCCTATAAAACATTCCTACTTTTTATCGCGCTTGTTTTTGCGTGGGTCATTCATTCCTGATCAGTTTAAAAAATAATAACAACATTTAACTTCAAGTGCATTCCCACAAATGACCAGATTAGACCAAACCAAGTGTGTGTAGGAGGGGGGGGGGGGTTAGGTAAAGACGCTCCTACTATATCACTTTGCACAAGAGGGAAACACGAGTTCAGAGGTCAAAGAAGTTCTTTGTGTGACCATGTTACCCACTGCAATTAAACTACGCGGGTGACTGGACACTATAAAAAATAGTATATAGCTTTGCATTTAGGAAAAGTTTTTCTTCTGCCGATCAACTTACAACTACTGACCAAATATCAATGATTGGCCAGCACCGTATTGATGGTTGAGTACTAAAGCGTTTTTGTTTTGGGGGAAAAGAGAGTGGGTGGAATGCTACATACTAAAGAGGTTTAAATTTGATTGCATCTTAAAGAAAAAGAAAATCACTGCCATTTATCGTTTTTGTAAAAGTCTCAATAAATCACAATCCTAAAATATGTGAATATAAATTCCACATTAATTTATCTGAAAATCTCATGTATAATACACAATTACATATTCTTTTAGAACAGTGACTAATAAATGTTTTAATAATTTACACAATAAGTACATCCAGGGTCCTCTCAAAGGGAGGTACGGAGGGGGGGAGACCCCCCTCCAAACGTTTGCGAATGCTGTTACACTTGTCAGATTTACAAACTTATTTGGCAAATTTGTTTAAAAATTTAATAAAAAACTATAAAACACTTTCTATTTCTGATAGATTTGACAAAAGTTACAAATATAATTGGGAATATTATTAAGCTTTTTACAAATAAGGACTATATTACATTTCCTAATTGTGGTAACTTGGTAACATAATAAAACTGGTCGGCAAATATAGAGAACTATTTATTTTTACTTCTCAATGAGTTGGCAAATACTGAAATTTAACTTAACAATTTTATGTCCTCTCCCCACCAACAAAACGTCTAAAGCGATGGCCCTGAGTACATCTTATATCAATCGCACGTTCAGGGCGAAACTAGCCTTTTTTGTGCCCGGGGAAAACATGGATTTTGGCGCCCCGTCTCCCCGTATCTCCTCACTCACAATAAAAGTAATCGACCTCAGGTACCCTATGCAAAAAAATAAATAAGTAACAATCATAAAAAATAAAAATCATTTAATAATTAAAATTACAGCAGAAAATATATAAACAACGCTCCTATATGATTAACATTAGCCTGAGCGTTAAGAGCCTACACTAGTTACGCGAAGAAACTGGATCACTAATGCAAACGTATTGGAGCTTCCTTTTTAAATTGTCTCGCTTGCATATTAATAGTTTTATTTTTTATTTTTTTCTTAGAAAATCTGAGATTGAATTCTAACCGGGTTAGTGTTTACTTTTTCGATTTTGGTTGCAGATTATTTTTATAAAGTTACTTTCACTTTCAGTACCGGTTTCGAAACCTAAAAGTATAGCAATGCTAAAGATCAATCTAAACTATCCTAAGAAAAAAAAAACTTTTTAAAATATTAAAATGCAAGTGAGAAATTTGAAAGAACGCTCCCATAGGTTTAACATTAGCTTGCGAGTTTCTTTGTATTTCATATATATATATATATATATATATATATATATATATATATCTGAGAAATTAATTGGGAATGCGTTTTGGATGTCTTTGCAAGGTTAATGTTGTTCTGGGATTTGATGTTAGATGCGGATCTTTTTTTGCCTTACTTGTTATCAATGGGTCCAGTGGTATCTTGCTTTTTTAGTCTACGAAATAAGGGTTATCATTATTTGGTTATGGTAAATTTGAAGATTGTTTTTATGTTCTGCTTCTATTATTGTAAATATTGTATATATTATTCTTACTCAAGATTTATTATTTATTCAAGACTAATTTAATTAAATAATTAATTATTATATTATTAAATTTTCTTTTTTTATGGCAATTATTGCATTTTCCAAACATTATTTTTATATGGCAGTTCTTAGTAAACATCTCGATCCTGGCAAGATACACTTAGCATCTATGCAGTGTAGTGCCCGGTACAGGAACAATAATTGGGTTGTTCCTGGATCGTCATCCAGCAACCATTTATACTCTCCCCCTCGTCCTTTATTTTTTCGTAAGTGTTATGATGCTCGGTGCAAGACATGTCCATACGCTTCTCAGACACAAATTATCTCAGATCCTAATTATTCAAGCTTTTGTAAAGCATTTAATGTGATTTATAGTATAAAGTGCAACTTATGTAATATGAAATATATTGGTTAAACATCAGGTCCAATTCATAAACGTATCAATCATCATCGTTCAGACTCTAATAATAACAAAGCAAAAAATATACAATCTACAGCTGAAATTCAACATTTTCATATACATCAATTTAAAAATACGACAATTGAAATTCTTCAAATTCTAAAAAATAAATCAGAACGTCTTTATATGGAATCATCATTTATGAAATATTACAACACAATTTATCCTTATGGACTTAACAGTGAAGTATTTAACAGACCTGTCAAAGTCTTCACATCTATAAATAACAATATTGATTATTCTCCAATTTATCCTACTCTTAATCATAATTTAAATAGTAAAACAACACGTAATAAACGAGGAAAGGGTTCATCATCAGTTGTAGTTTCCAAAAAATCTATCACTAAACATATAAATGATCTTCAAAGAAAATATTTAGAGAATTATAACTGGATGTTAATTCGAAAACACATCTTTGCTATTAAAAAGAAACAGATTGTACAACATTTAAATGTATTTCTAAGTAAATCTTTCTCTAAACATTTCTCAGATATTTATTTTGACCTCATTATGTCTAGGGTTAATCTTTTAAATATTAATTTACAAAAAAAACATAAAATTCAAAACATGAATACTCAAATGTTAATTACTTTTTCAAATCACATATTTAATAAAATTAATATCAATTCTATAATTAATGATAAAAATTGTTTTTTTCCTATTAATAATCTTCATATCTCAAAAACTTTTAAATATCCTAATACAATTGGTAGAAAGATTTTTAACTACAATACATTTTCAAAAAATACATCTGCTGCAAGTAATTTTCCGTGTAAATGCAATGACCCCACTCTAAAAAAATACATAAACAATGATCATGGACATATAATCACTGGAAATCTTGATATTGTTAATGATTTTAAATTGAAACAACTAATGGGTTATGGTACTAAATATAGACTTCCATCTAAATTTAATGTTAAATCTATTATCAAACAGTTTACACATGATATTGATATTTTTATTTATAAAATTTCTATCTCTTATAATAAGCCTATTGAATATTTTAATCAGTGGAAAATATTAGTAATTGAAAAATTAACTATGGCTTTAAAAAATAATATGGCTGATTTGGTTTCTATTAATACACAGCATATTTTCCAACAAATTACTAAATTACAAAAAAACTACGTTATTACATATGTAGACAAATCTCCTAATAATTATGCTATTATTTGTAAATCTTATTATCACCAACTTCTTACAAATTGTATTTCTTCTAATAAGTCATTTAAAAAAACTAATGAAAATGTAATTGTAAATAATCGTAAAATTCGAAGTTATTATAAACTATTAAATATTTTATCTACTAACTTTAATTATCCATATTTAGTTCTTATTCCCAAATTTCATAAAACTCCAATTAAATTTAGGACTGTAACTATTGGTTGCAATACATATAATAATAAAGCCAATAAACTTCTCTTAAAAATTCTTAATCAATTATATGTACTTACTACAAACAATGATAATACACATTGTATAAAAAATAGCTATCAACTTGTCAATATTTTAAAAAATCTTCATTGTGTATATAATATAACAACATATGACTTCAAAGATCTTTTTAATAATATAGACCTATTAGATTTACATAAAATTATAAATGCATTATTTAAAAAGTATTATAAAAAACTGGAATTACCATCTAATATTGATATTGCATATTTTAAATCTTTAACTAACTTCATTACCTATAATAATTATATCTTGCAAGATAACACTTTATATTTACAGCATTACGGTATACCACAAGGCGGTTGTACATCCAATTTACTCTCAGACTTATACTTATATCATTATGAACGTAATTTTACTAATAATAATCTACATTTATATCGTTATATTGATGACATAATTTTAATTGATACTGATCATTCTGCAATTACTCCATTTCCAGTAGATTATCCCACTAATTTGGAATTAACGGAAAACCTTTTTTCTAACAATACAATTAACTTCTTAGATCTTAAAATTACAATAAAAGACAACAAAACAATCACAGATTTATATGACAAACGTAAAGAATTTAAATTCAAAGTTAATACATTTACAAATTTTAGATCTTGTCTACATCATTCTGTATTTCGAAATATAATACTTAATCATTTATATAGAATAAAAAGTTTATGTTCTTCTCCTCTAATTAACAATAATATTAAAAAACTAATTTATGATGCATTAAATCATGGTTTTCCAAAAAAATTCATATATTCATTAATATACAATTAATATACAATTAATATTTTTCTTACATGATCTTTTAAAACAAATTAACACATGCGTAAACAAAATTACAAAAAAATTATAAAATAAAAAAAAAAATCTCTATAAAAATTAAAAATTGTAAAATAACATAAAAAAATTATTATAGGTTGGATGGGTGGGTAGATGTTAGAGTACGGAGGAGGGTGGTGTTGTCTGGATAATACGCAATGGTTAATTTATATATATATATATATAAAAAAACGGGGCTTTTGTATTATTACTATATTTTTAATACGTATTTTATAAGGATGTTGATTTGATATTTTATATGTAATTGGTGAATTTCATTAATTATTAGCTTTATTATTGTTTAATCTTATTTACAATCATTTGTTATAAATTTTAATTTAATAAGGACAATATCATATTAATTACTAATAGTATGCCATTTTTATAGTGATTAATATACATATAAGTATATTTAATATAAATAAAATTATACTGTATGGATTAAAATTGGGTAATTATATTTATTATTATTCCTCTATTCTTATTAATATTTTAATATTTATTTATTTTCACCTAGTGTTATATAATTTATTATCGGTTTATTGTTTTTGAATGTCCCACATTCATACTTTTAGGATTTTTATGGATGTATAAAATAATCCACACACTATATTTGTGCTTTTTAGGTAATTGGAATTTAAGTATCAGTTCACCTTCTTTATACTATCATATGTTTTTTATTTCCTGTTCATTTTATAATTATCTTATATATAATAGTTTTTATTAAAGATTTTTATATTTTTAATAATTATTTATATTAATTAATAATGAATTTATTCTGTTTTATAGCATATAGCTATATGCTATATTTTATCGATGTTCTAGAATTATTTAAATTCTTAGTGTAGTTTAAATAAATTTGCTAATAGAATATTTTGTATGCTTTTTAAATTTTATTAACAATAGTTTTTTTTTTTTAAATACATTGTGTGGTTTATATTCAGTTTATAATTATCTATATATAAGGATATTTTTGGTTTTGTTGTTAATAAAACAATTGTTACATTCAATTGCTTTCAACTGAAGCAAGTCTTTTGAAAATTAAATCATAAAAGTAATACTAGATGGCAGCACCACAATTTGTGTTTTTTTTTCGATAGGTTCTAGATTTACTTCTTCCAGATACATTTCAGTTATAATTTACTACACCAGGGGGAATTTTTAGCTAAATTTTGACGATATTGTTTAACGGTTTTTAATTAATTTAATAGTGCATTTTAATTATGTAATTACTTTCTATTTATATTATTTTATATTAAATTAAAAGTTATTTAACATTTATTTCAATATGTATTAACTGCATCCTATGGTATCAATTACTGTGATTTCTTAACTGTTTTATTAACCTTAATCTTTACGATATGGGTGCCATGTGCGCGTGGATTTATTCTAAAATATTAATCGGTATGGTGTTTATTATTTCATTTTATATCCTATAAATATTTAAATAGGTTTTATTGTTTTTTCCATTTCATATTATTTGTTTCTATTCTGTTTTCATTTTTAATCAATTCACTTGATTTTAATGGTTGTTAGGGCACAGGGGAAAATAACTTTTAGCTTTAGCTTATTTTTCCCACAGAAAACAACCATTTTGCTTATATCATTGAATTCTGTGCCCTTGAAAACGTAATTCAATATATAAGCATTTCCATTATTTGTCGGTGTCCACTTTCTTATTTTTCTTCCATAATAATTCTTATAAATAATTTAATCTTTTTTTTAAATATATACTTACAGCTTTAATTCATAATATTACGGTTTTTGATGGTGGTAGGTTATGTTTAATTATTGGTTATATATATATATATATATATATATATATACATTTGTGTATGCAACAACAACCAAAATTTTCATTTGGCGCCCCTTCGCTTTTGTTCTGGCACCTGGGGCACATGCCCTTTCTGCACCCCCCTTGTTTCGGACTGGGCTATATTAAAAAAATAAAAACATTAAAAAGGGTAAGGACTATTTTATCTTGCATATATTTCAACTCTTAGTATTTAGCCGTTGACAGTTGTTCGACCTCGCGCCCTTTGAGGCCGGATCCGGATGCAAAAAAAGTAATTTTAGTAAAAGGCATGGGCGACATTTTTTAGTTGTCACCTAACTCGAAATGGCAAAAGGACGAGAAATATACTTTGGTAAGGTAAAAGCAGGAGCGGCTGTGGTTTTACTATTCATATTGCCCTTTTTTTTTTTATCACGGGCAGTCGCCCAAGCTCGCCTCGTCTCTCTAAGGCTGGATTTAGTTGGTTGTAAAAAAACAATTGCCCAAAAGTAATGCAAAAAATAATGCACCAAAAGTAATGCAAAAAATAATTGCACCAAAAGGAACAGAACGGAGTTTTTCAATTTCTGCCTAGGATAGCAAAACGCCTGGAAATAGCAAAATGATGAGAAAAAATCATTTTGAGGGATAAAGGCAGGGATGACTTTATTAGCCATGGTGCCCTGTGCGAGATTTTTTACTGTACCACTGCAAATGCTATACTCTTTTTTTTTCTTCTTTTAAATGGTTTTACTAAAGCATTTTACTTTGTGCACTCCTTCCAGGGCCGAAACTAGCTATATTTTCACCCGGGACAAACATGGATTTTGGCGCCCCCCCCCCCTCTTCCTCCGCAATTTACAAAGAGAAACTTACGAAAGTTTCTATTAGCGGACTTATTTTAAAATTTTAAATGCGTAACAGTAAAATACGTAAGAACAAAATACGTAATATTGAAATATATAACCAGCTTTGTCAAATATTTATTCAGTAAAACCTGGGAAAAAAATGAAAAGGAATCGGAAATAATTCCGCTTGATACAGGTTTCCGTCTTAGCAGGTATAACTGTTGGTATTCTTTCTGTTGGAACCATGTAGTTTTTTTCATTTAAGACAAGATTTCATTATAGACACATTTCATTTTTCCAGATTTTACTTGTTGTAGCATTACAAATCATCACAATTGAGGCACTTTAATGTAATAGTGATATGAGTCACATCGTTTTAGGAACTAAAAAAAACCACGATTTCCTGTAGGCATAAAAATGAATTCCAGTATTGTAAAATATCATTCTGTACTATCTACACCAGTTTTGTGGAATTATCACTGATACCACTCTTCTTATTTATAGATTGATATGTCTACATACTTTTCTGAACCTAATGCAAATTTTCAAATTTATGTGTGACTCAAAACAATAACAACAAAATAAACAATAAACAAAAGTTTTTGCTTTTTATTTTGTGAATTTTCGACCGCTTGGTTTTTATTGTCCCAGCAGTCACCTGACCTCACCATCTCTAAGTTCAGATATGGTGATATGCATGTAAAAAAGTAATTATAAAAGAAAGAATGGGGTTATTCATTTGCTGTCTTGTATATTGCAGGCGAATCTTTTTATCTATTTGACAATTTTAATGCATTTTACTCAGCTTTTCTTTTTGATTTTTCGGCTAGAAAATATTTTTTACACAAATTTCACATGCACATATATATATATTGCATAAAACGGCAAAACAAATTTTCATCTGGCGCCCCCTTCGCGTGGCGCCCAGGGCACATGCCACCCCCCCCCCTTAGTTTCGCCCTGACTCCTTCTCTCGTTTGTTTTTATTGTCCCGGACAGTCGCTCGACGTCGCCCAAAGCAAGGCGGGAAAAAAGAAAGTTCAAAGCTGCTCAGGGAGAGAGATAAAAAAAAAATAGAACAGCCTTCATGGAATCTTTTCATCAGAAAAGTCAGAGTCAAACAAAATCTTCATTTGGCGCCCCCTTCGCATTTCGTTCTGGTGTCCGGGGCATATGCCCCTCTGCACTCCCCCTCCCAAGGAAATTGGTTGACGTTTGGAAATTATCGGTGAGGGTCAGTTTCACACAGAAGATAGGGGTGGAGACTGACCTTGGAATATGTTAGTGATTCTCCTGACACAGGAAGGGATTTAAATGATAGAAGGTGTTACATTTGGAATTGGAGAACAGTTCTTTTTTCTAATCCATTTGCAGTCTTCTATTATAGATGAATCTTTTTATATATTTGTAAATTTTAATGCATTTGGTTCAGTTTTCCTTTTGGATTGTCCGGCTGTGAGACATTTTTATGCGAATTCGATATATGTACATATACATTATACATTTTTGTATGTAAAGACCAAAAAAAAATCTTCATTAGGCGCCCCCTAAGCTTTCTGTTCTGGCGCCCGGGGTACAGAAGGTTGGGGGGGCACGTGACCCCCCGTGCCCCCCCGACGCTACGCCTATGTAATCTAGTATTAAAAAAGTATATCATAGGTGAAAACTGACTTTTAGCAATCATCCTTAATAGAGAATACTTCGTATACAGTATTGTATCCAGCAACATTTATGTGCCCCTGTAAATGAAATAAAATGTGATTCACATCATATTCTAATGTAAGCATCTTGTAGTAAACCTCAGTAACATATATGAATTTCATCTTGTTTAAAATGTTGAAACAGAACTAAAACACGCTGCGAGCAGTTTTTTCTGTAATAAAACTGAATTCTTTTCTGTGATAGTGTAAATGAATGATAAATGCTTTGCAACCCCTTCAGCAATCATGTTAGTACACCTCATGAATTCATATCCATTTTGCTATGTGTGCAACAGAGAAACATTATTAAAATACGCCGTAAAACGTTTTTTCTTCATAGTCGGCAATATAAAGAAATGTACTTTTGAATTCCCCTGTACAGGAACCTGTGCACTTCAATAAGGTGCATAGATTTTATGTTTAAATTGCTTTACATCATTAAAATACACCGCAAATGATTTTTCCCACATAGGCCATAATATAAAATAATACTTTTGAATGTCCATGTCATGAAGTATAAATTATTACACGCTTCATTATCAATGTGATGTATGCCATGATAAACTTCAACAACGTATTTCAGTTACATCACAATCCAAGTATATGTACGCTAGTTTGAGTACGGACAGACAAGCAGTCAAGCCCAACTCATAAACATTTTTCAATTATGTTGGAGAGTGCTAAACATCTGAGTACCCGTCCAAAAGTTTTGTGTTGGATATACATATAGAAAATACAGAGGGCGTAGAGAAAAACGCGGGACCTAATAGTAATTAAAATTCGACCCCCCTCATGCTAAAAACATGACACTATAAACTTGGTAAGATGAAAACATAAACAATAAGTGCGAAATACCGTTTTAGGTGTGTTTTTTCCGTCTTTGCACATACAATTGTAAGATATTTTTACGGAAATCTTGAAAATATTCCGTTTAAACCAGGATTCCGTTACAATACGTATTGAAAAATAAATTTGCTAGCTGACAGACTTTTATAAAATGTTATATTTTACCTTATAGTCTCATAACTTTTAGTTTTACATTATTATAGTTAATGATAAATTTTCCCGTTTCCTAACAGTTAAAATCATACTTTTACGTTACATGAGAAACCATACTAGTAACGGGGGAAAATATGAAAGCGCTAATGTTAAGTCTATGGGAGCGTTATTTTCAAATATCTTGCTTCCTTTTAAAAAATTTAAAATGAATTTTTTTGCATAGGATAGCTGAGGACGCTCTATAACCGGGCTAGTTTTTACTTTTTCGATTTTGGTTTCAGATATTTAAAATATATATATATATACTTCTACTTTCATAACCGGTTGGAATCCGTTCTGAAATTTAAACTATCCTAATATAAAAAAAACTGAAACCAAAATCGAAAAAGTAAAAACTAGCCTTGTTGTCAATCGTCCTCAGCTATCCTACGCAAAAAAAGAAAAAGAAAAAAAAAATTAAAATCAAAGCGAGAATTTTGAAATTGATGCCCATAGACTTAAAATTAGCGTTTTCATTTCTTCCCGTGTCTGAAATAGGCGTGGATGCATCCAATTCTTTGAGTAGCCTTGTATATTAAAAAGCAGAAAAACCAACGTTTAAAATGCACAAATAACATATGAAAAGCAGCAAACAGCTGTTTCGAATCTACTAGCGAGATTCTTCTTCAGTGCAAAAGGAACAAAGCTCAGCCTTGCTTTTTTTAGCACGCTGTTCCTTTTGCACTGAAGAAGAATCTCGCTAGTAGATTCGAAACAGCTGTTTGCTGCTTTTCATATGTTATTTGTGCATTTTAAACGTTGGTTTTTCTGCTTTTTAATATTGTTGCACAAAGGCTTTATTTGCTATTTTTATAGCCTTGTATATTATTATATTTCTATTTTCCAAACATATCTTTCGAAATATAGTTGAACTTGAAATAAAATTAATCAATTCACTCTCATTCTCAACAATTCTTCCTAGTTCTTTTGCGTAGCCCCATTCATAGTCTATAGAATATATATATATAATCTAGTATACAAAAATTTAGTTTAAAACATATATCATAGCTAAAAACTCACTTTCAACAATCATCCCTAATAGACAATACTTCATATACAGTATTGTATCCAACATCTTTTATATGACCCTGTAAGTGAAATAAAATGTGATACACATCATATTCTAATGTAAGCATCTTGTAGTAAACCTCAGTAACGTATATGAATTCCATCTTGTTTAAAATCGTGAAGTATAACTAAAACACATGCTGCAAGCAGTTTTTTCTGTAATAAAACTGAACTCTTTTCTGTGACCCTGTAAATGATGATAAATGCTGTGCAACTCCTTCATAAAGCATGTTTTGCTGCGCCTCATAAATTCATAGCAATTTCATTATGTTGTAACAGAGAAACGTTATTAAAATACACCGCAAATATTATTTCTTCACAGTCCATAATATATCGAAATATACTTTTGAATTCCCCTGTACACGTACCTGTGCACTTCAATAAGTTGCATAAATTTTATGTTTAAAATTGTTTTATATCATTAAAATACACCGCAAAATGATTTTTCCCACATAGGCTATAATATAAAGAATACTTTTGAATGTTCATGTAAGTGAAAAATATATTAGTAGAAAATAGTATGTTTTACAAATAAAATTTGCTAGCAGATTTTTATAAAATGCTATATTTTACCTTACAGTCTCATTATTTTTAGGTTTACATTATTAAAGTTAATGATAAATTTTAGCGTTTCCTTACCGTTAAAAAAATACCTTTACGTTACCTTTGAGAACCCACACCAGATACGGAAAAAAATGTAAGCGCTAACGTTAAGTATGTGGGAGCGTTATTTTCAAATATCTCACTCCTTTTTCACATTCAAAAATGATTTTTTTTGCATAGGATAGCTGAGGACAATCTACAACCGGGCTAGTTTTAACTCTTTCGATTTATGGTTTCAGATATTTAAAAAAAAATTACCTTACTTTCGGAACCGGAATGAGTCGATTCTGAAATTGAAACTATACTAATATATATATATATATATATATATATATATATATATATATAACTAATAACCAAAATCTAAAAAGTAAAAACTAGCCTGGTTGTAGATCACCCTCAGCTATCCTGTGCAAAAAACATCATTCAGTAATATTAAAATCAAAGCGAGAAATTTTAAAATAACGCTCCCATAGACTTAACATTAACCTTTTCCTTTCTTCTCGTGTCTGAAGTGGGCTCTTAAAAAAAGATGTGTTACACAGGACAAATTTCGTGCTCGACTGTTAAAGGTGTACTGTCCCCTTAAAAATAATAAATATTAAAGTAATGAATATTAAAAATATTTCCTTAAAAATTTGAACAAGTTGATCTACAATTTTAAAGTTAACAATCTTTAAAACTTACTAACTTTAAGTTCTGCTTATTTTTAATTAAAAAAACTGTTTTTCGAAATTAAAATGTTAAATTGTCGAATATTTTATACATATACAAGAATAGGAAACTTGAAACCCAGTCTCCTGGCCAGGCCACAAACATGTTCTAGCAAATTCTGACTTCGTAATTTTATTATTTGTTAGCTATTTTAACTTAAAATTACTTTAAAAAGAACGCATCTATTTTTTTACCGTTTTACTTAATAAACCAATGTTGAATTCAGGGAGTATCCCGGGGGGGACATCCCCCCTCCCGTAGCGATGAGTTCCCCCCCCCCCGGAAGATTTGATATTTTGCATTTTCAATGGTCAAAAAGTGCAATTTCCCTCCAGAACTCTATTATGTCCCCCCCCCCCCCCCCGGAGCCTCGGAAATCCCTCCCGGAGAAAAGTGTCTGAATTCAACAGTGTAATAAACTCGGGCTGAAATTTGGTCCCCTAGTAACTTGTACAAGTTTTACCTCCCTGTACACGGTTCTAAAATTTTATATATACAAAGTAAATACGTAATATCCTTCGTTATTCATAAAAATATAGAATTTGAAATATTTCATTCTTTCAAGAGTATTTCCTTGAAATTAAACAATAATCGTAGAAAAGAATAAATCCAAAGTATTAATAGGAGTGATCTATTTTTCCACGTTACAATAATCTAATCACACCAAAGGAAATATTAAATAGTTTCCATTTGCTAAAATGTGTCGGTCTTAGCCAATCAGATTTTTAATAGGGCGGTGTTTTCATGTCCGATATGGGCCGGGCAACATATCATTACGAGGCCGTTTTTGACACATGTTTCACCAAAATCTTTACAAATTTTGCTCAGCCTAATTGTAGTAGAACTACTGAAAGCATATTATTGGAAAGCTCAAACTCTATATTTTCGTTGCGCTTTTTAAAATTTTTCTGAATTTTGCTGATTTGGATTTTATACGACTAAAAAGGACACAACACCTCGAATTTCACTAAATCCTAAATTGACAGGATCCTGAGAATTAAACTACAACAAAAATCGGAAAAGCAAAATATAGCCCGGAAACAGGTAGTCCTCAGCTATCCTGTGAAAAAAATCATTTAAAAATATTAAAAATCAAGCAAGATATTTGAAAATAACGCTCCCATAGACTCAGCATTAGCGTTCGAACTTCAAAGCCTGACTAGTGTGGCCTCTTAAACAAGTTGGGAAAGGCAGTGTGTTGATTGTTTGAATGGCTACATGAATCCTCCACAATGCGGTAGCAATATTTCAAGGAAAAAAGAAAAAGTAGAAAAGTAAATAAAAAATAAAATGTTTCTATTCAAGATTTTTTAATACAATTAAAAAAAAAGTTTCTAAATTTGATGTAAATAGGATATTAAGCCATGCAAATCTAGTTTTTGAATTATAAATGTTAATTACTCATGCTTACTATTATTTTACGAATGTGGCATCTATCCTAATCAAGTGGGGATGGGGTGTCTACTAACCCTGAGGTCCGGGATAAATGGCCAAAATCATTAAGTTTTTTGATGAATATCCCATTTTATCTGGTATTTATATTACAGTAATATTTCTTATGAAGCTCTACATAAAATTCGAAGTAGTTAGGTTAAATGTGCACTACAAAAAATCATTATTATTAGATAAAAAGGGGCTTAAGGGGAAACTATTCCTGACTTAACCTTTAACTGATGTTGCCGGTCTCACACACTGCGGCTTTTTCCAATTTTTAAAGTTCAACTTGTAAATTTTAGTTTAACTACAAACACTACTACAAACGAAATTTTGTTTCGTTTGAAACTTTAGTACTATCACCAGAGACTTCTGAATAGGTGAATTTTAATTATAACAGTCCTGTATAAAACGTTTAGTTCAAATTAGGGAAATGCATAACTATTTCTTAAAGAAATCTTGAAAATATTAAAAACAACATGATCTTTTACAGTTGTAAGACTAAGTAAGGGAAATTGTCTTTTTTTTTAATTTAGAAGCCAGTCTTTATACTGTATGTGGAATTCAGATTACACAGGTTCTGCGCATAAATTGTTACCATACGATTTTAGGATTCCAACCTGTTTTATGTAAGAATAGGTATATCGATGATAAGAAGATGATTTGTCTTCATATTTAAAGTAAATTGTTAAAATACATTGTGGGTACACTGTTTTGTGATCGTAAAACAAACTTACTCGAAAGAAACATATCCAGCATATGAGATTGTTCGTGCATTTTTTTTTCTCGATCATAAAAGCATTTAGTGCACAACTTAAACATACCAAAGTATAAAGGTAAAGAAAGCTATGTACACAAAAATTTTGTCTATTTGGTATATAACGCAAAAATCTATGTATTTTGAATATTATACAAATCTTGTTTTGCATATTATGCAGAAATATGTGTAAGAACAGAATATTACACAAAATATGCTTATTTTACATGTAACACAAATATATGTGTATTTTATATGTTAAAAAAAAAAGTCTGTTTTCGCATAATACAAAAAAATATGTGTAATCACACAAGATTACACAGATATATGTGTGTATTCTTGTACAATTTACACATTAAAGTTTATATTTCAAGAACGATCAGATAACTTTTGCACACTTATTGTTATCAAATTATACATTAAAATGTGTATTTTGAAAGTTACACATTACGTGTGTATTTTGGCAATTTACACATCACTTTACATATATAGACAAATCGTATTTGTAACATCGATATACCTGTTTGTGTAAATTTACACATTTATTTTTTACAGTATCTTCAACGAACCACATCCGAACGATCCAGATCAGCCATCAGAAATATACATTAACGGAACCAGCGTCCACCACGTCCCACACTTAAAACTACTGAGTCTAATATTTGACAAAAATCAAAACTTTATTCCACACATCACACAACTCAAACTGAAACTTATATTACTACAACTCTGTTAAAATAAGCATCTAAAAAATGGGGAATTGCGAATAATTTATTAAAAACTGGTACACCACGATAATTGAAAGAAGTTTAACTCACAGGGCAGGAATTTGGAGGTGAGAGGAGATCATCTCACAAAACAGTCACTTACAAAATTAACATCCTTACAACGTATATTCCTCTTACAAATTTCACGCGGTTACAAAACAATATCTACAGTCGCACTTCAATATATCACAGGCATCGTACCCGCTGTCATAGTTTTAAAGTACGAATACACCGAAAGCAGTATACTCCACATTAAACACGGCCACATCACGAGCAGCCATTTCCACAATACAACAATACAGAACGATTGGCAGCCTCATCCTGCAGAAGAGACCCGTCACTTTCAGATAAACATCACACTCAGCATTTATTAGGGTTAAAACATACTAGGTTTTTTGTAGGCGGTACCTTTTATGTGGTGAGCCGCTCCCTTTCATATATTATGACTTTTGTAGGATGTATAGAGGTCAAAGGTTACCAGTGGATGTCGATGGCGTGTTCATCTCCGCCACTTTCTTTTGTTGAGCCTCCCCTTTCTTTTGTTGATGACCAGAGAACGCTTGTAAAAGAAAGGCCAGTTGACAGATTCATGATTTTTCGCCGGTGAATATTCACTGATGGTTCCCGCAAAGATACGTGCTGCAGCATATTTCCATCATGAAAGGAATTGCGGTAATTCCCCAATGAGCCTGCACATTAGAATATAAAAACTCTGTATTCCAGTCAATTTGATATTCTTTCTGCATTAGAATGGATCTCTCAACACCCAGACCACCACCACGTTCCGATCTACAGCGATAGCTTGTCTGGACTGCAGGCCATAAAACTGAAAACACATTAGTTCTACACATCTGAAACCAGTAAAAGGAAAAGCACGTTAAAAAACTATATACTTGTTTAATCCATCACCAAAAAGTTTTTGAAATAGTGCATTTTAAACAAAATAGTAGACTATTAAATTTAATGTACCAGTTTTCAACAAATAATCTCATTTTGTTTTGTTCATAAAAACAAACAAATAAAAAAAAAGGTCAAGAAAAAATCAGTTGAGATTTCTGGTACTGATATAAAAACTTTGTTTCTTGAAAATCACATCAGTATCTGAAGTATCTTGGCAAAGGATAAACCAATTCCCCGCCGCCCCCGATTACCCCCCATTACACCCGCCCTCTTAAAAAAAATCAAAGATTATTTATTTCTGTAGACCTTGACCAATGTGTTTTTTTTTTTTTTTTTTTTTTTTTTTTTTTTTTTTTTTTTAACAAACGAAACAAAACCTGATTCTTTTTGAAAAACTGATACATTAAATTTGACAGCCCGCCATTCTGTTATAAATGCGCAGTTGTAAAGTGCACAATGTCAAAAAATCGTCGGCCAGGGACTAGACAATAGCATACATTTTAACGTGCACATGCTTTTTGTTTCATAAGTTTCAGATAAAAGCATTAAGACAATTTCTGGTACAGCGGAAAACTACACGCCGTTCAACATGGACGAAAAAGAAGTCCAAAAGGTGCATTTTACATTAAAAATGCACAAATTTGTTTTTCCTTGAAAGTTCAAAATACGTGTTTTTTTTATGAAAAAACCTACATATTTATACCTCGTTCTTAGAAGCTAAAGAAAGAGAAACAAAAATACACTCATAAAATATGCTTATTTTTCAAGCCGAAGAGCCCCCATGCCCCCCCATAAATAGCAAAGAATATATATATATATAAATATTTTGGTTGAATATACTGCATGAAATATTAAATTAAATTATGCTACATTTTATTTCGTCTCAACAATTTTCTTTAAAATATAATCATATATGTGACAATGGACTAAGACTTAAAAAATCTATTGATTATAAAATTTAATTAGTCATTATGTTCTATTTTTACTAAATTTGTATCGTCTACAGCATTTTTATGTTGAAGGAATATAGGGAAGAAAGAACAGGAAGATTTTATGTATCAATTTAATTAAATATTTTGCAGAGTTATATGATACAATAAAATCCCAAAAAAGCAACATTACCATTTAATATTTTAACCCTTAAATGCCTGATTTTTCAAAAATTATTGCAATAATGTTTTTCGGCTTTCATTTTTTAAATAAATCATGGATAAAATACTTAAAAAAATCATATTTTGTTTTAAGTATAATTTACGGCTAAAAAACAGTTTGTTACTAATCGGCAATACTGGTGTTTAATTGAAAAAATAATTTCCCTTGATAAAATTCTATAATATTAAACACACAAGAATTTTAGGAACTATAATAAGAAATAAATTTTACTTGCTCACTGCAGGTCAAAATAGGGCATTTCGCAAGCTTCCAAAAAAAACCCCAAAAAGAACAAGTAGCAACAATTGAAAAAATAAATCTATCTTTATTCTTAAACAGCACAAGTGTTGACATCTACATGTTGAAAATAGATTTAACAATATTTTTAGAATGTATTTTATTGGCAACATTAGGCATTTTAGCTTCTAATAGAATTTTAGAGCCTAAATTGAGTATGTTGCCGAAAAACAACACCAGGCATTTAAGGGTTAAAGAAGCTATTTGTTGAAGAAGAAGAAAAAAATGAAATAGTATATGAACAAATTAAATATGTTTATCATAATATTATGTGGCTAAGTAAAAAAAAGAAAAAGAACCTGCTAACCAGAAAAAGTCTGATAACCAGAATGTTCACCTGGGAGGGGTTTGAATTATATTTTCTCATAAAATGAACAATTTCTTTTCTTTATGTGTTTATAGAGTAGTTTTTAGTAAATACGTGACGTGTAAAAACTGATGTAATGAAAAGAACAAGTGGTAGTGGTGACTCGCGTATAAAGCACTGCGGAACTGCAACACCTCTTGTTTTCATACTATATTATTGATAATGTTTAATATAATCCCCTCACTGACAAGCCCGTGTTAATACGTTCCCTAAGCTTCAGGTTTCACTGCAATAAAAGCAATATTTAAAGTAATATAATTCTACTGATTTAATGTATTTTAATACTGTGAACAATGATTAATACTCCCAAGGATTGCATTCATATTCGTTAAGTTTTTTTTTAATAAAATCTTGAAAGAATAATCTTTTTTTAGCATTTAAAGCAAAAAGCAGAGAAAACAACATTACAATTTTGCCCTTTTCCAAGACTGTCAGAGGGGAGTTTTTTTCTACTTTATGCTAGTAAATTATATAATTTTGAAGCTTAATGGTAGTAGCTATTTCATATCGAATCCCTTGTTTGGAAGTGTGCGCTTTACAGTTTCAAAAACGCTGTGTTTGACTATTATGCGCGCTCACACATATCCGAGACGAGAAGTAGTACATTAGATTAGGTTGAGAGGGGCACTGCCATTTTCATAGTGCCGGTAGTTCTCCACTTTTCTGATAGATCTTTAGAGAAAGTTAAACATTTTCAAATTGTATCGAGAGAATTATTTAGCGTGGAATAGTAAAATTTTGCATATTGCTATGAAACGAAGATTCAACAAATTCTACATGAAAAAACCCTCTTTTTAGAATTTTTTTAAATATAATGTTCAATTTTATTTTGAAATGATAGCGCTGAATTAAGGTAAATGAAAATAGAAGTTCAAAAAACAAATTTAGCATTTAGATGTTCCAAGTATTCTTAAAGCAAGCACCGTCTTAAATATTCATATTAAAAAAAAAAAAAAAAAAAAAAGAGTGAAAAATAGCAGCAAAAGTAACACATATACTTTAACAGTTATTGTTCGTCACTACCTTTCCATTCATTATGCACTGAAGAAGGAACTCCCATCGTGAAGCATTGAAACAGTTGTATGCTGAAATATTTTTGGCTGTTTGTGCTTTTCCTTTGATTTGTTTTACACACGATGAATTCTCTTAACGCAATAGGTTTTGTATGCATCTTGTCTTGTCAGTCTTTAAGTGCTTTGGGTGGGGTTTAAATCCTTAAATTGCACACCTCCCCTCCTTTGATGCACTAGTTCATAAAATTATTAATGTGTTTTAATTTTATTTTTTAAGTATAATTTTTTAACTATAGCATCTTTAGCATTTCTTGTAGCATGTAAAAATAAATAAATAAAAAGCTTAATAAAGTATATTTTTGAAGCAGTGACTTTTAAATCAACAGTGCGGATAGGAAAAAAATGCTAGATGTTACTATTATTTTTAACTTAATTCGTGAATATTTATCCTTGATGTTTTGAGAAAGTGGAGAAATTGTCCAGTTTTACGTGATTTGGAACAAAAGTGAGATCGATAAGGTTAATATGATTAAAAGTCTGGTCGTTACCGCAGTTGAGGTCATGCGTGAATTTGGCGTCAAGGTTACAGTTAAAATAGCAAGCTCTATATTTTCTTGGAGAGAATCTGCTGTAGTTGTGATACTAATTCAGAACACGTGAACATCAGTACAAAAGTCTTCAAATTATAATTTTTTTTGCTTAATGTGGCGTTTTTATCTCATAATTTACAAAGCAAATTTGATCACAGTTAATTTCATGTAAAATAATTGAGAGTAATATCATGGCTTAAGATTTGATGGATTACACAAATTAGTTTGTTTTCATATGCTACTACAGAAATGCTACAAACGCAGTTAGTGAAAGTAAGTACATGACTGAAATTTGATTTCGTACATCAGTATAGCTTGAACGTTTTCTTGTTTATAATTTAAAAATTGCGATATTGCCTTTAGATTCGATATATTAAAAATATATATATAAATATCTCATATTTTTCATTGAAATATGATTACATTTCAGGTAACAGTGAAATAATGTAAATTAATAACAGAATATTAGAAATGTAAAAAATAAATTTATATATAACATTTAATAAAATATTGCTCTAGCGTGAAAATCGATAATGTAGATCTAATAATGAAATTTTTATACAATATATTAAATAAAATATAGCTACATAAAAAATGTATTTTGATACAGATACAGATTTTAATGCTGGATAAAAATGCATAGTATTACTTCGTAATGGAATGCTTGACACACAGTAACTTTTTACGGTTGTAGATGCAAAGTAGAATTAAAAATTACTTTTGTTTTAAAATTTCAATGAAACTAAAATTATGCGAACTTTAAAATTTGGTTAACGAAAGTTTCCATTCTAATAAACACATTACTAAAGAAAAGCATTTGTTTATAAATATAGATTTTAGTTTTTTTTTTATTCATAAGCATGTATTTTAATTTCTGTTATTTTCATTTCATCCATGTTAATTAGAGATGTAAATTTTCCGGAAATTTTCCAGTGGCAGGATACCCCTTCCCCTGTTTTTTTTGGTGGGTGGGTGAGGGGGGGGGGACTTTGAAATTTTTAAATTTTGGCAATATTGATATGGAAAATGAAAAATTATTTTTGGGTCATTCCATGAAAAGTGAAACCAAAGTACTAATTGTTTTTTTATTTATAAAACAAATATTTAATTTATAAAGTCATGTAATACATTTTTTTATATCTTAGAGTGTGAATTTTCTGAAAACATGCAGTTTAAGTATAAAAAGTAAATTAAATAAAAGTATTAGCACTAAAAAGGTGAGAGTGGTGAAATTGAGAACATTTCACTTAAATTATGGTAAAGTTTAACAAGTTATTGTCATTTCAAAAATTATTTGTAAAATTTGTAATTAGGCTAGTTTTTGTATTTGAATATTCTATTTTTAAAATTTATAAAAGAAATTAGGGAATATATTATAAATGAATTAGAATTCATAAATAAATTTTGATGCATTGAATTGTTACGTCCGTAACAGGCAAATGTTACGTCTGTAACAATTTAATTATCCCATATATTAATTAATAATTATTTTAATGTTTTCAGAATTGCAGTTTCCAACAGCTGATACCCTAATAATGAATTATTGAAGAAAAAGTTAAATGTTCTTCCCTAAAATTCACAGGATTATGACAATAACTGTAACTATGTGCAATTTTGAGTGTTTTGTGAATTACGTCCGTAACACCTAGATTTTATTTTTTCAAAAATTATGGAAACATTTTTCAGATTTCAAAATTTAATATTCTATTTACAATTCTTGGACCGACCTTGCATATAAAATAATCCATGTAATAAGTATTTCTTTTTTACATTATTTATGAAGCTTTAAAGTCTCTGTTTGTTACGTCCGTAACCATGAAATGACCCTTTTTGAGAATAGTTGTTATTGCTTGGTTTAACACCATTGTTTGTAATATATCATGTCTCTGTTGAAATGATTTTTCAGTTGCATTTGTTTAATTACCAGCAGAGTTAATGTAAAAAATTGCAGCAACAACAACAAAAAACCTTATAAGTTTCAACTAATACCACTGAAGTTTGAAAGCAAATTTAAACCGTATCATACACCCCGTCTGCATATACTATTGTTTTTCATATATATATATATACATATGTGTGTGTATATATATATGTGTATATATATATATATATATCATCATCATCATCATCATCAACCGTTTTCAATCCACTGCTGGATGTAGGTCTCCCCCAGATTTTTCCAATGTTTCCTGTCTAGTGCTTTAGTCATCCAATTTACACCGGCTACTTTTCTGATTTCACCACTCCATCTTACTTGAGGTCGTCTTCTTTGCCATTTTACATCTCTGGGATACCACTGTAGGGTGTTTGTGCTCCATCTATTGTCTTGTCTTCTTGCGATGTGCCCAGCCCATTTCCATTTTAGCCGTTTAATTCTTTCAATGATGTCAAAAACTTTCGTCTGACTTCTTATCCAGGTTATTCTTTTTCTGTCTCTTCTAGTTATACCTAGCATACATCTTTCCATACTTCTCTGTGTTGTTTGTAATCTTTGTACCATCCGTTTTGTTAGCGTCCATGTTTCTGCTCCATAAGTTAGGACAGGCAAAACACATTGGTTAAATACCTTTCTTTTCAAACACAGGGGCATGCTACTCTTCAGAATAATATTGTTCTTCCCAAAAGCACTCCATCCATTTCTTATTCTTCTATTGATTTCATTCATGATACTATTATCAGATGATATTTCTTGCTCAAGGTACACATAACTTTGCACTTCTTTAATTTCAGTGTTGTTGTAGACGATTTTCTTTTTTGATGCAAATGAATTGAACATCACCTTAGTCTTTTCCAAGTTTATTTTTAATCCCACATTAATGCTAGCTTCTGCCAAATCTTTTAGCATATTTTCCAATTCTTCAGGACTGTTACTGAAAATTAAAATGTCGTCAGCGAATCGGAGATGACTTAAATATTCCCCATTTATTCTAATCCCTTTGTTTTCCCAATCCAGCTTCTTGAAAATATTTTCTAAGACAGCAGTAAAAAGCTTAGGCGAAATGGTGTCTCCTTGTCTTACCCCTCTTCCAAGCTTGATCTTTGCTTTTCCTTTTTCCAAGCGGATGGTTGCTGTTGCTTTCTTGTAAATCTTCTTTATAATATTGATGTAAGTTTTGTCTATACCTGTGTCCTCCAGAGATTCTACTACTGCTGATATGTAGACCGAATCAAATGCTTTTTCATAATCAATAAAGGCAAGGCAAAGAGGTAAATTATATTCCTTATGTTTTTCTATGAGTTATTCTGTTTTATGAGTTATTATATGTCTTCTATATGTTTTTCTATGAGATTATGTTTTTCCCTTACCGCTTGGATATGATCCATTGTGCTGAATCCACTTCGGAATCCTGCTTGTTCTCTAGGTTGGGCTGAGTCCAGAGCTGATTCAAGTCTTGTCGTTAAAACTTTGGTGAAAATTTTATAAATCACTGACAGTAAGCTGATTGGACGGTAGTTTTTAATGTTTTCCTTCTCTCCTTTCTTGTAAAGTAGCACCATCACAGCATTATTCCAATCTTCTGGTACATCTGACTTCTGGAGACATTTGGAAAACAGTAAGGATAGCATTTTTGCAAATTCTTCTCCTGCTTCTTTGATAAGGTTGATTGTAATTCCATCTTCTCCGGGGCATTTACCTTTTTTCATAAATTTAATGGCTTGTAAAACTTCGTCTGTCGTCACTGGGATTATGGCATCGGTTTCTGTTAAGTTTTCTCGTGGATCACATAAGTTGATTTCCCTCTCTCTCTCTCTCTATATATATATATATATATAAATGATGCTAGTTTAAATAAACAATTATTGTAGCTCAGCTCTGGTATTATTTTAAATATTATCATTTTTTTAGATCTTCCATTGTTGAAAAATTCATATTATTTTACAATATTAACAATGTATTTTTTTCATAGCATTATAATTTTAATTTCCTGTATAAAAGATATTATTTAATTTGAAATTTTGAATTTATTCAACTTTTGCTTAAAAGGCGTACAGCCAACAGAGTGAAAAGTGTCCAAGCCTGGGATCGACCCAGGGTCATTGTCATTAAGTGCCAATGCTCTAACACTAGTAATTACTTAATTTAGTAATTTCGAATTACTAAATTCAAGGCGTGTGAAATTTTCAACAAAATTCCAAAAATTATACATAGGGGAGTCCGGGGGAATGGCGCCACTCGGGGTTATGCCGCCACCCCGCCTAGTTTAAAAACTAACGGCAGTTTGAGATAGTGAATGCGCCTGCACTATAGCGGCCAACAATAGAAACAGTGCCTATAAGTTTTCATCTAGTTGCTTCTTATTTTGGAACTTCAAATGAGTAGAGGTAAACACCTTTTATTGTAACATTAGGTAGGGGAGACCGGGGGAATGGCGACACCTTAAGGGAATTTAAATTTTTTCACCTCGAAAAAATGTTTATTTTTTAATAGTAAAAATTCTAAAGCTGAATCATGATCTTTAGTATCTGTATAAATTTAACCGTAATCATAACTGTAAAGTAAGCATACATAAAAAATATTTTTTAAACCTCTGCACAGTGGCGGGATTACCCAGGACACTGGGGTAATTCCGCCACTGTACCGGGGTAATGCCGCCACTCCTTAATGACCTAGTACATGCATCAAATGGATACTAGGAAACACACAACTTACTGAAAATAGTTAGAAAGCAATGTAATTGAGCAAAATAATGGTTAAGCTTACAATTTACTTCATATTGCAAAAGTCACTCTGCTGAATCGGCTCCACAACATTAAAATGAGGCCATTTCTCACCCGATTTGCATGGTGGCGGCATTACCCCGAGAGGACAATATGGCGGAAATCCTCAAGCAAAGCCGAAACAAGAACCGAACTTGTTCAACACATTACATCAAAATGTCGGCGAATGCATATAGTTTACGGGTCATATTATCTTAAATACCTAATGTTACAATAAAAGGTGCTTATCTCTACTCATTTGAAGGTCCAAAATAACAAGCAACTAGATGAAAACTACATTTTTCACTAGAACAAAAGAACGACGTACAGCAAAGTCACTCTCACTTTAGGCACTGTTTATATTGTTGGCCGCTATAGTGCAGGCACATTCACTATCTCAAACTGCCCTTAGTTTTTAAACTAGGTGGGGTGGTGGCATAACCCGGGTTGGCGGCATTCCCCCGGTCTCCCCTACTTAAGATAATATTACCCGTAATCTAAATGCATTCGCCGACATCTTGATGCAATTTATTGAACAAGTTCGGTTCTTCTTTCGGCTTTGCTGGGGGATTTCCCCTATCTTGTCCTCTCGGGGTAATGCCGCCGCCATGCAAATCGGGTGACATTTCCAATTTGAGTTAAATTGTAAGTTTAGCACATTAATAAATCTAGCTTAACCCGGGAGAACTCGCTAGTGAGAATTTCTCTCACGGTTTCCAATTGCTTTTCTTTTACTTTACATTCGCTTAATACCATCTTTTTTTTTTTTGCATGGCTTAGTACTTTCATTCACAAAAAGGTAAAATAATTGAAATAACATTTTTAAATTTTAATTAAAATGAAAAATGGTTTAAATAAGAGTCTTAAAAAAAGTACGACGGTGAGGGAAAATCTCATGCCGCGAGTTCTCCCGGGTTAAGGAACATTGTAATTATTCATTATTCTGCTAAATTCTTGCTTTCTAAATATTTTCAGTAGGTTATGTGTTTCCTAGTATCCATTTTATGTATTTACTAGGTCATTAAAGAGTGGCGTCATTACCCCGATACAGTGGCGAAATTATCCCAGTATCCTTTGTAATCCCGCCACTGTACAGAGGTTGAAGGAAATTTTTTTTATGTGTGCTTACTTTACAGTTATGATTACGCTTAAGTTTATACAGATACCTAAAGATCATGATTCAGCTTTAGAACTTTTACTATTAAAAAATAAACATTTTTTTTTAGATGAAAAAAATTAAATTCCCTTAAGGTGTCGCCATTCCCCCGGTCTCCCCTATGTAGGTTTAAGATATTTAGTTTTGGTATAGCTTTCCAGTATAAACTCAAACCAAAACTATGTTTTAGTTTTAGTATGTTTTAGATTCTTAGTATTAAAGTAATCATTTTTTTTAAAAATGAAATTTATAAAACAGGTGAATTTTTAGATACTTATGAAAATTATTCTCAACAAAATTTTGTACAGAAAATTGCTTGCATTTTCTTTGAAAAGTTTATTTGTATGTACATATATAAACAGTTATACAAGTCTAAGAATCTATATATTTAAAGAAAAGAAAGAAAAGTGTAAATAAAATAAACTGCATGTTTTTAAAAAATAATTCTTTAGTTACATATTTTTGTTAATTACCATCTGATCACATGAAAAATTGAATCTGTGCGAATGAAATTTTTACTGGCATAATATTCAAATTTTGTTACATTTTGAACTCTACCATTTACATCAATTGGTATATTGGTATTATTGAAATAATTTCGAACATAAATTTTTAATTTTAACAAGAGATATTGCGATTAATTAACCTTTAACTGATGTTACCGGTCTCTCAGACCGCGACTTTTTTCAATTTTTATAGTTTAACTTGCAATTTTCAGTTTAACTACAAACACTACCGAAATTTTGTTTCGTTTGGAACTTTAGTACTATCATCAGAGACTTTTGAATAGGTGAATTTTAATTATAAGAGTTCTGTGCAAAACGTTTAGTACAAAAACACCATCCTATGAGTTAATCGTGCCTTTTATTCATCTTTCGTTATAGCGGTCTCACAGACCGCTTGACACTAGTTATGTGACAATTTCTGTGACATCAGTTAAAGGTTAATTACCATACCAGGTGTCTACGGAGATTTTTTTTTTCACAGGATCTTGCTTTTGTGAAATTGTGAGCTTTTTATGTATACTTGCAAAACATATAATCATAATTTTGTGAATTAGAAATTATCGTTACATTTCAGTTCCAATTTAGACATTTTACATAAGGTCCTTCGTACATATATACAGATAGAAAATAGGTTCATTGTGTTTTGTGACAGGTTTTTAAAAATTTTCTAAATCATTACATTTATGAAGGATTCAGGGTGGTGATTGACAAATTTTCTGAAATGCCTACTTTTAAAACAAGAATGTTTTGTGAAGGGTCCAAGGTTTTAAGATGAGAAAATTACGAAGTGTCTTTTAAAAGACTCGAGTTCTGTCTAAACAGATTCCTGCTTATAGGTAATATTTTCCGCGTCAATGTTTTCATGTCGGTCACCGAACATGAAAAAAGAAAGAAAGAAAGAAAAAGGTAACAGAATGTAGCTATTATAAAATTCTGAATATATTATTTTATAAATGAAATTTTAGTTTTTTACAAGTAGAAAATAAACACTTCGGGGGAACCCCCCCCCCCCCCCCCGGGAAGAAAGTTTTTTTTCCACCCAAAATGTCCGGTTATTTTTCAGAACATACTCATCTCTAAACTTAATTACATAAGAACTGAATTACTTCCATATACAAATCTATTTATGAATTTGAAGTTTGGAAAATGCGGAAATAAAAGTCCATACACATATGAACTATTCAATCTTCTAATTTAAAAGTTCAAAAATAATTACATAATAACGAGTCACATATCAGCATTACGTATGTTTATGGTAGCAATTTTTTTTTCCTCTTCGTATTACACACGAATAATTTCGGGAGAAAATACTACTTATATTGCCTTTTTTTCTTGTTTTCTGGCATGCACGATGTATAAAAATAAAATTATCACTAACATTATAATGAAATTTTAAAATACAAAAATCATGAATATGAAAAATAGGGAAAAGTTTTAAAATAATAACCTAAGTAGAATTAGTACAATTATTGAACATTATTTTAATGATTAATACACATATAACTTATTTCCTAATAATCAACAGAGTAGGGATAGACGTTATTTAACATATTAGGCTAAATGATACTGAAATTGTTACTGCATTAATATAACATCTGATCCAAAAGAATGTGCGCACCCAGCGCCGCAGCAACGTTATTTGGAGCCTGGTAAGAAAATTGTTTTGTCTTTCAGACCGCCTCTTGAAGCGCCTATTTGGCTTGGCGCCTGCTGTCGACCATTTATTATGATACATGCCTCCTCGTGATTATCATGTCCAAAACTTCGGTTTTAAACACAACTTTTACAAATATGCTCTAAATCAATGGATTCTAACCTTTCATTGACCATGCCCACCTAAGCATATCCAAAATCCTCTCCATAATTTATAATTCTTATTATTTAAAAAGCGAACTCATATTTAAATAGAAGAAACCTAAAAGATAATTAACAACGGCAAGAGCAACACCGTAAACCACTTTACATTTTTCAAAATCTATGAAATATGTAAAATGTTTTCCACAAATATCTTTTGACATAGCTCTATATAGACGCAACGAACCCACATATTTTCGTACTTGCACGAAGTAGAGTTTTTTCCCTTGAAATTTACCTCACAAGGGAACTACTTTTGGTGCTGCTAGCACCTAGCATCGAGACCTGGTGCATTTTGTAGCCCTATACATAAAAGTTAGGGAACCTATAAAATTTCTTTGTTAAAAAAATATTTAATTTACTTTTGTATACTTTTAATTTTTTATTATTACATTTTTAGTTGTTTATTTCACGCCAAAAGTGAGTTAAGTCGCCAAATATGGAGCTACAATTTTTCCGCCGCTTTATCCTGGGAGTAAGTCTAAGTGCAGTACATTTTAGAATTATATCAGATTGCGATTTGTTTGATAATTGATAGCAGAAGAAACATGAATTAGGTCATTTTTATATGCAGACGATAAATATATAAATAGTAAATATATTTCTATAAAAGCATTCAAGATCATTGAAAACCATTTTTTAGTGAAATACGAAATAAGCAAACAATTTTCTTTTGAAATCGAATGGAATAAAGTTTCGAATGTTTAAAATGAAATGTTGGTGTATTAAATAGTCCTTTGGTAAAAGTAATCATAAAGTAAATTAATATTTTTACACAATTTAGAAAAATCACTGTGGCTGATTAGGTTGGACTTACAATTTCTACTGAAGTCCAAAAACCACTCCTCACGCAATACAAACAGTTATGACATTTGGCTAGGGTTGCCGGAAAGCTCTACTTTTGAAAAAAAAAAAAAAAAAACGCCAAAGTTTTCTCCGCCAAAAAATATGAACATAATGTTGCAATTTTTCAAAATCAAATTCGTGGGTTCTTGAAGGAATTTTTAAAATTTTCAATATTTTATACTTATTATTAACTAATTTGCATTTTTAAATGTTTTTCTTTAAAAAAATTTCAATGTTAATAGTCCGATAAGTGGTCTCGAAAATTGCATTTTCAGAAAGTTATGCTGCTGTAAAATCAAGAAAAATTATTTTAATAGAAAAATTTTATCGATTCTCAAACTTCGTAATATAGGGCTTTAAAATGCACCAGGTCTCAATGAGAGCAGTGAGAGCAGCACCGAAAGTGGTTCCCATGTTAGTATGAACAAAAAAGGTTTGGTTTGCATTTTTATTTTCACAGAATTTCTTAGATTAACTCTTTGATTACGGACCAGGACTGGTGACTATTTTTATATTCAATCGTACCACAATTTACAAAACTTTTTCTTTGTGATAGATTTATCTCGACTGTATCGTAGTATTTGAGTACGACAGAGATAATTTTTCATAAAGTGGTACGAATAGAATAAAAAATAGGCCACTGGAATGCACATGGGCCGACCTGTAGTCAAAGACTTAAGCATTAGCTCCGATAACATTGATGCATTTTATAAATGATTTTACTACTAGTGGTAAACCGAGTAGTGCTTTGGCCTAGTTGCACAGTACTGAGTGTCGAGTACCGAATATTGAGTAGTAGTGTGTAAGAGGGAAAAAAACATTCGTGCATACATAGACGCGACCTTAGAGGTAACACGCTGAAGATACTCTTAAACTAGGTTGCATATACTATATATATACAAATATACAGTTAGATGCAAAATTTCTGAACTGCTTGAAAATATAGATTTTGAAATTGCAAGTATATTTTTACATTTTAATTCTAATTTTAGTAAATAATGTGCATAGTTTTGAAGAAATGTTGCATACAATTCAAAACTTTTTAATGTTTTAAACCAACAGCATTACTTGAAAACTTATGAAAAAAAAGAAAAAAGATACACAAAAAGTAAGATTAAACAATAAAAAAAATTTATTCTGATATCAATTCTATATATCAAATTATAATTGCTTGCTATAGCAATTTTGATATTAAGAATTTAAAGTTATTAGATATAAAATATCTCCCTTTTTAAATTTTCTGTAAAATTATTTTCAGATTGATATATTATTTGCAAACTTTATAGCTAAAATTCCTTTTTAAAATAAGATTAGATGAACAAACTGCATGCTTATATGAAATGTTGCAAAATTAAGATATATATGGACACACACTTATATAAAACGTCCTCTGCTGAAAATGTAGAATGCTTGGTATTTTTGCATTAATAATTTAAAATACAACAAATTTAATCATTTTTTAGAAGCATTTATAGTAGAATATTAAATACGTGAATAATCACATTGCTAACAAGTCGTAAACCAACTTAGTGAAAAATGTTGTATTGTATGTTGTAAAAGCATTTATTGTATTTTCTATTTCTACGAATTATTCTTTATCAAAAATCTCCAATCGATTTCCTATTGTTTCTAAAATAATGACTTATTTGCCAAGTAACAGATATTTCTCTGTTAATTTGCAGTAAACAAAAATTTCTGCGTCCCAAAAATATTGGACAAGCTTAGAATCATAGAAAATAATCATAACCCATAAAATAATCAAAGTTTACATTTACAAAGAAAATATAAAAAGATACAATAATATTCATTAAAATTTTGTTATTATTTCTACATTTTTTTTTAAACTTTTGTGTAGAAACACTTTTATGTACCCGGTAATAGTTATTGCGTATATTATATTATATTTTGATATTTATATTTGAATCAATTTTTACAAATAACTTGGTTAGGAATCTTTGAGTCTTTAACGATGCTTAAAACAAAAAGAAAGCACACTTTTACAACTACTCAAGTACCGGCCGAGACATAGTTTAAATTCTGCTGAATGCCGAGTACTTGTCAAATTGGTCGAGTACGGAGTATTTACCAAGTACTCGGTACATCTCTATTTAGAATCTCATTAAAAAAATGTGGAATAATTTCCACCCATAAAATCTCTTTATTAATAACACACTATATACAAGAGGCAATCTGGATTCTCTTTATCAGTTTTAAAGTAGCTTTCACATAGTCATCTTCTCTGATCATAGCCCTTCCCCATTATCACCAGCCGGTCGTGGTTTCGATTTTAAATTTTAAAATGCTTATCTAGTAATGTATAATTATATACTGTGTACGAGGCTCGCAGCAGAACCATAAGAAATTTACAATTAACTTTTTGCGATCCCCAGTTGGGAAAGGAATATTTTTTTAAGGTTGGTAGTACTTAGTTAAGAAAATTGAAATATTTTCTATTATTAAACGTTTCCAGACAGTCAGATTTAGATATATCTTGACGTATTTTCATTTGTGAAAACTTCTTACTTTGAGATATGGCAGAGTGAATAAGAACACTAGGTTCCTTCATTTAACAATAAAAAAACTGCTTAATATTCTAAAATACAATAATAACCAGAAAAGTTGTATAAAATATTTTACTATAAAAAAGAGCTAAGAGATTCCTAAAGTATATATATATAATTATTCCGGCTAAAGTTATATTTTGGATTTTTGTATGATGGCTTTTTTGAAAATTGAATTTAAAACTAACTTTTTTTTTTCATTTTATTCCTTAATTTTACATGTATTACTTTTATTTCTAGACTACAACATCACACCTTTTACTAAAAAACAGACGAAAAAAAAAAAAAAAAAAGGTAGAATATGGGTTAATGACTATTTACGAATTGCATAATTTTTTAACAATCACAAATCATTAATTATTCCCCAATTAAAATTTTAATTCCTCTTTTACCTATATAATTAATTAAAACTTCCTTTCCCTTTTAAAAATATATCTATTTCTTCATCTCTTTTGCGGTTAATAAATATCATTCAAAGATCGCCCGTTTTTTCCAACCGTTAATTAGACATAGCTGCCAACATCTTACGCTTTTTTCTACCACCAAAACTTTATAGTAAGTTTTACCTTTTTAAATCGCAGTAATTTGCCGATTAAATAAGGCAAAAATTTCTGTTAAATTTTTGTGGTACAAAAAAGCGGAAGAGTTTGGCAGCTATGAATAGATAGAAAAAAAAATCAACTTTCTCATCCTAAAATTTTTAACAGTGCTATTGCATATTTCTCTGAAGTTAATTAATAAATAAAAAGAACCTTTGCCATATGCCTTTCTTTCCGTAGTAATCTAAACACTTATTAATGCTCACACCAGAAGTCATTACAAGTAATTATTTCAATCATAAATATGTACTTTGTTTACGTTAAAAGCGACATTGGATTCATCACTGTCTCTGTTCTTATGTTTCTCGGTGCTTCTTAACAGATACGTTGAAATTTTCATCACGCAATTAATAAATTACTTGGCTGGATTGCAATTCAAAATTATACCGTGAAAATTACTATTAAATGAGTTGTCCTTTATTATAGGTCAAGGTTACATATTTGATACACTTGTAGTCGAATATCACAACTGTTCACCACTCTTCCTATGATCATCTTGTAGATCAGACGTTGTCTTTTTTTTTCTGGTCTCGGGATCACCTCCGCAGCAACACTGTTTTTTTTTCACCATAGAAACTAATAACAAAGAAATTTTCGCCATACTCTCTTCCTAAAAAAACAAATTGCCCCTTGTGGGGCGTACGCCCGACGTTTGGAAACACTGCTCTAAATTATGTTTCACTTTTATATTAAAAAAAAATAGAAAAGTATTTTAATTGTTGAAAACTCAAATCAGAATATAAAAAAATTACACTGGTACGGATGAAAAATTCTTGGTAATATTGGTGCCAGAAAGTAGAAAATAAGGATGTGAAAACAGTTAATATATTGTTTCGTCTAGTTATACTTTCTTTGAAAGATTGAGTCTAGCTTAAAAATTGTATTATCTTTGAATATATTGGAATGGTTCTTGGGAAAATATGAAGTTAGCTATTGACGACACATGTTTATAAAACCTACATCCTTTTCATAAGGAATGTATAGTCGAACTCGGTTAATACAAGAACCAACAGAATTACAATATTCATTGTACTAACCGTTACTCGTAATACCCGAGAAAGTAATAAAAATCTTAAAAACATACACATAATCAAATTAATTAGGGGAATGGCGCTCACTTAAGGGAAAACTTGAATAGCTAGTCAAATTTACACAAAAAATCAATATTTTATTAACGAAGTATAACTCAAAAGCATAAGGAACAGTTTGAAAGCAATTAATTTGCATAAAAGTTTTAGGATTTTTTTTTAATCGTTTTATTTAAATAACCATCGATTGAGTGGTAATGCCCGACATGGTAGGGTAATTGCGCTCAGAATTTGAATACAACATTTAAGTAAGACAAAAGTCACATATGTAGTTGTGTGGGCAGTTCACACCACTTCAGACTATATGCGACCACTTTTCACATATTGTGCATACATATTGTGTTACACATATAATGGGCTACTTTTTTTAAATTTAGTTTTTTTGATTTTCACCACTTTTTTGAAATCGTAAAATTCACCTTGTTTAATGACACATTAATTAAGGTGAAAACAAGGGGAATTTTACCATTTCAAATAAGTGGTGTCAATCAACAAATTTGAATTTAAAAAAATCAGTCCAGGGGAAATGTACATTTTACCTTGCAAAAGGTCGGGTAAATGATTTTTTTTTTCTAAATTGTTTATAATGATGCCAACATGGAAAAACCAAGTTTTCTAACAAAATTTCTTAAGGCTAAATTTTCTGTGGCCGAAAAACAACAAAATTTTGGGATATTTTTTGATTTTTGGAAATATCTCGAGACTCGTTGCCGTAGCATATTATTTGTCAATTACAATATTAAAGAAGATAAAATTCTCTACAACTTTAACATTTACAACTTTTTAATATACTCAATATCAAGCGCAGTACGCTATTTCCAAAATGGGACAATTTTATCAATTTTCTTAAAAACCGAGAAAAACGTAGTTTTGCCGCGATTATTCAAATGTTCCCCGCAGATTTAATTGTGTATGTCGACTTCTAAAAATTGGTAGCAGTAAATTATCTATTATTTGCACACTCACGTCTTTATTTTCATCTCAACAGACATTTTATATGCAATAAATTTATATAATTTTTAAAGTAGGGCAGAGTGTAGATGAATGAGACAATTTTCATATTTAGACAGTAACTTTAAGTGTATACAATGTTAACTTCAAAGGATTGTTTAAAAGAATTCTTCAATCTGTAGTAACTTATTGGCACGATAGTTTCAATTAAAAAAGATTTCTTGCTTAATTTTAATTAATTTTATAATTTTTATAATGCATACATATTTTTCCAGGTATCAATGGAATAGGTGGGTCATTTTCAAAATCTGTCCATGTTTTGGAATAACAAAATCAAATTTTTAGAAATAATCAGAAAGTTTTAATTGTTTCTAAATAATTACCTTACCTCATAAACATTAATATACAAGCATCAGCAGAGACCAAATTACTAATTTAACATTTTAAAACTAATTTTAAATTTTAATGCACTTAGTATAATGACATAAGTGAGCACGGTAATGACAAATTAAGCGAAATATTTTTATTTTTCTCCAGGCATAAATGGCAGCCATTATATCTTCTTTCTCATATAATGAAAGTAGATTAAGAAATAAAAGTTCATTTTATTATCAATTAGAATTGGGTACGGTAATGACTTACAAAAGAATACTCACCAAAACATTCTTGCTTGTTTTATTGAAACTATAAAACTATTTACTCTATTCACCTAAACCTGATAACATGTTGACTTTTAAGGAGTACTTTTGCCTTGATAAAAAGGCATGTGCTGTCCTCTAAAAAAATCCGGAGGAACTTTTTGTCAGAAGCATGGCAATGACACTCTTTCTTGGGACAAGGTTAAAGAAAATTATTAAGAATTATAGATAATTTTAATTAATGAAAATAAATATTTTTTTAATTAGTAGCATCTTAATAAATAAAAATGTATAAAAAATTATAACCATATGTTTTAAAAAGAACCTTGTTAAATCTACGGTAATGATATCAACCTAAGGTAATAATATTTTGACTACAAAAGAATATATATCTTATTTTTAAATTATTTATAAATAATAATATATCTGTAAATTATCATAAAAAACATGATAGTTAAAATGCAATAATTAAAATTATGATATTTAACTATTTTTCTGTACAAATGTGAAAGGAAAGTAAAACATGACTTTTTTTGAAAATCACCCAGATATGAAAATTTGCGAAAAACATTTTATTCCCCACTACAATGGCATATTTTATTTACTAATTATTGATAACATATGTTTTAATGTTTTAAAGATAGCAAACACTGAATAGTAGTTCATGTAAAAGGGGGGGGGGGACTCAAAAGATAAATATCTTTTATGAAAGAAATACTTTTTACCTTATAAAATAGCTACAAAAAAATGACACCAGATTATTTCACTAACTAATGTTATGCATTTATATCTTGTAAAATTTATAAATTCTGTTAATAAAATATTTGAGATCACTAGTTTTATAAAAAATATTTTAAATATTAGTTTTAAAATATATTGTCAATTTTTTTCCACTTACATCAATATATATAACAAGAGATTTTATCATTTTAGCATGTAAAAATATGTAAAACTTTAAGATTATCTATTAATTGCTTTAAAGCTCAAACAGAATATTTTAAATTTCAGAACGGGCTCCAAACAGTTTTTCAAAAATGAAAGTGTCCGAATATATATATATATATATATATATATATATATATATATAAGCAACCAACCCCGAAAAAGTACAAAAGCACAACATTAGATATTGATCTCAGGTATCCCATGAAAAAAATATTATTTAAAAGTAACAAAATGCGAGCGAGATATTTGTCAAGAACGCTCCCATAGGTTTAATGTTACCTTGCGAATATCTTCGTGTGACTAATTTAGTCCTTTAATTCATATAATTGTGACTTTAAACGTCTCAATACGACAACTACCGTAAAATCTTTGAAAATGAAATCTGTATATACGGAATTCTGTCTTTAAAGAAAAGTATATATTTTTTCAAGAGAAAGAATATGAACAATTATACCTGCTAAGATGGAAACCTGTTTAAAGCGAAATATATTTCGGTTCCTTTCGGTACGGTTTTCAAGGTTTTAATGAATCAATATTTGGCAAAGCTGATTACGTAGTTCAGCATTACGTATATTTAATGCTTACACACTTAAAATTTTCAAAATCCGGCTATTAGAGATTTATTAAAATTCCCGTGGTAAATTTTCTTTTTAAAAGAGGGGGGTGGAGGGAGCGCCAAAATCCATGTTTGGCACGGGTGCAAAAAGGCTAGTTTTAGCCCTGAAACATATAATTTACTGCTACTAATATATAGAAGTTGACATACACGATTAAATCCGTGGGAAACATTTGAATAATCGGGACAGAACTGCGTTTTTCACGGTTTTTAAGAAAATTGAAAAAATTGTCCTATTTTTGAAATGACGTACTGCGCTTGCTATTGGGGGATTAAAAAATTGTAAATATGAAAGTTGTAGAGAATTTTATCTTCTTTAATATTGTGATTGACAAATAACATGCTACGGCAACAGGTCTCGAGATATTAAAAAACAAAACAAAAATGATCCCAAAATTTTCTTGTTTTTTGGCCACAGAAAATTTAGCCTTAAGAAATTTTGTTAGAAAACTTTGTTTTTTCATGTTGGCATCATTATAAACAATTCAGAAAAAATATCTTTTACCCGACCTTTTGCAAGGTACCCCCCTTTTTTTGGTACATTTCCCCTGGACTAAAAGTAGCGCACTGGTAAAACTTCTTCTGGAATTCCACGTGAGCGCCATTACCCGTTATCACCATGTTGGATTTTAATGCATTATAGTTGGCGTAACAACGCACTACAAAAATAAATAAAAGCACGAAAGTACAGCTAAATGTATATACTTTGTAGCCATAATGAGTAAATTAACATTTGAAAATATGAGCGTACACTTACCTTCAAGTTTGATGTTGTAGAATTTTATAATAAAACAACTGCAAACTAATAACGTGAGGACACAAAAATACTTTCCTTCCGACGGTCACTATATCCTTACTGGGAACTTACGATGAAGTCTGCTAGGTGCCGGTAACGATCGCACGTTTCCAATTTTATTTTGTTTAGAGATATTTGAGTGAGCGGGATTGCCCCCCGGGCGTCATTACCCTACTTTCCCCTACTATTATTAATTCCTCTAATTGTCTCAATGCTGATATTAACTTAATATCATAAATTTAACAACAAATATTCTGTTTTTTCTTTGCGAGTGTCATTTTTTTAGACAGTTCTTTCCATTAGAAAAAAAAAAAAAATCAAAGTTCAGAAGTCAAAGCCTCTTAAGAATTGGTAATTCCAAAGGAAATTAATGTTGAACATTAATCAATTGATCATTTTAATTTTTCCCGGAAAATCTTTTCTATCATTCACTGTAAAAAAAAGGGACTAAAATACGGAAATATTACTGGCAATCGAGACGCCAGTACTATTTCCGTATTTTAACGGAATTTTTTCCCGGTAAATTATAGAAAAATTTCCGTTTTTTGGCATTTACGGGGGAAAACTTCCGTTAAAATACGGAAATAGTATAATGGCGTCTCGATTGCCAGTAGTGTTTCCGTATTTTAGTCCGTCTTTTTTACAGTGATGCAATAGTCACTGCAATTTTCGAGCTACAGATTTCTTATATCCTTTCAATTTTAACAGTACAATAAGAGGCACGAAAATGTTGATTAAAGAGATTTAGAGTACGGATTTAAAGAAAAAAAAACAAATAAATGATTTTTTCATAAGTTCCTTTCTTTCCATAGCTCAGTTGTAAATCGTACAAAGGAATGGTATTTGTAATCTATCCCTTATCTATCCCTTATTTTCTTTCTTTCGTTCAAGACCTTGGGATAATCTTTTGCATTTTCTTGGGCGGAGATGTCTCCTTGAAATTTGTGAAATTCTGTCTGTTAAAACTGATAAATTGCTACATTTTGACAGACTGTTGCAATGTAGAAATATTGCCGAGAGAGAACAGTAGTCCGGGAGTCGGTGACATCGAAAGCCCGTGATCGCGGAATTGAAAATTTTTTATGTAAATCGATAGTAAAAAGTCATACGAACAAAAGAAGCTAAGTATGACTAGGTTTGAGAAGTTGAAAATATGTTTAATTAAATTATTATTAAAAAGCTATAATGCTTTACGTTATCGCGGATATTGATCACTTATAGAACATTTTATAGAAAATTTCGTGCTCTTTCAAAAAAACTTGGTATGACAAACTTTATTAGAACACCGCTGGAATTCACGGAGCAGACGGCCGCTCGTCCGTCAAACTTCCCAATACGCCTTTGCTGACACTTGACCAGCATTCTGACGCGAAATAAAGAAGACGCCAGTAAAAATTCAAAGCAAAATAATGGTGAAATTTTATCATCCGTCGCCTCTTTAAAATAGATATGGCAGAATAAAGTTTGTCGTACCAAGTTTTTCTGAAAGAGCACAAAATGTTCTATAAAATGCTCTAAGAGTGATCAATATCCGCGATAACGGAAAAAACAGGCTTGCCAGTTTGGCCTCCACTTTTATTGAAAAAATTCGATTCACACCAGAAAATGCAAAAAGTATTTTCAGATTTATTTAATGTCAAATTTTTCTTGATTTCTTAAAGTGAAAATTCTTCTTCAAAAAGTTCCGGTCTGAAGTCGAAATTTCGGGATAAAAAAGGACGCCAAACTGGAAACCCTGCGGTAAAACATTATAGCTTTTTAATAATAATTAATTAAATATATTTTCGGATTGTCAAACCTAGTCATACCTAGCTTATTTTATTCGTATGACTTTTTACTATCGATTTACATAAAAAAAATTTCTATCCCGCGACCACGGGCTTTCGATGCCACCGGCTTCCTACCTACAGTGTTCTATAAGAAATGGATTTCTTTCGTACTTCTAGTTTATATTTTTCACCGAAAATCACATTGAAATGAACAGATGTGTTGCTCCTATTAATCGTGATCCTCTTTTGTAGCTCGTAAAAAGTGTTAAAATCTTAATATAGTTTAAATGATGAACGATACTTAACCTGAAAATTGCCGTTTTATCCATTTCCTTTATTTAACCGTGCTTATATTAAATGAATAGTACTGTACATGATTTTATCGGAAAATTAATGAAAGTTATTCAGATTAATATAATAAACTTTATTTTAAATAGCTTAAAATTTTTTATGTTCAGATTTCTTTATTAATTAGCTGTTTTTAATATATCGATATAAAAACAAAAATATAATTTATCTATAAATCACGAATGCAAAAATAATTTAATCAATATTACAATATATATATATATATATATACAGAGAGAGAGATATGAGGACGTGAGTTTCAAAACTCGCCTTATCCAGAAAATAAAATTTTGGGAAATCGCGAAAAACCTCTGCCTGTCTCCATTGGTTTATATTGTAAACCAAGTGTTTACAGTACCAGAAATACACTATAGAACTAGTTTTTCTGCAGATTGTACTGTTTTTCCGATGCAGGTTTACCAATAGAATAGATAGATAGAAAAAACTCGATTTTTTAAATTTTGGATAAGGCGAGCTTTGAAACTCACGTCCTCATATATATATATATATATATATATTCCATTTCCTTTTTATTCTAGTTCCATAAAAAATCTCGATTGAAAGATAAAATGATTATTAAAATTTCCGAAACAAGTTTTATTTCCTAATAATTGTATTACTTAATTATTAAGAGATGGAACTTAATTATTATGACCTAATTACACGGTATACAGGAGTTTCCATGTTATCAAAACGCTTTCATCGTGTAAATGCTATAGTAATAGCTCGGATGAATGGAACTAGTGCTGTAGTTTGTAGCCATTTCCAATATATAAGAGTGAATTATGTCAGCCAGGTACCGTCCGAATAGCTTAAATGGTAAGAGCATTGGCATGGCACGCCAAGGTATCCAGGTTTGTGTCTTGGTCTCAGGGCCGGCCCAAGGTGTGTGCGAAGTGTGCCACCGCACGGGGCGCCGAGCCGGAGGGGCGCCAAACAGATGAAAGGGCGCCTATAAGAGCAACGATAAAAATTATTTTATATTCTGCGTTTCTTTTTTTTTACATATTCTATAGCTAGGCTGGGACCATCTCGAGAAAGAATTCTTCGTTCTGTTTAAAAAGGAATTCAATGGCGCCGAATTTTTGCATGCAGTCATCGGCTTCTGTTCTTTATCTGAATGAAATTACCTTTAAGCTACTGAGAAAAGAAACAGAATCACGAACCCCAGGATCCACCCGATTCAAATCTGCTTCCCTTGAGCGATGCTAATCAATTTCGACTTTGACAGATTCATGGTGAATTCTATCACTTCCGGCTATTTAAGCGCATTATTCTAGAGTCCTCTTATCCCACAGGGAATCTGAGACCCCCCCCCCCAGATGACCGGAAAAAAGAAACCATTAGGAGCTTAAAAGGGCAGAAATTTTAAAATAAAAAACAGATGTCTTTGAAAATGTTTTTTTTCTAGCAGTGTCTTCTGGATGTGAGCTTATCTTCTTCTGTAAATAGTCAATAGCGTTACTTAGTGTCAGAAATTTTGCCGAAAATGAAAAATGAAAAAAGGGCATGTAACCAAAAATATATAGGCAAATAATTCTTATTAAAATGACCGGAGTATCAAGACATTACAATTCGGTCGTTCACTAATTATTTTATTAAACTGCTGTAAATTGAATATTTAATAGGTAAAAATGAATCAAACCAAACATTTTTCAAGTAGCTTGATTAATTTATTTATTTTGCTTAAATGAGTAATTTTCATGCAAATGTGAAACATAGTAGAATATTTAAAGTTACAAAGCATGCTCATAGTATTTCAAAGCTGTCAGTTCTTGAAATTACGAAGGACGTTGCGCCCTAAACTCAGAGCCGCGGAACAAGGGCCTATATGGCGCCCTGGTGCGTGAGGAAAAGATTCAGATGGGTCCCGCTATAACATGCTTTTAGCCACAATTTGCACTTATTAAAAAACGATTTTGGGGTTTAAGGTGGGGTGTGGGTATTTTAGAGTTGAGAGCCTGGGCAGCTGCCTCTTTTGCCCTTGCGATAATCAGGCTCTGACCAGTGTTTCTTTCAGGCACATATCGTGGAAGGTAATGCTTCTCCAGCGCAAGCCCCCCTCTTTCCTACTAGGGAAAATTTTCGTGCAACAGTACAATTCCTTTAGTGTTTAATTATTCCAATATTTCTCATCTTAAACGGAGAGGAGGGGGGGGGGCGGTCGGAGCTCAATTCAGGAGTTTAGAAGAGACAGGGAAATCTCGAAAAATCGATTTTTGTTGTTGTTTTTTCCGCTTCAGATAGATGTAGGCAACAAGTAGGTAAGTCGTTTTGCCCTGGTTCGCCCTTAGTATTCTCACAGTGTCGAGCTAAAGTGAATAGTACCCTTATTCTATAACACTTCTTGCAAAATTTGAGCTTGATTTTCCAACACCCCAATTTCGAGATTCGCCCTTTCTCTTCCAAGGTCCTGAACTGACGGAAAGAGATTAACCCCTTAACCTACAATGACGGGCATAGCCCGCGTACGATGATCGAGCCAAATGTAAATTCTTCTTACCACTAAAATTTCACAGTAAATATAGTTTAATTTAATCGTCGAAATTTCATGATTAAACAAGGCGAAAATCTCTATTAAATTTTAGTGGTAGCTATGGATTTGCCAAACCGTGGAGCTGTTAAAAGTAAATCGTAGGTTAATGAGTTAAACTATTTCTATTTTTGCTACAGGCACACATTTGTTCCAAAATCTTCCCACTTCAGGGGTTTCGTTCAGCCGGCGCTCATGCCATATTCTTTGAATTTATGTATTGCCTCAGTTTTCCGAAACGTGGCCTGAAAGGAACACTGAGCGGAAAGCCATGTAAAAAATAACGTCATAAAAATATATAATTGCGTTATAATCATGCACTGTTTCATTCATCATTAGGGGTTATTTATTAGTGGAATATAGTCTTTGGCCCATTACACAATAAATATTTCGCAATATTGAAATTAAAATAACTGAAATTTTAAGCAATTATCGTTAATTTAAAAATAAAAATTGCTGGAAGTTTACCTAAAAGGGAAAAAAAGACTTTTTTGGAATCAGATTATGTACAGGGTGACAAGAAATAACTTGGAAGAAGTTTCAAACCAAAAATTTGTAACTACCATTAAAGTTATAAAGTTATTGTCATAGGGAATTGATTCTAGAAATCTACTAAATGGGTGTAAGTAAGTTAGTTGTAATAACCATTATGGTTAACAAACGATCTGCCATACTTGAATTACATAAGCAAGGAATGAAACAATGTGAAATTGTTCAACGATTGAAAGTACCTAAGCAGATGGTTTCATACACGATCAAATGGTTTAAAGAACTCGGACATGATGGTGATAGGCCAGGAAGAGGAAGAAAGCGCACAGTTAACACATCCAGAAACCGGACAGTTATCAAAAAGAGAGTTCAACGAAATCCTAGGATTTGAATGAGAAAGGTTGCTAGAGAGATGAAGATCAACAGAGAAACCACACTTTTGATGGCAAGAGTAGAGCTTGGTCTTCACCCTTACAAATTGAAAGATGCTCAAAAGCTAACAGTAGAGAACAAACGCACAAGACTTCAAAGATGCAAAAAACTGTTAAAGATCGTTGGCAAACATTTGTCTTCCCAGATGAGAAACTGTTTTCGATTGAACAAGCTCATAATAGCCATAATGTTAGAGTTTGGTCAACGGAAGTACCTGGACCTTCTTCAATTGTTGAATGGCGTCATCGAACACAATCTGTAATGGATTGGGATGGGATATGTGCTAGTGGGAAAACACCACTTGTTGTTTTGATCAAGGGATAAAGATTAATCAACAAACATATCGCAAACCCATTTTGGAATATGTTGTCTTACCTTGGTCACAAAAGTTCTTTGGAGACAAAAGATGGACCTTCCAACAGGATTCCGCACCTGCACACAGAGCTAAATCACTCACTTTTGGTGTAAGACACATTTTTCTGACTTCACAGGAGCTCAAGAATGGCCACAGTATCCCCCAGATTTAAACCCAATGGATTATTCTGTCTGGTCCATCTTGGAGACAAGGGTATGTACTAAATATCATAAAACTTTGGCATCCCTAAAGAAATCCTTTTGCAAGGAATGGGATAAAATATCAATAAGTGAGTTGCGGCCCATAGCCGAAAATTTTGTGACACGTTTAAAGCTCTGTATTAAGGCTAAAGGCAGCCACTTTGAAAATTTGTAAATATATTAGACGAAATAATGTATTCATATTTATTTTGAAGTTTGGTCGTAATATTTTCATTAGCATTAAAGGTATAACGTATCATGTGTGTCCAAGTTATTTCTTGTCACCCTGTATTTGATACTGAGTCAAAGGTTGTCTAAACCGAAAGGGAATCTATTCAATATTACAGAGATTCTTCATTATTTTGTGAAATAATTTGCAACTTAAGTACTGGAAGAACGAAATATGCTTAAGGGTAAGATTTCTTTGGTTTGTTGATATTGTTCTAAGCCTTCTAATTATATATACAGAGCGCAACTTTTCTCTTAGTGAATTATTATTTAAAATTAAGCGAAAAAAGTAAATCCCCCCCCCCCCCCCCTTTCTTTTAAATCATCCACGATGGCGAATTTTTTTTCAAAAGGGTGGTTCAAAGACCGTTCCTTCCTCCCCCCCCTCCCTCCCACCAGCGCTCATGACATGCACTTTATTATTTGTAAATCTACTAAACAGAAGTTGATAGTAAGATGACTTTACTTTTGATTTCTCATTAACAGGAGCAAAGAGCTCGATGAATAAATCAGCATAAGCTTGACAATGCAGAATTGTGAAACTGGAGCCTATTTTTTTAAAAAAAATAATTTATCTGCATATAAATTTTATTTTGTAATCGTCCTGAAAAAATCGTTCATTTAATACATTTATCGTTAAATAACTTTTTCCCCCTTTAGTGCCCGATATGTTGATTTTTTATGATGTCCTACACCTATGATATTATAATGACACTTTCTTTATCCAATTTCAGTGCAGCGCTAAAATGTAAATTCGGAATACTTAAAGAATTTATTTGGTATGGTTTGTTTAATTCTGCGTGGGCATCAGTAAAACGAAATCCAGGAAACTTTTTTTTTTGGTGTGTGTCGGGGGGTGGGGGATATTTTTTGTTAATCGTATTCCTTATTATTATAAGTGCAACTCTTATTCTCAATCATAGTTTTTTGTTAGTGTTTAATTATTTTAGGTTACTTAAAAAAATAAATTTTATTAAGTTTTTTTTTTTTGTAAATATCATCACAAAGATATTAAAAAAACATTCAAAATATGAAAAGAAAAATAAGGATATTTATGTTTCCGGAATTAGCTGAAGAGAAAACTGGGTTTTTCCAATTTTTCGAAAGTTTTCACCATGAAAAGTGAGCCCTTTACGAAAATCGATATTTAAATAGGAAATTTATTCGTACTTTTTATGTACTAATTAGCCAGACAAGATTACAGTTTTCATCTTTCATAGTTGCTATTAACTAGTAGTTCTGCTTCCTTATTTTGTAATATTCCAAACAGTATTCTTCTAAAAAAGTTTATTTTAATTAATTAGCTTATTATTGTTATTTTCGTCCAATACATGTGCTGTGGCCTTGTGTTTTACTTTCGTATCGTAATGTCACACATTAAGACTGATAATTACTATAAAATTGAAATTTCCCTGATTTTACAATTTACCAAATACAAACTCAAAGATGGGATTAAATTTAGAACCTTTTATCTGTTTTTGAAACACTTTAAATTAATATCTTAAATAATTAGTAATAGTATGTATAAAAAGTATGAATATTTTAAAAAATTAAGACCATAAGTCAAGCAATTTTCCTTGTGTGTGTGGGTTGGGGCGCCCCGATGGGTGCTCGCACGGGCGCGAAAATGTCCTTGGGCCGGCCCTGCTTGGTCTAGACATTTTTCACTCAGTTGGAATAAACCATACAATTATACAAGAACTAGGGATAGAATTATACAAGAATTATACAAGACTTGGTTCTTACTTCCATGGAATAAACCTCAACTGTGCTACTCCAACTATGAATAAGGTTTTTTCCTTTAGTGAAAAATACAATAGTTTATTATTGCTTTCAATTATTATTATATTATCTACAATTTCTAAAGGCTTACAAGTAACCACAAGTTACTGCATGTATTCCACTTTCAAACATTAACTTTTTACCAAAAATGAAGGTTAATCGAAAAGTGTTCGAAAAAATATTTTTGAAAATGAACGACTGCATGCAGAATTTTGCAAAGCTGACTAAGCAGAAAATTAGTGTTATTAAGGAATTTGAAAATTATCGAAGATATAAAAGGTAGAAAGGTTATGCTTGTATAATTCAGGATGATATCGATCTAAATTTGTCCATTCAAAATGAGATATTTATGCCGCAATTTTAACGAAAAGTTGAAATAAGTAAAATGTAAAAAAATTTATAACCTTATCTTTATCATAAACAAAATAAAAATTGAAGTCTTAAATTGAACATTAAACATACATAATACACCTGACATATTTTACTGCTTTTCATTTCTATGGTTGCGGCATTTTCTCACCGATAAGAGATCTGGTTAAAAGAGAAAGTAGTCCCCCAGGAAGTAAACAATATATATGAGTTATTATACATTCTTTTTCGTATAGTGATATTTTGAAAGTTTTCTATAATTTCCGAAAATTGGTCCTTATGTCCTGAAAGTAAAAAGATTACCCTTTACTAACACTGCCGCAAATCAGAGAATAAAAAGTGATTGGTACCAAATAGTAACATCTACTCTATTAGTAGTAACGTCTATTATACTTATATTTTTCTTCGGGGGTCGTCTATCTATAGAAATTGCAGCAAAATTAAAATTTTCAATACTGACACTCAATTTTGATATCATATTTGGATTATTGGGTGAATTTTATCTTCGAACACCAATCGGGAAGTCATTGGGTCAGTTAGTTTAGGAATTATGCAGGTTTTAAAGTTTGGAACCCTTAAAGATAATTTTTAATCGTTGTAAAACGATTGCAATGCGGGTAGTTTTTTACTTATAACACTAAAACTACTTTGCAGAGTGATATGTAATTTTGGTTTGTCATATTTGAAGCTTCTAGAAATCATTTTCTGTTAAAAAAAATTTTTAGGTTACAGTTCATATTTTTTTTTTTGAAAATTTATTAAGAAAATTTATATATTTTCGAAATTAGTTTTGAAAATCATATCAATTGTAACCTATGAATGGTTTAACAGAAATCGATTTCTAAAAGCTTCAAATATGCGAATCTAAGGTTACAGTTCCGTGAATTAGTTTTTAAGTTATGTTACTATATTTATGTTATGTATATTTATGTTACTATCCTTCGAAAATCTTTATTCAAGTTTTATGTGGTATTTCAGTTTGGATATCATACATATGCAGAACTAATAAATCGTGGTGGTACACAGTAAGAGATGGAACACTTGTACACATTGAAACACTGTCTAATTGTATCCATTAAAATTATATTTATTAGAAATAGAATAACATACATTAAATGTTACTTTAATATTCTTTTATGTCTTTGAGATATGGCCGTACATAGATAGGGGTCCGTTTACTCCTCTTGTCACCACACAGCAGCTACAAACTCCAATCCCTTGATTTATCTGTTTTTGCACCGTTTAAAGCATTATACTACAATACGTGGATGCTCAGAAATCCAAGAACATATCAAATTGCCGAATGTGTCATTGCAGATCATAAGAAATCAGCAATGTGTCACTATGTGTACTAGGCGTGGTATACAGTGAGTTTAAAGCTAATATTATTTGAATGTAATTTTTTTCTCTCCTTCTGTTCATTTTTCATCTGTATTAGTAAATATGATATGAAAGATTATTCTAAAAAGAAAATTTATATATGTAATAACTAAAATTTCTTCAGTGGATTATATCTACACTATTAAAAATTTTCAGTAAACTGTCCGGTTATTCGACTGTTTTAAAAATAACGGTTACTTGACCATATTATGAAGCGTATCTTATCTGACCATATGTTTGACCATTTTATGGTTCAAATAGAAATAAATTACAGTTTGTAAACATTTTCTTTAAAAACGGTCGACTGACTAGGCAGTTTGCTGCACATTTTTAGCAGTGTAGCTTTTAATTAATGTTCTTTAAAAATCTGTCTCACCGTGCAATTCAAGTTTTGTTTCATTACTTTTTATTTTGTATGATTATTAGTACAAGCTTAAACATAACGAGCATGCATATTTTGTACAAATACGGTTTTTATAACATTAATTATTAATTAATAATGTAATTATTAAAAATTCATAAACAGAAACATATATTTTATTTTGGCACCGTTAGTATCCTCATGGTTGAATGAAAATTTTCTTTCACTTCTGAACATCAGTTTTCAAACTATCAATAGATATGTAAAATCGACAACATTAATGGGCCATACAGTTAAATTTAAATGTTTATTTATTTATTAAATTACTAAATTATTCTATATTTCAAACGCACTAAATATATTTATGGATTTTCTGATGAATATTATTACTCTTGTTAATATATATATATATATATATATATATATATATATATATTGTTACATAATTCTTTTAGCAATCTTTAGCAGCAATATTATGCAATTTTCAAAATGCGTTTCTCAATATTGTTACAGTCGTCGAAGCAACTTTAACTCATATTTCGCGTGTTTTTGAAGGTAGCGCAATACGAATTTGTATTCCAAGTAAATGCAGCAGGATAAATCGAATGAAATATAGGATACTGAAATTTTCAAAGTTCATATAAAAATGAATCTATGTACGGCCTCACGAAAATTTCATTATAACAATATTGTAGAAAATCGTGAACGAAGAACTTTTGTGTAACAGAGTTATTATGAGACTTTTAGAATTGGAGTTATGACTATAGTTCGTTTTTCTCTAGACGTACTGCGCAAATAATTTATGTAAGAAATAATTGAATTATTTGAACTTTCATAAAATTGAAATTCAGTTAACATAACAGGAGAAAGAGAGAAATTGCATTACTTAAATCATATGTTGATATAAATGTATTCATATGCTCTGTAAAATTGACTGATTGAATTAAAGTTCATTAATTTTTTCAGCTAGCTGCACCAAAAATACCCAGCGGAGCTACAGATGATTTCAGTGAAATTACATATCCGAAAGCTGAAGTTCTTCCACCAACTTTATTTTCAAAAAACTCAACCCCCGAATCTATTGTAACCTTTGACGATCCTTATGATCCTAAGTTCTCAACACTAAATCATCAAATGAAAAGCTCATTTTCCGAAACTGGCAACACTGAAAGTAGATTCTTTTGGATGATTGACCAAATGTCATTCCGCCAATTATTCCGTTTGTATGCCAAATATGGAGATTGTAATAGAAGTGGCGAATCTATAACTCTTACATGTAGTGACAAATGGTTAAGACAAGCCAAAATAATTGACAACAGAAGGATAAGCACAACTGATACGGGGATTTATTTCAAACAAGTGGCAAAGTATGTATTATTATATTTTTAATCTCATACACAATAAAAGCAAAAAAAAAAAAATTTTTTTTCAATTCGAAAGAAATTGTATTAGAATTGCTTAGGGAAATAAAATTGCTAGATAAAACAGATCAAGGCGAAAATAAGTACCTATGCATTACTCGACCAAATCGGAATTAATTTATGCAGAATGGTGAATTATTTTTCCTTTCATGTACCATAAAATTAATTTTAGTATGTAATATTTCAAAACAAGCATATTATAGGCGTCTTATGTTTTTACACAATAAAATTTTGAATTTTTGAACGATAAGATAAATTAAGATAGATAAATTTCAAGCTAAAACGAGAAACATAATGAAGAATAACAAAAAGTTCCTTAAATGTATTGCAGGTTATATCATTATGAATCGACACAGGCAGAAAAAGAATCGTGATTTTGCGTTTCTTTGTAACAAACTTCGAATAATCCCATGACAATATTCTTGAGCTTGTTATGCTTTCTGTTTACGTCAACTAAAAATATGCACGAAAAAAGTGGCATAGCAATTCAAAATAGTTATGGGAAGAGTTCAACCAATGAATTTGAAATAAATAGAACAATTAATATTATTCATATTTAATAAAATATCTACGGCGTCATTCCAATGTCACGTGTGGGGACAACTTTTTCTACATATTTCTGCTGTTTTAGCAATGTTATTATATCCTCAAATTAAAAAATCATGATAATATAAAAATCTATTTTTTTTTGTTATTTTTAATGTATAGTTTATGTTTTAACAACTTATAAGTCCATGGTTGTGTTTATGACGGCCAATTATCATCACGAGGGATATAGGCCCTAAGGGGGTAGTGCCCTCCGAGGGGGTCTTTCTAAGGGAACCTAAGCCGTATTTACGCTTGGAAAACCAAGGTTCGAAGAAAACCACGAAAACTCCGAACGATTAGGCCTACGGGCGCGATTGGGATCGAACCCAGCACCTCCCGTCTACCAGCTTCGTATAAGTCAATGGATATAGGTATTTATGTACGTGTCATGCGCAGGACATTTTGTGGAGTTTTTCATGGAATGGCCTTGAAACGGGCAGATTACTTAGGTCTAGGATTTAAAATGTGGAGATTTTTATTATCTATTATTTTTATTACATATTTATTATTAAAAATGGGCAGCTTACTAAGGTCTAGGGTTTAAAATGTGGTGAATTTTAAACCTATTAAAGGACCATTCCATATCACGTGTAGAACAGCTTTTCTACATATATTACTGCTGTTTTAACTATGCTATTATATCCTCAAATTAAAAAACTATCCAGTATAGGTTTGTTTGTTTAATTTTAATGCATAGTTTATATTTTAACAACTTATAAGTTAATAAATATAGGTATTTATGTAAGCGTCATGTCCGGGACATTTTGTCCGTTTCTCATGGAACGGCTCTATGGGAATATTTAAATATTCAAACTTTTTATTTAATACCATGATGATCACAAAATCGATATTTTAATAATTTTGAGAATTAAAAAAGGAGAAGATTTAAGATACTGAAATGTAAAAAGTTACGATTATCAAATTTATAAAATAATGGGAGTTCAAGAAAGCAGCGTCTTGATATATACTAAGTTTTGACAGAAAATAAACAATCCTGAAGTATCACTGCATGCAACCGTATTTTGCGTTACGATTCACAAGAGTTAAATCTCCTGAAATTACTAATATGAAGGAAATGAAACTGCAGCTTGAGAGTTTGAAACATTAAGTAAAATATTTTTTTTTAAAGCGACTTGCAGAGCTGACGTTGAGATCTTTAATGTGCCGATTTGAACGCTAAAGCATAATAAATACCTATAGCTTTTCTTTATGTAGGGGAAAGTAGGGTAATGCCGCTCACTTAAGGGAAAATATAAATAGCTAGTCAAATTTACACAAAAAAAAATCAATATTTTATTAACTCAAAAGTATAACTCAAAAGCATAAGGAACAGTTTGAAATCAAATAATTTGCATAAACATTTTAGAATTTTTTTTATCGTTTTATTTAATTAACCATCGATTGAGCGGTAATGCCCGACATGGTAAGGTAATGGCACTCAAAATCTGAATACAACATTTAAGTATCAGAAAAGCCACATATGTAGTTGTGTGGACTATTCACACCACAGCAAACTTTATGCGACCACTTTCTACATACTGTGCAGCGAAACCACGACCCACCATGTCGGAAAGGGTTAAAGAGCTAAGCATTTGTTCGTGGTTTTCATCCTGTAGCACTTCTGGACAGTGTTGCCAGTGGGCTACTTTTTTTGAATTCGGGTTTTTTTTTTATTGTAACCACTTTTTTGAAATCGCAAAATTCACCTTGTTTAATGGCATATTAATTAAGGCGAAAACAAGGGGAATTTTACCATTTTAAAAAAGTGGTGTCAATCAAGAAATTTGAATTTAAAAAAAGTAGCACACTGGAAAAACTTCTTCTGGAATTCCACGTGAGTGCCATTACCCTTCATAGCCATGTTAGATTTTAATGCATTATATTTGGCGTAACAACGCATTACAAAAATAAATAAAAGCATGAACGTATAGCTAAATGTATATATTTTGTATACATAATGAGTGAATTAACATTTGGAAATAAGAATGTAGACTTAGATGTTGTAGAATTTTATAATAAAACAACTGCAAGCGTAATAACGCGAGGACACAAAAATACTTTCCTTCCGACGGTTACTATATCCTTACTGGGAACTTACGATGAAGTTCGCTAGGTGCCGGTCCCGATCAGACGTTTTCAATTATATTCTATTTACAGATATTTGAGTGATAGGAATTACCCTACTTTCCCCTATATAATTTTTTTTCAGAGATAAATTATCCATTATTGAAAACAAATTAAAGTTTTTGGGAATCACGTGACTTGGCCCTCCCTTTTATGTACACGGGGCATTCTCACAATCTTTTGACTTTCGGGAATAAAAATCTGGTGAAATTAAACTTCCTAAAATAACATTTTAATCTGATAGACGAATGCCTTAATGATTCAAAATAAATAAAAAATGGTCAGCAGCGAAATGTTTTATTTAACTGAGGTTTAAGTTAAACTTACGCGTTTAATTTTCCTTACCATTTTACCACTATAACTTTCTATATTCTTCTAAATTTGTACTTATAATGAATTTTCATAGTACCCACAGGGCATTCAAATAAGAAATAACAATGTAGTATTTTTAGTACAAAATTTTGGTATAAACATTGTCTTAAAGCGGTGTTAAAGAAGGGACGGTAAGGTAAAAAAAAAAAGGGACGGTATAGGAAAAAAGGGTCAAAATGGGAAAAAAAGAAACGTTAAAGATGGAGCGGTACGGAAAATTACCACCTATTTTAGGCAAATCATGTTTAAGACTAAGTGGTAGCCACAATGTCCATTGATTTTAAGAAATAGTTATTTACATTGGATTAAATTTTTGAAAAAAAAAATAATTTACCTCGAAAAGTGCTGGAATAATCCTTGGGGACGGTAAGACTACCAATAAAGCCACGATGCTTGAAATTGATATTTAAATGCTGATTTAAATTCTGCAGTAAATTTCCTGACAAAATATTTTAGCCATTCTTTCTCTAGCATACTTTTGCATGAGAAAAAACTTGAAAAAAATTCTGTCGCTGCATCTGAAGTGATTTTCTGTATAATTTTAGAAGAGAGACGGTAAGGAATCTAAAACCCAGGGACAGAGTTTAAAAAATAATAACAACCCTAAAAATGTGTGCAGGTTAATTTTTTGCTACATATTTATATAAAACAATAGTTCCAATTTCGGAAAAAAATTACATCGAATTATTTTTAGTGAAACAATTTTATACAGACAGCTCCAAACTTAAAAATCAGCATCAGGGACATGGGACGGTATAGGAGTTTTCCTGGTATTTGGACCCCCAACATCGTCCAAAACTTATTTATCTCATTAATATTGTTATGCAATCATGCAATGGGATGTTCCCCAATATATGAAATAAAAAAACACAAGAACATGTACTAAGATAAAAATTATTATTCAGGGACATAAAAGTCAAAAGATTGTGAGAATGTCTCACACCTGTGCGAAAATAAAATAACTAAAACATTAAGTTAACCCTCCAAAATTGAGAATAAAATAGCTTTATAAAATTGCTAAATAAAGTTTAAATTAAAAAATGTCTGCTAATTCAAATGTTTTTTTAGGATACTATTAATTATTTTGTGTATATTTATATTTCCTTTTGAACTACTTTTACGAGTAAAGTTTCGAATTTCAAAGTACATATGCTTATTTAAATCCCGTCTCACTTTTTTCGATAAGTAGGCAATGGAATTTGAAATACTGTCTTATATTTACATCGATCCATTATTTTTTAAATTTTCACCCAAAATACAACATTTGTAGTAAAAATTTTGTGTGTGTGGTGTACGTGTAATTGATTTGAGGAAATATATAAATTTAATTGATACTTCCAAATGATTTTGGATTAATTTTATTGTTTATAACGTACTTTTTTATTCATTCGAATGTACTAATTTTGTTCTAGATTAATATTAACACAATCATTCTAATTGGTAAACAAATCATATTAGATGTAAATTTCCAACTGGGCAAAAATGTCCGGACCAGGATTCGAACCCGGGACCTCCCTGGCTGAAGTCGCCAGTGCTCTGCCATCTGAGCTATCCCGGATGATTCTGGTCGAACTTTTTCACCCAGCTAACCTTGATGATTACAGCATCTGGTCTGAAACCTGGTTCAGCTCAACAGAATAAATCTCAGGTAATGGAACTCCAGAAATCGCTGGATACGAAATTACACTAGATTAATATTAACACAATTATTCTAATTGGTAAACAAATCATATTAGATGTAAATTTCCAACTGGGCGAAAATGTCCGGACCAGGGAGGTCCCGGGTTCGAATCCTGGTCCGGACATTTTCGCCCAGTTGGAAATTTACATCTAATATGATTTGTTTACCAATTAGAATAATTGTGTTAATATTAATCTAGTGTAATTTCGTATACAGCGATTTCTGGAGTTCCATTACCTGAGATTTATTCTGTTGAGCTGAACCAGGTTTCAGACCAGATGCTGTAATCATCAAGGTTAGCTGGGTGAAAAAGTTCGACCAGAATCGTCCGGGATAGCTCAGATGGCAGAGCACTGGCGGCTTCAGCCAGGGAGGTCCCGGGTTCGAATCCTGGTCCGGACATTTTCGCCCAGTTGGAAATTTACATCTAATATAATTTTGTTCTATTGATTTAATAGAAGACTGGAATCAAGAGTGTAATACTTTTGTCAGTATGAGGTTTTCCTATGCCTGTTGCATAATTTTACAACATTTTAAGAATTTAAATGCCCCCTTTTCTGAAAACTGATTGCATGAATATGCGTTCAAGATATAAGGAAAGTTTAGAGCTGCATAAAAGTGTAATCATAAAAAAAAATACGACAAAATTTAAATTAAAAGATTCTTGAAATGAAATGAACGCAGAGAAACAGCTTAGTACAAGAACCGTTGCATATGCAAATATGCAATAGAAACTTTGGAAAAGTTGGAATCAGTAAAGCGGGTGTTTTTTTTTTGGGGGGGGGGGGAGGAAGCAGGAATACACGTACCCTTAAACATTTTCGATAGCTGTGGCTAGAACTTTGATAGAACAATTTATACAGTGTGCGTTCATATAATTTTGAATCGAACAACTAATGACATAGATAAACCTTAAAGATAATAATGATAAAAATCTTATGCCACATGTTTAGATCTGGTTGCGGACAAGGCCGACCAGGATATTATTATAGTACCACAATGTGTGAAGGCAAAATTTAATATATTTTGTTATTCTTGAATTATATAACTTAGGATAAGTCTCTAAAAGTACACTGGAACTGGAAGTGATATCAATTTTTGGCTAATGCAGCACTTAGGCATAATTAGATTCCCCTATTTCTATTCTTACATAAAATATATAATTTTTTCTTGTATTTGATAACATAGTGCTTTATATGGTTATGTCTTCTGGCAATATATGTATTCAGTATTAATTTAGTTTTGTTTGAGAGGTGCAATAATAATTATATAACTGTAGAAAGTATTAAATTTTGATTATTTACACATTTTTTGTGTCTACTTCTCATTCATACGTACACGTATACAATATATTTATGGTGGTAATAGCAGTTTCTTCAAAGCTGATATATTTATATTATTGTGTTTGTTTTGAAATTACCAGACGTTATACCTAGCGTATATAAATACTGTAGTAGAAATAAGATTCTGTTTCCTAAAAATTGTCCGGGGATGGGTTTGGGATGTTTCAGTAGATCGAAAAAAAAAAAAAAAAAAAAGCAAATGAATGTCATAGAAGAATTTCCTGCTCTATATATGATTTATATGGAAAGCAGCAAATTTAAAAGTTTGAAATTACACTATTTAAAAGAAAATTTTACAATAGCAAAATTTCAAAAGAAAGATTGTCCTAGCTTTTTCAAAAATCATCAACAATATTTATCAAGCATACGTTTCTGAGACCTTTGTTCTGTTTTAAAAAGCTTTTTTCGGTTAAAACTGAACTTTATATTTTTCTAGATTTTTTTTAAGCAAAAAAGTTGTAGATTATGTTTTTAAAAATTTTAAGTATTTATAACTTAATTCAAAACCTAATAATAACATATTCAAAGTTTTTAGTCAAATGAAAATTTCTGCATATTTGTTTCGTTTATAATAAAACTTCTTTTTCTGGTGTTAAAACTACATTTTACATTTTTTTAAAAATTTGTTTTAATAAAAAATGCTATTCTTTAAGTCTTATATACTTTAATAGTTACCAGAATTTCAGTTTAGTTTAGTTATCAAAATAAACTAAAAAAAAAAAAAAAAAAAAACTTCATAAGGGCTTTCAAAAAATTTTCAACCTTTCCTCATATACGCTTTTCTGATTTCTATCCTGAATTAGTCAACATTTGACATGCAAAAATTCCAGGAATTTTGGTACAGGTGTATAAGCGTGAAAAATTTTCGGCCTTTTCGAATGAGGGAAATAAACTAAATATATCAAAAGATTATATTAAGTTTCATTTCTTTTGAGTAACATATTTCAGCGCATGAGTGATGTAGCATAGTAGAGGAGGGGGAACACTATTGTCCCGAGGGCTAAAATTTTGGTGGAGCCAAATAAATAAACATGGATTTATAACAACTAATTGCAAGCTAGTAGCCACTATGGAGGAGGCGCAATATATAGAGTTGCGGGAGGAGCTGAAAAACCAATCCACGCCAATGCAACTCATTCTGCACATTATTAAAACTTTCTTTCGACTTTCTAAAATTCAGTCAGGATTAAAATTTACATAACCTGTGTGTGGTACGTCCTATAAATGTTTTGCTCCATAGTACATTAAAAACAAAACAAAACAAACAATAATATTATACATACCAAATTATTGAAATGTCACCGCTTAATCAAGTAATTTAAATCATTAAAATATAAATACAAATTATGTTACTTTTAAAACAATGTTAAAAAAATTAAAGAAAAATGACTCTGTTTAACATTTTATCTTTTTAAAATAGTTATTTTTAAAAATGGTAAATTAACCCTTTGCCCTCGAGAGGAGCGACTCTTACTCACCACTAGGCTTTCGTGTATAGAGGCTCCAAATGCTGTGGACACCAGTTTTTTAAAGTAATTTTCTTCGCCTTATCTAATGGCAGAATTATCGGCGATTAAAGATAGCTAAATAAACAGTACGAAATTCGTGGTGTCCAGAGCATTCGGACTCGAAGCCCTGATTTCGCGCGAGACCTGAAAATACTCTCGAGTGCAAAGGATTAATGTATTTTAAGAGAATAAAGGAAAAAATTCTGCCATCTGAATTAAATGTTTCAAGATATAATTCAATATAGATCTCCCCGATTTAAAAAACTTGTATTTTTAAAAATTCTAAACAAGTAAAAATATTTAAAATTATTCTTCTCACCCGCCCCCCATAAAAAACTGTTTTTGCCCGGGTTTAACACTTTCAGGGACAAAGTATTTCTGTTGCTAAAATGTTCAAATGATTGAATGGTATATGGATTTTCGAACAAATTTATTTGAAAATAAGTACAAGCTTTTCTTCGCGTATATTATAAAAGCAATTTTTTTTCCCGAAAATTCTGGTGCCATTGTGACATTTGAAGATTAAAATGAATTGTAATACAATATTTTCCCACCACCCTTCAAGGTGTTTTAAGATGAATTTTTCTTCCTACTTCTAGCAACTATAGTCAAAACTTTCGATTTAACATAGCTATAAAGGACAGTCTCTCTCATTCTTTATATTATGCATTTAATAATACGAATAGAATAAATTGAAACACATATTTACTTACTCTAAGATATCCCTGTTTTAAAAACCAACGTAAAATAAACTTTAAAACTGGAGACAATATTTTGAGTATGAAATCCAATCAACGAGCATCAATGAACGGGAAACAATTATACCGATGCGAAAACTGTTTCAATTCATTGAATTTTAGTACTAGGAAAATTGACATATCGCATTACGTTGCTGAAAAATGCATATTACGCAAAATTCAGAAGAGAATGGTGGCTTAATATAGGTGCACATATCTTTTTCAATGATTCCTTATTAATAGAGCTTCTTTTAAACTGATATGCGATCTCAAACTTTTACTTTCATTATCAACTTAAAAAAAAAAAGTTATTATTAAATGGATGCTAAGAACTAACTGAATGTAAAGAAATTAAATATTTCAGTTGCTTGCCTTTAAAATAGACAACTAAAGAATCGTCTTCTAATCGTTGTCATCTAATTTTATTGTTTTTTTAAAGCTAACGTTAAGAAGTCACTTTCAGAAAATGTCGTACCAAGTTTCCTAAATTAAAGTACATATTCCCCAGAGGCATAATGCAGAAATGCCAGAAAGTCATGATGTTTGGGGATTGTCGTAGACAGGATGATGGAATTTTTTCTAAGGAAAAAGTAGCTCCAAAAAAACCACCAATAGAGGGTGTTTGTATAGTCTTGAAAAACAAAAACAAAAAACGCACCACCCCGTACTCTGCCGCAAATCATCGTATAAAAATGTGACTTGTTGTAACAATCAATCGATTAGTAATAACGCCTATTAATTAATGCTATATTTAAATTTTGCTTAAGGGACCATCTACATGTATAAATTGTAACAAATTCTAAAATATTCAGTACTAACGCGCAACTTTAACATCATATCGCTCACCCGCAAGAAAAGTGACATCTCGACAAAAGTAAATTTCACAGGAGAGGCAAAATAAAATTTGCATGATTTTACTGTAACATGAAATTATAGCACTTAGCTCTGCATACAGGAATGAAAACTTGCATAAAACCCTTCAAAATGAAGACGTAGGATGAGGTTTGGAGGATTGGGTATTTTTACCTCCCCACACAATCCACCCTTCTTATGTGGTCACAAATGGGCATAAGGCGTAATAAAGTGATTTTCCGCATAGCTACACTTATGAAACTGTTTGTGTAGTAAGACGTACCTATGACAGACCTATTAGAGGAATAAAAAGCAAAATGAATTTTTGCTTGATGTGTCACTTTTCTTGCGGGTGAGCGATATTTGTTTTTTTTTTTCAGTAAATTTATTTTCGGATACGAAATGAGAAGTCATTCGCTTATGTACTTTATGAATTAGGTTGATTTAAAATAAATTTAAAAGGTGATGTTTTTTCCAGGACCGTACATAATGTATAAGAGAAACTACAAAATTTAAAAATTCAATGAGGACAAAACATGTTCATTATGATGGTTATCATCCTCTGCTACCATCTGGAACAGTAACACGTCATGTTCAGTGGTTGATTGCAGTGTATGTATCGAAGTACTATTACGAACATGGTGTACTATGATGTCTTAAAGATCCGACAAAATTTTATGCAATCACGGAAGATCATGTCTGCGGCATCCTCAGAGTCTAATATCGCATGGATTTATACACTATATGGGGCCAAATGTGACCGGCACTTGCGATTTTAGACGTTTTGTTAAATATCTAGAAAAAATACATGAGGAATTGACCTGAAACTCCAGGTATGTAAACAGTATAGTATAGGTCATATATTTCAGCGACGATTTTTTCCCGAAACCCCCATAGGGGACCGTCAACAAATTGAAAAAAAAAACGAATATCTTTTTGATAACCCTGTAAACACTAATCTAGCAAAAGCGTTCAAACTGGAGATTATGACTAAATGGCTTATTGTAATAAACTGTGTTCATTTTTATGAGGATAGCATGTATACTCGTAGAGAAATTAAGTTTTTTTTTTTTTTATAAAAACAGTCCCAAATTTCGCAAAGTTTTTTGCTTATAATTTGCAAAGTTCTTAATATTAAACAAGGTTCTTTTCAGAAAATATGACAAACAACATTGTACACAATGCCCTGCAATCAGAATTAAAAAAATAATAAAAATTGGATGAAAAATGAGCAGGTTTACTAAAAAATGTTTCACTGCGCATGCGCAAATGCATCAAAATATAATGTGCATAATGTATTAGCTAAGTATATAGAGCAATTTTTGTGAAAGTCTCAAAATCATAGCTTGAAAATTATCGTCGATAGAATAAGCTCGAAATCCGTTGCTTTCAATAGGAAGCAAAGAGATGAGGGGTTGTTTCAAATATCTGTTGATTAGTGCCAAGATAGCGTATACAATATTGCATGTACTACTACATTTGGATACAACCCCTCATCCTTTAGCTTACTTTTGGGAACAACGGATTTCGAGCTTATTCTATCGACGATAATTTTCAGAATTTTCAAGCTATGATTTTGAGACTTTCACAAAAGTAGCACTATATACTTATCAAATACATTTGTGCATGCGCAGTGAAACATTGTTTAGCAAAACTACTCATTTTTTATCCAATTTTTATTATTTTTTAATTCTAATTGCAGGGTATTGTGTACAATGTTGTTTGCCATATTTTCTGAAAATAACTTTTTTATATTAGGAACTCAGGGCGAAATTTGTGACTGTTTTTATAAAAACCTTAATTTCTGTACGAGTATACATGCTATACTCATAAAAATGAACAAAATTTATTTCAATAAGCCACTTTATAATAATCTACACTTTGAACGCTTTTGCTACATTAGTTTTTACAGGGTTATCCAAAAGATATTCGTTCTTTTTCAATGTGTTGACGGCCCCCTATGGGGTTTCGTGAAAAAAAAGTCTTCGCTCAAATACATGACCTATACTATACTGTTTATGCACCTGGAGTTTCAGGTTAATTCCTCATATTTTTCTAGATATTTTACAAAACGTCTAAAATCGCAAGTGGCCGGTCACCTTTGGCCATATAGTGTATCTAGGGATCTTGCAGCAAGGCGTAGGAAAATGTCGGCTGATGATTCTGCCATCAAGAAAAGGGCATACACTGTAAATAACAATTGATATGTATGTTATGATTACAGATGGTAGAAGACAATGGTAGTAATGATATTGAATGTATTTTGCCTTTATTAAACGAACCGTTGTGTAGCTAATGTTAAATATTGGGTACATGCATATTACAACCCTTATTGCTGGTTATTGGAACTAATGTTTTTGCTCTAGAAAAAAATTTCCATTTCCTCACGATACTACCGAAACGTCACGACTTTCTGATGAATAGTTTTTGCTTTATCCCTCACGGAAATGTGTCCTTTAATTTGAGATAGCGTATACTGTCGTGAAAAAAAAAGTTAACACCCCCTACTAACTCCTCAAGTTATCATAGAAGAAAGTTACTGGTACCGTACGATTGGAAATACAGCCTACTTTTAAATCATGAATATAAAATTTGCTTAGGGAGCCATCTACATATTAAAACGAATCTAAACTTCACTTTTTTCAATGGCAATAACCAATTTTAACGAGATATTTCAAATCATCGGTTCAAACTATGCCTAGACAACAAATTTCAAGTCATTTGAATGATAAGTTTTTGAATTATAAACATTCAAAATTTAGTGCTTCTAATGTTAAAGTACATTTTCATATTTTCATTAATATCTCCTGAAATTATACTCCTAATGTGCTAATTTTTTGTGTAGCAATAGTACTAAAATACCCAAACATAAATACGTTGAATTTGCAATTTTTATAATTTTATGATAAGAATTAGGAAATTAATATTCGAAAAAATTATGAATTGCAACCTACAATTTTTTGACGGATTTAGATTTATTAAGTCCTGCTTTATGGAAATCCAAAATTTCACATTTTTCTTCCAAGTAGTTTTCAAATTATACTTAAAAAACGGCAAAATGATGGTTTAAGTCTATGATAGAAGTTACTAGATATTTTGAAATTTCTTATGCTATCCTGTAATCTAACAATCTTCAATGGCTGCTTGAGTGGCGCTTAAGATGCCTTGATCAAGAAGGGGGCTGTCTCGGTCAACAGTCGAGTATCGAACTTCAATTTGGATACAGCCCCTAAAGTACGCTCTTTTTAAAACAATTAATTTCTCGGAAACTTATCGTACGAATTTGCATAAAAACTTGTTTTTAGGCGAATTGAAGGGTGTAGAGTTCATTTATACTGTCAGAATTGTGTATTGCTATTGAAAAAACAAAGTTATGGTTCGGTTTAATATGTAGATGGCATCTCCTAAGCAAATACATCATTTAAAAGTAGACCTTATTACCTATCGTGTGATACCAGTAACTTTCTTCTACGATAATTTTTTGCAGAGTTAGTAAGGGGTGTTTACTTTTTTTCCACGACTGTACATTGGTATACATCGTAGTAAACATTGGATACCGGTGTCTACTTTCTGAAGTTAAAAGCCAAATTTTTATAATTATATTAGGCAATGAGTAACGTGGATTTAAATTTCCTTATATGTTAATGATATTTCACAATCGGTAAGAATCACTGAAGCGTCATTTAAGGTTCCTGGTAGATTTTCTTGTTTAATTTAGTTAGTTAGTTATTTAAGCTATGAGGTATTCGCTACGGCTTTTGCCGGCATGACCTCAAATGATCACAAAAATGGCGTTATTTCCTTGGGACAAGCACAAATTCAACCTTCCTCCACGAGGAAAAAAGGCAGACTGTTTAATTCAATATTCTACTTATTGTGCTGAGTAATCTTTTTATTGAGCCTGCCATTGCCAAGATGACAGGAATGATTCTTGAGAGTTTATGCAATCCATCGAACCACGTGTTAATGCTTGAGATTTCTTCCCGCAATTTGTGTTTTATCATTAGTCACTGACTTAGAAAAGCCCAAAGGATCCGAACAGTGTGGAATTGAGAAAGCTACTGTTGGTGTCCGTGAACGAAATTTTTTAGGAAATTATAGTGGGATACACACAATAGGATGTAACAATAATTAATTTTTTTAAATGTTCCAATTAAAAAAATTAAATTTTAAGAGCTTACATTATTTTCATTTTTACGGCAATGCACTTCAAAAGTTTTCCGCGTGTGAGAGTAGATTTGCTCCAAGAAGGAATCCCCCGGAGAAATCCTGAAAGAAAAACTGATTTCTTCAAAATTCTCGAGATGCGATATATGATCGACAAATGTGTACTACTACTCTTCTCGTATGTGAAAGCGATTTACTGGATCGTGAGAGTTATTCCATATTTGTTATCTAAAAATTACGAAAAATCTCAATCCTTTATAGCAAAACTGAAAAGTCAGTGTTACACAGAAGCAGAGCCTGGTGCAAATTTTTCTGACTATATGACAGGGTGTCCACTCTCAATGGTGTTCAATGGCTAATTCTTAAATCGTTAGACATAGACATATAGTTCCAATTACAAAAATGTTTTAAATGAGATAAAAAAGTATTGCAAAAGCGTTTTGGGCCATCAAAAACATTTCTTAAAAAATTGCGGCATTTAAATTTTTATACGGTAACCCGGTCCAGTAAGTTATATTTAGTAAAAATATCCTATTACACTAAGAAATAAGACAAAACAGTTCCATTCTTCTAAGATTAAAACTGATTGAGTAATATCTGTTTAAAGTTGAAGCATCTTTTTTTGCTGCGAAATAGGTCATTCACAAATTTACTAGAAATATAAATAATCGTCAGATATAAAAAAAATAATAGTTGAGGGTAAAATTAACACTATTTTTATTATGACATATTAAATAAAAATATACAACCTGTACTAAAAATATAAGTTAAAAAAAACAGAATGTTTGCTAAATGAAAAGGTGAAAAACAATAGCCGCAATTCTTTAGAAAATGATATATTTTAAAACGCTGTTAGATTAATTTTTATTAATTAAGATTTAGATTAGGTAAAGCTATCTTAAAACTTTCTAGAAGTGAATTCTTTCGGCTGCAATGCAGAAATGTACACGTGAAATAAATTCTTCTAATACTTCAAGCAATTTGCGCACGATCCCTTGAAGCATGGCCCAACTCATCGGTGTTCAGATGCAGAAAATTGGCATAAGTCATGCAATTTAAAGTTTCATAACTCGGTCAATTTTAGTGTTAGATGAATGGGACTTTTTTGTCTTACTTGTTAGTGTAATAGGATATTTTTATTAAATATCACTTATAGGACCGGGGGACTGTATAAAAATTTAAATTTCGTAACTTCTTAGGAAATGTTTTTATTGATCAAAACTGCTTTTAAAATAATTTTTACCTCATTTTAAAAAATTTTGTAATTGGAATTATATGTCTGTTACTATCGGTTTAAAAATTAGCCATGTGGACTCCCTGTATTCAGCCAGACAATTAACTGTCTTCTAATAAAGGAGGCTGTACAATTCGTCCATGATAACTTTTGATTGTATGCTGCAATTTTCCTATGTATACATATATAGATATATATTGGTTGTAAAAGTCATGTTCTGCTGTTGGTTCCGTGTGTATTTCCTTCTGATATAAATAGGAAATACAGTGGCGGGGGAAAATTAAGTGAATAAGTATAAAAATCATATAAGAGTGATTTTGCAGCTGAAATCATAGAACTTGAACAAGATGTTTATTTTGTCATGCTTGACATATTTTTACAATGCAGAATACTTTTTTTTAAATAAATTTAAATGAGAATATGGGAAATGTGATATAAAGTAGGGTAAGGAAAATTGTGTTACTCTTTTCAGCTTTGTAGAGATACGTAGAAAAAAAATTATAAAGTGTGTGGACACCCCTAACCAAAATGCAAGCTTTATAGGTTAAGAAGCTTGCTGTCTTCTTTCCATTCTCCCAATCACACGCAATTTCTCACAATCCGTCAAATGTTATCTCAAGGACATGTTCAACCATCCACACGCGAAAATTTTATCGAATTTCTATATTTCTGTGTTCCGAAGGTGGATACCATTAGACTACTTGATAACGTTGACCTCGAGCTACCAACCTACCATCTTTCATTGGAGATCATTTAATATAATTAACATAAATTACCTTTTTACAGTTGTTTCTTTAATTTTTTTCGCTAGTGTATTTGTGTGTCTGTGTGTTTTCTCGTTCTTTTTTTATATTTCATAGTCAATTTCATTATATTGTTACAAAACCCTAAAAGAGTTCATTCGATTCTAATAGCTTAGCGGAAAAATTAATTAATGGGTACTTTAGCTTTCGTGGCAGTACGAATTTAGTTTTTAAAATGATCGTCCATTTTAATCTGTAATTACAGTATTATAATTTATTTAATGTATATTTCTGATTCTAGGTTCAGGAAGGCTCTGAATATCAGATTATATGAAACTTTTCTTCAACTTTTAGCGAAGAAAAAACATTTGAATTTCGATGAAATGAAATATAAAATGGTAACATGTGGACCACCAGAGTCTAAGAAAACAACGGTAATAAAGTATATTCAGTATTTCCTTTATTGTAATAATTCAAAATAACAAAAATTGAAAAAAAAAATACCATCCTTTGTTTCATAATTGTAATATTTTAATTAAAAATGTACGTCTAAATATAAAGTGTGTAGTCTGGCAAGCTTTTACTAAAAACAGTGGAAATATATTGCACTCTTGCATCAAAAATGGCACAACTCAAAATTTGGATTTTTTTAGTTATGACTGCCACTCTACTAGGTTTTTAAGCCTCTACCAATTACCTAAAGTACCAGATAGTGCACTGAAAATTCAGCCACCAGGTAGCAGTTGTGTTTGCAAGATGGCTATCCCTTCCACAGCCCGGAAGCAGTTTTTCGTATTTCCTGAAAAACGAAGTTTTTTGTTATGCCACTTTTGAAGCAAGGGTGCTATATTATGGTTTACTGAGATTAAGATAAAATTTTTTCGTTCATTCTTCTTTAAAACTCCAGTTAAAAGTTTAAACTTGCTTGAGGATTTTTTTATACAGAGGTGGAAGAATAGGAAGATTTTATAAATTACTAAATCTGAAGTTAACACTTTAGATTTAGTAATTTATATAGTATTTTATGTAGTTTATTCTGCTCATACAAAATAAAACGTACATTCTGTAAAAAAAGAAAAAAAAATGGTCAAAATATTATGTAGCTAATTTTTTGATGTTTTAATTTCATTAGAAAATAGGAAAAACGTTAGGGACAGGGTAGAATTCAGGCAAAATAAAGCTAGTAATTTAATACTATACATTTTCAATAAATTTTATGATTCTAGAAGTAATAGAATATAAGTAATATGGAAGATTTTTAAGTGCGTCTTATAGGATATTTTTACAGAATATTTTGATAGCGTAGCCCAGTAGCGTAGTGGTCAGCACGCCTGTCAGCCGCGCTACAGGTCACGAGTTCTACTCCCGTTTGGGCAAGGTTCCCTCAAACTTTGATCCCTTCGGGGTCGATAAAATGAGTACCAAGTTTGCTTGGGAACTAAACACTGATCACCTGACCGAGACATATGCTATATAGCACCCCAGGGTCAGGTAAACAAGGTTGAGCACTGTAGGTCCAGATCTTTCATGGATCGTAAAGCCACAGGTTTAGGGGGTTTTTTAATAGCAGATTTTAGTTCATTTTATAGACATAAAACTTGCTTTTTCAACAAATATCTCTCACTGCTATTCCCCATAGGTTTTCTACTGTATTCAGGTACGGATTCTACTATGGAAGTCCAGCAAGGAAACACAATTTGTTTTATACAATGATTTTTGATAATGGTGAAACATAGATTGGAAGAATATCCTGCTAGAAAATGATATACATATAACGAGTTCTTCGAGCAATAAATTTTCAACAAATATATTTTGATATGCTTCGAAATTTGTTATAGCTCTTCGCTTCTCAAATTAGATGTGATCTGAATCTTGGTTGTATTAGTGAAACTGCTCTTAATGTGAAAGCAAGAAATGGATACGTTAATACGCTCAAAAAGAAAAAAACCCTCTACTGAATGGAAACTAAAAAAAAAAAAAAAACGAACAATAAATTTTCAACAAAAATATTTTGATATGCATCGGAATTTGTTTCATCCATCGAGATAAAAGGACTGTGGTCACACAGCTCTTCGCTTCTCAAATGTAATCTGAATCTTTGTTGTATTAGTGAAACTGCACCTTAATGTGAAAGCAAGAAATACTCACGTCAATGTGCTCAAAAATGAAAAAACAACCTCCACTGAAGGGAAATAAAGAGAAAAGAAAAAACATAAAAATTGCTAAAATGCATCTGTTATTTTGGAAAAAATGTGAAGATGAAATTTTCTCAAGCGAGAAGTTCAATTTTGATTATTTTCACCCGATTATGTTTAAACATAATATACATAGAATCATAATGGTGAGGCCCCCACTGTCTTCGAATAATTTAATTCTTTAATACGCAAAATCGTAAAAAACATAAAAACAACGTAAAAAACAAAATTTAAAAAATCTAAAAGAAAAACGAACACTTAAAAATGTCTTTGAAAAAAGAAATATATGTGCATAAACCGCGAAATCTTAAAAAAAATAATAATAATAATAATTCGTTAATATGTGAAATCGTAATTTAATTTTATGAATTTTATTCATTCTTAGGCAATGCGTAATTTAAATGTAATTTTCTGCACCTTAAAAATAATATCATTACTAATTTCAGCTTACAAAATAATTTTACAAATTTTTAATTGTAAGTTTAAAAAAAAAAATATATCATATAAAAATTTACATGTTCTTTTAACTTTTAAAAATTTAAATCAGATGGTACAAAAAATAAATAAATAAATAAATAAATAAATAAAAAAATTGTAGACCTCGAAATTGCTTTTCTACATTTAATAATTTTTTTTAATAACATTAGTGTTGTATATTGCATTATCGGCAGATAAAAAAAGTATACGAGTATATCATTACCAATTTCAAGCTAGAAAATAAGAAGTTTTAAAAATACATTAAATAAAAAATTACACAACTACAAAAATTACAATTTTTCTTGTTTTTTAATTAAAAAAAATTCGGAATCACAATTAAAAAGAAATGGCTGACTCTTTATGAATGCTTTCTGAAACTGTATGATTGCGTTATCTAGAGGCATAGACAGAAAACGCAAATAAACAGAAATGAGAAGTTTCAAATAATTAATTAAAAACTAACTAAAAATAGTAAAACTTCTTTTGAAGAGCTTGATTACAGACATTTATGTACCTTCCTGCACAAATCCCATCGATCCGGTCGCAGCGACTTCTTCAAGATACAGTTCACAAACAGACACAAAAGCATCTATGTCTTTATTATTTTATATGAGGTGACAGGATTAAAAAAAAAAAAAAAGAGATAGAACACAAATATTTTCTCAAAAAGATCTCCCACATCCAAATTTTTAAATTGAGAAAGTAATTTTTTTTTAACTCAAACTAAAATCTCCATTTTAGTATTTCAGATATTATACTTGAAATATCACATCATTTTAGCAAAAGTTAAGGCAGCTATTTTATTCAAGTAGATCATTTGATTCTGCGAGTGTTCCAGTTATTCTCGCAGGTATTTAAATGATCCAATTACTGCAACAATTATTCGGTGGAACTTAGAAAAAGCAAATGGTCGTGGCTTCGCGGTTAGTCAAATTTTTCATCAACCTCGGTGATAAAACTTTAATGGGTCGTTCTCACGAAAAGGTGCTTTTTACAGTCACAAAGGAATAAATATTAGGAAATGTGGTAAATTTCTTAATATTTTTATTCATATGTATTAAGTTTTAAGTAAGCTATTAAATACATTTCTGATAAAATAATTTTAATATTTAACGTTAATCTTTTAAAGAATATAAGTCGAAATTCCCCTCCGTAGACGTCCCTACATCTAAAATACTAAGTAATCTTCATTAACGTTTAAACAGTTTAAATTTTGTTAAAAAAAATTTCAGTAATAACTAGTTAAAAAGTCTTTAGCTAGGTTCTAACTTAATATATTTTAAAATTATTTTATTTTTTACTAATGAATAAACTTATAAACTTTGTCTCTAGCCAAAATAGTCTCCCACCATGGACACTGAAAATATCTAAAAAAGTACTATAGATGACAGCACATGACAAATCATCATTAGGTAGTTTGGAAAGATAAAGCCATTTTCTTTTTGAAATATAACTCTTTGTTCTGTTGTGACGTAATTGGATCTTTTCCAGTTTATTAGCTTCATTTGGAATTTGGCAAAGTTCTCAGTTTATACTTCGTAGTTATCATAAATAAGGTAAAAAAAGCTATTTTATAATTATAATACAAAGTTTAGACAGCTTTAACATTGTATTTAATAAAACGAAGTGTTTCATTTTACCTGAATACCAAAGTAGTTCAAAATTCATTACTTAGTTTTGTCTCCTCCATGAAATCCCCCTCCGCAGATTTAGCATATCCATTTATCATGATATTGTCTAGTTTTTCAGTTATTTATAAAACATTGTATATAGTGTAAGGCCCAGATAGCATGCACATTAGCAGCAAGTTAGATTTTTTTTTCTGATATTATCTTGCCGTGACAAATTTGACTTGACAAATTCGCAGCGAATTTCCTTCAAGGTAGACCATCACCCACTTGCATGAGTAGTTTGTTGTGAAACTGATGCAAGACTGTCTTAAATTCACGAAAGTGACGAAAACAAAAAATCCCTGTGTCGAGAGAATAGACAACCAGCATATGCGCAGAAATTGCAGACATTGTGTGCTACTCAGCGGCAAGACACACACATCCTTGTTATCGTTATGGAACCTCATTTTCATTGATTGGTTAAGTTAAGGAACCCAGAAAAAGGTATTTATTATTTTAACTGTTCAAATGTAGTTATTTTTTGTAATGTAACATTTTAGCTACAATCTACAACTTATTTCATATAAACATTCTTACAAATTAAAAAGTTATGTTAATTTACTAAATTATGTTTACGTCTTCGGTCATTTTAAATTTATATTGAAATTTTTAATTTTTAAACGAATTTTTCTCAAAATTATTGATTTTTTTTTTCAAAATATCATTTTAATTGATATTTATTTATTTATTTTTGCCTTTAACCCCATTCGAGTATATGATTTTTAACCCTTTCGGGACTGCATCTCTTAGCAAATTTTATTCGGTTGGCACCGGTTTTTTTAAACGCTTTACTTATCAAATACCAAAAAGGCTCTAATTTAAAAGAACAAATATTACCTTTATTTGTTAATGGTGATAGAAACGATGCATGAACCTCCTGACTGTGCATATACATCAGTACGTATGCATCAATAGATCTGAAGGGATAAAACTTATAGTGTGACAGTTATAAACAGATAGTGTGGCATGACAAGATTACTACTTTGCAATAAGTATGGAGTATTTTTGATAAGACAAAGCTAAATTTTCTACTAGCTTGCAAAGAATTTGCAGTACTTTAGTCATTACAGAACTACATTTTCTACTTGCTTGCTATTAATTTGCAATAAATTTGATACAGCAAGAGTTTAACTTGCACGACAAGTTAGCTGCAAGTTCAAAGTGTGGTGACGTCGACGTTTGCGTTATCTTGCTGCAGTCTTGTTATAAACTTTGTCTTGTCATGCTGAACTTGCTGCGACTTTGCAGGTTTGCAAAGTAAGACTGCTGTAAGTTTTCTGCAAACTAAAATTGCTATGTGGAGGATGTCTCAAACACAAAATTTTTTATATTTTCCATGTTGAATCTATGTTAAACTCTGGTGCATATTCTAAATTAAAGAATTATCCTTCTGCTAAGCATCTATCTGATATAGAGCATATTGTTAAAAAGTCCGTCTTTCTTAATGATAGTACCAAACGTTTGGTCATTATCTTCCACTAATTTACACACCGTGAAGAATTCTTTTGACTATGTTGATAAAATTAAACGTCTTTCTCCTTGCAATTATAAAATAGTTTCCTTAGATGTTAAATATGTTTTCACTAACGTGTCTGTTCAAGGGGAAATTGTTTGTTTGGAAAGAAGGCTACGCGAATTTCATTACTTTTCCATTGAGATTTATGAAATCCTGCAATTAGTCAGTATTTGTGTCATGCAAACCGCCTTCCAGTTTAATAATTCTTTCTACTCTCCTACTGGTGGTTTGGCCATGGGTAATCCACTTATTCCTCTTTTATGTGATATTTATATGCATTTTATTGAAGAAAAACTCTTCAGTTTACAAAAATTTCCTTTCTGATTTAGTTATGTTGATGATACTTTTATTTTAAACCCTTAACGGTTGCATTAAATTACGGTTTAAAAATTCAAATTGCTCATTGGCACCACTTTTTTGAAAAATAAATATTCACCATATTTAATGACAGGTAAAAGGATTCCATAATAATGCCAATTAAACTATTTTATAAAACTGGTGGGAATCAAATAATCAGAGTAAGACACAGCCCGTGAATATCACGGGAGCGAGAATTAAGGGGTTAATTCCCTCTGACCTGGATCTTTCTAATCTTCTTTAACTTGTTAATTCTGTTGATCCTTGTATTCAATTTATTCTCGAAGTCGAAGAGAACAATTCTCTTCCTTTCCTTGATGTCCTGGTTTCAAAACACCCAGATCGATTCTCTTCTTCTGTTTATAGAAAAGCTTTCTCTGTATCTTTCCCTCCTCATGCTCTTTCAAACCATCCTCCTCAACAAAAAATGGCGTACTTTTATACTTTTGTTTTTTAAGGCGTTATGCATTTGTTCTGACTCTTCTGCTCTGAATAATGAAATTAAATATCTTAAATCTATTGCCTTTTCCCGTGGACGCGAAAACTGCTGTAAAAAACGATCCCCATTCCCGTAGATCTGTGCCTCTACAAATGTATGAGCATTTTCTTTACTAACTTTCAGCTTTCATTTCTCCTAAACTATTACATATACATAAAATCTGAGTTGGGAAATAGATTTCTGATCATATGACGGTGTTATACGTTATGCAGCACGGCACCCATCCTATTTGAAATAAGCGATCTCGATCAGTGGCGTAGCTACATTTTTTGGCTCCCGGGGCAAGAAGACATTTTGTGCCCCCCTCCCTCCTAAATTAAAAAAATAACCACATTATCTTTCCTCAAGACGAAAAAAACTATTTTTGGCTTGCACCGGGAGGAAAAGGCAGCTTCACTCTTTCTTGTTTTTAAAGATTCAGCTAATTTTACTCAAACACACGAAACTAAAGAGCGTGGAACCCGATTATAGAAGATTTCTAGTTTTCGGTCAATACTGAATTTGTATGGGAATTTAAAAAACTTAGCGGAACGTTCACGGATATGACTGTTATTTTAAGAGTATGGGAGTAGCAACATTGAAAATAAATTTTCAAAAAACCACATTTGCTAAAACTCCTAAAATTCACCCGATTATGAAAAAAAAAAGAATCTCCTGTTTCAAAACGGCAGCCACACTAGAATTTCAAACTGCTATACCATTTTTAAGACAGGGGGAAACCAAAAAATGTCCTTGAATCTTTCTATCATGCAAGAAATAAATTATTATTTTCTGTATATTTTTATTTAAATTTGAAAATTTTAAGGGGGGGGGGGGTAAGATACCTTTGAACACGTTGAAAAAGGAAAAAATACCACTATGTTCCAAGCTTAAAAACTTGTGTAATAAGTCAAAAATAAAAATCAAACTTCATTTAAATATAAAGCTCATATTTATATTTGAATATATATATATATATACTTGCAAATTCATAAATAAATATTGAAATGATCAGTTAAAAAATATATGATAATAAGAGAAAAAAACCTTGCGTGCATGATAAAATCTGAAATTATGCACATAAAGAAGAAATTTCGGTGAAAATAAATACATAATACTGTGACCTTTATACTAAAACCAGAACATTTGTAAAAAATATTGACTAAATTAAAAAATTAACAAAAAATTAAAAAAATTAACTTAAAAAAATATTTTCAAAGTAAAAAACAAAAAATAAAATAAAACCATACCTTTTTCTGGTTTTAGGTTGTAGATAATACAGTAATGAATATGTGGTGAAAAGTTTTTTTTATTGCCATGCATAGATTTTGAGCAACTCTGCGCGCAGTATCAAAATTCATCGTTTTGAATAACCGCTATGCAAAGTCTAATTATCCTATGTAGTCTTAATAAAACTGCCATAATTATTAAACTAATGGGAATCTTTTAATGCGGTTTCTTGCATATTGTTCAGAAATGATTACGGAATCAAAATATGCATTAAAAAAATTTCGAAAATTTAAAGGTATCCTACCCCCTTAAGGAATCGCCATTTTGAAACAGGATGGAGGATCGACATGTCCAACGAATTTGTTCGAGATCTTAATAAACCCTTAACATATGCTCAATCACATCCGAATCGGTTTATAAATATGAGCACAGCCGCATGGCAGTGATCAGATATTTATAGAGAGATACATACCATATATATAGATAAAAAGGATAAGAATTAAAATCCTTTTAAAATTCAAAATTAAAATTAAATTTAAACAGTTTAAATAAAAATCCTTAAGTTACTTTTTCTAACTTTAAATCTTATATTCTAAAATCCGTTTTACCCCTTGTAACTTTGTGTCCCAGCGCAACATTTGTTACGTTCACCAATTAAACTAAATGTTTCTCTCAAATTGATACCTTCGCCCCCTCTTGGAAAATATTACCAACATATTAGCAAGAACGCGCACGAAAAAGATTAGATTTTACCCATTGGCGATGCCTGCACAACCTACGACCATGTAGGCAGAGCCTGATTACCCACGGGGCAAATTCCTACCACTAAAAATAAACAGGTAATTTTACCTCATTCATGGCAGAAATTTTACAAGAATACGGCGTTTAGAAAAGGCGAACTTTTCTTTTAAAATTTATTGGTGTAAGTGTGCCCTGTTGATAATCAGGCCCTGCATGTAGGTTCCGAAATTGATTTAAATGGCTCTTGAGACTCCGATCGAAATCGCGGACATGATTGTAAGATGCAGCGACGAAATATATGAGTTCACTCAACAAATAGGTTTCCGAGTCAAATTCCTTTCTCCCATTAGTCTCCCAGTTATTCCTATAACATAGATGTATATAGATATAGTTTACTCTAATGATGCATATACGCTGAATTTAAGTATATATAAAATATATGTAACTTTTAAAACGACGAAAACAACCATTTGTACCGGCCATACTAGGAAGGCTGAAATGTCCTACTTTGTTTTTTATACGATTTAAGAAGGAAAAATTTAGGGATAGGTCGCCCACATTTAATTATTTGGCTTTTCTCAATGCCAATTTGACGGAAAAATTTAATTTCAAATAAAGAAGAAATAATATCTTTATTTGTTCTTCCAGCTAAATTCATTTTGCATTGGTTCAGAGAAGCCCCCATATTACACGAAAATATTAAAAAATATTCATATGGAATGAAGACCGTAAAAATCAGCATGAAAACGAATCTATGTTTGTGTAACGGAGATGGCTAGAAAATCTATCGCACGTGCAGGTCTGAAAATTCGTGTGAATGTGTCAAAGGCAGGTCATGATGCACATGAGGCTCAGATTTCTAATTTTTTGATAATTAGCTGAGAATATTGATTAAAAACTCATCAAAAACTTTTTTTTTTCACAAAATGGCAAAATCGCACGCACATCTGAACCTGATTCCACAGCTGAAATGGAAGAAATTAAGAATTTTCACTAATCAGCGAAAATTAAGAGGACTAGTTAAGATATCGATTTGAAAATTTCAGAGCACACGTAGAAAAATATTTTACATCTGTGTATAAAATGTTTGCAAATCAGTCGGTAATTTTTCTTAATGTTTTCAAAAAATTGACAGCGATAGTACAAAAGCTCGGAGAAAGAACCATACAGGGCAAACATTCATTAAAAACACAACTAAAAAATATCTTTTTCCAGCTGATTTATCCATTTAATTTCCGAAAACCGATGTATCAGTGATTATGACATCTGGACAGTCGACTTAATTATTAAACGTTTCCAAATGTTAAAACACAGTTTAAAAGTATTTTATCAATTTAATCGAAGATTAGTAGTGTGTTCTGTGGCAAGAGTCCCGTGATGTGAGTTAAGAGTTCTCCCAGGAGGGTTTTTCTTCTTTATTTACTTTAAAAAGTATATTTTACAAAATATAGACTTTTACCACAATTATCGAATATTAACGCCGCATTCTTTTTTCGGATTCTAAGGGCCAGATTTCAACGGGAATTAAATTATTCAACCCAGCTTTACGATTTTCTTGCAGTTTTTTGCCCCACCATCCTGTGCAGGGGGCGTATTATTATCTCGGGTTCTATGGACTCAATTTCAACTGGGTTTTTCTCATCCCACACTGTAAAAAAAAATAGTAACGTTCCATGTAAAATCCAGGAACGTTTCGCCTTTTCTCAGGTTTTCAGAATAATTTAGCTCTTTCCTGTGAAATTCTGGTTTTCTTATTTGAAACGTTCCTGAACAAAAGTTGGAAACAGCAAAACGCTGCGGCCGCCATTTATTATTTTTTTGCTATAATCCGTTGCTCGTGCGCGAGTGTCGAAAACGAATTCCTTAAATGAATGTAAAAAAATCAATATGGAATGCAAATAAATCAATAGACGACATAATCCTTTACGTCTCTATTGCCAAGACCATTCAGATGAAAATACAATACCTCTGTGACATCGCTAAGAGATTATCTCTCGTACTTGTCTGTGGAATGTTTAACGAGCAGACCGTGTAAAAAAAATACACCTATTATTTGGATCTCCATTAACCAGGGGACCATCAAACATAATTCTCACCGATTTTGATTAATTTAAAGTATGTTTTAGAGTTCTTATCTCTAATTATTCTTGTGAAAGGATTTCTTCAAATGGGCCTTAGATTTTCAGAAATTAGATGCCGAGGTTTAGCATACGTTTCAAATACCCATTAGTTTGCAGCTCTCAATGTGTCTTTCGTGGTGTGGACGCAGAAGGCTCGCAAGAAACCCGTACGGCCCGAGTTCGATGCTGCCTCTTGACTTTTTTTTTCTTTTTTAATTAATTTTATATTGTGATTTTAACACTTTACAATTTGATTTAAATTTGATATATATTTGACACTTTGAATTGCTGCAAATTTGAATTTTTTTTTTATTTTCGGAAAAAATGTACAATTACGTTTAGGATTTTTTTTTTCATGAAAATTTATATGTATTTTATCTAACTTGTAAACTAACATAATTACTGACGAAAATCCAAAATATTTTATGTCTAGATTTTTTTTCTAATTATTATTTACATTTATATATTTTTATATTTTAAGCAAAGTTCAGAAACAATATATCATATATATATTTACTTTATTGAATTTTAACTGAAAATTTATTTTTTCGTGTAAATTATAAATAATAATTTTGATGTCAATTTCAAAATATTTTTTCATTCCAACAAATAATGATAATAAAGCGAAAATTGTCAACTGGAAATGTAAAAATCGTCTGCGGATCCCGCATGCTGTGAAATGTCAGTAATCTTTTGCTCTCAACAGAAATATTCCTGGTATTTCGCAGGAAACTTACTGGCATTTCTGTAGAATGTTTTTAACATATACAGTAAAATCCAGTCATTTTCAAGAAATGTTTCTTGGAAATAATGGGCAACTCAGCTGCCCATTTTTTCCCAGGAACGTTGCGGAATTTTTTTTACAGTGCACTTGGTTTTGATTGTCTAACAATTTTTAGTTTTAACTTCCACCACTAAGGTGCATTTTCATCTCTGGTTCCATGGGACCTATTTCTGCGGATTTTTTTCTTTCAACTCATCTTACGATTCTCTTCAGTTTCTAGAGCGTGCGCAGCACGCCTGCTGCAGTGGGAACCCATGCCAGAGATTCATTTTTAAAGAGATAAATTTGAATGGAGGTTTTTAGTGGTTAGCACTCACGGTCTACGCTGCCGAAGACAGTGGGGACCAATCTTAGAGGTTCATTTTGAGAGATTCACACACATATATATATATATATATATTATGGATAAAGGTATCAATCATTCCGGTTCGTTTGGGAAAATTGACCGGCGGGTAAGCTAGTATACAAATGAAAAATGTTCTTTTGATACCAGAAATGTCACTCCAAGTTATCAAACAGGTCTTTTTATTTATAAACTGGAGGCTGGACATTTAGAAACCTCCATCAGCGATTGACAATTATGATATTTTCCGCCCCCCCCCCCCCCCCCCACCCTCACCTTCACCGAATTTCTTCAAAACATTCACACAGACACAGAAAAAAAAAGAAAAGGTCAACAATTCTTATTTATTGTCAAAATATGTGAAATAATTCCGGTTTAAACCTTTGAGGGGCAAGTAACGGTGTTTCTGTAATGTCGAATTAATACCGGAATCGTCAAAAAAATGTATTGCAAAATAAGGAAAAGCAATTTTATGTCTTTTTTCCACCAAAGTTGGAAAAATAAAATTTAATAAAATTTTTCTGGTGCAAATCTTCATTATTTGTAGGTGGGATGAAATATATCCCACCGACCCTCAAGGGATTAAACCTCCTTTCAATTTGGCGCCCACTATTTAATCTTTTGGCTCCTCAGTTCAGGTATATAATTTATCTTAGGTACCAAGTGTGTTGAGCCATTCCTAGAAACATTTGCAGAAATTTTTCCTTTCTTCATTATCTGGATATAACAAAATGTCTTACTAAAGAAAACATTCACACACACAGACACATATACAAGAAATCAACAATTCTTATTTATTGTCAAAATATGTGAAATAATTTCGGTTTAAACCTCTCTTAATTTGGCGCCCCTTAGTCTCGGCGCCCGGGCCGGCCGCCCCCTTTGCCCCCTCTTAGCTACGCCACTGATCTCAATCGAAATATGGCCGGATATGGTAACTGCCTTATTGTAAACATTGTCTAAAAGATATGTCACTTTACAGCTTGAACTCTGAGGTAATCAAATATTTTCTTTTTTCCCGTTTTAGATGTAAAAGGTTATTCAAAGACGCTTGGCTCACCACGTTCATCCTACAGCGAGAAATGATGATCATAAGTACGAATATTGGGGGTAAAGACTTAAATTTTACAACCAAACTGCGTTTCAAACAGAAATATTTTCTGAAAGTTAATGTTTATAATTTTTGTATTTTCAATATTTACGATAGCATCAAAATCTACATTTTATTTCAAGATATAAGCATTTTTCTTAGTGTCTTCGGTTATCTCATTTTTAACAATATTGCCAAGGAAGAGAAATGAGTCTCATAAATCAAGATATAAATTACAGATAACATGAAAGTAAACAGCATAGAAGTAAATGCAGTTCTGATAAAATAACTTAAATGAATATTCTTTCTTTGTCCAGGAAGCAACAATTTTTCGTAAAAACTTCTTCATTACAAATATAAATAAAAGGTATTTGTTCTTCATAAAAGCGTCTTAGTGTTTATGCGTATAAAATTCCATCAGTATCTGTTACACACTAGTTAATCAACATATTCATATTTAGATTTTTCGTGCGATACATACTATACATAGTTTCTTTTAAAAATACCAATAAAACACATGCATGAAAACTGTTCTAAAAAACTTGTTCCAATCCCGATTACTTCAGATTTATTTTCCCCTCAAAAAAAAAAAAAAAAAAAAAAAAAAAAACAATAAAGGAAATTTGCGCGTCAAGCATATATTATGAAACATTTTTCAACACTGCAGCAAACTTCATCGTTTTAAAAGGGGCAAGAAGATATCTAAGTAAACAATTAAACTTGAGGGGCGGTGAAATGTATTATACCACACCTAATTTAAACAAGATTCGCACCAGAAACTTTGAACTAAATTTTATATTTTTAACTTTGGGGGCGAAATGTTGAAAAATTGCTTTTCCTTATTTTAAAATAAAATTTTTCGATTATTCAGGTGAGAATTCAATATTACAGAGGCATTATTGCTTGTCCCTCATAGGGTTAAAGGACACAAGTCACATTTCAAAACCAGATTTTAGCAATGAGTGGCGTTGTTTCTGAGAACACAATAGTATAAAATTCCTAAAACTCAACCACAGTTTTTAATATTTTTACTACGAAGGGTGAACCCTTTAATTTGGGAATTCTGACTTGAATCCACCATTTATTCTGTCCATGTACATAGTACAAGATTTTAAAGTAAAGAAATATCTAAACATTTATGCATTATCTATGAAAAGGAATTTTCCATAATTCCGAAATTTAGAAAAAAAATTTAATTTAATCTCAACTACTACTCTATATGGCCAAAGGTGACCGGTCACTTGCGATTTTAGACGTTTTGTTAAATACCTAGAAAAATACATGAGGAATTAACCTCAAACTGCAGGTGTGTAAACAGTATAGTATAAGTCATATGTTTCCGCGAAGATTTTTTTTCCGAAACCCCATAGAGGACTGTCAACAAACTGAAAAAGAATGAATATCTTTTGGAAAACCCTGTAAAAACTAATATAGCAAAAGCGTTCAAACTCGAGATTATTAATAAGTGGCTTATTGTAATATAATGTGTCCATTTTTATGAGGAAAGCATGTATACTCGTAGAGAAATTAAGGTTTTTATAAAAACAGTCCCAAATTTCGCCAAGTTTTTTGCTTCTGATTTGCAAAGTTCTTAACATAAAGAAAAGTTCTTTTCAGAAAATATGAAAAACAACATTGTACACAACACTTTGCAATCAGAATTAAAAAATAATAAAAATTGGATAAAAAATGAGCAGGTTTACTAAAAAAATGTTTCACTGCGCATGCGCGAATGCAATCAAAATATAATATGCATAATGTATTAACTAGGTATATAGAGCAACTTTTCTAAAAGTCTCAAAGTCATAGCTTGAAAATTCTGAAAATTATCGTCGATATAATAAGCTCGAAATCTGTTGTTCCCAAAAGAAAGCTAAAGGATGAGGGGTTGTATCCAAATAGTAGTACGTGCAATATTGTGTACGCTATCTTGACACTAATCAACAGATATTTGATACAACCCTTCATCTTTTTGCTTCTTTTTGGGAACAACGGATTCCGAACTTATTATATCGACGATAATTTTCAGAATTTTCAAGCTATGATTTTAAGACTTTCACAAAAGTTGCTCTATATACTTAGCTAATACATTATGTACAATACGTTTTGATTGCATTCGTGCATGCTCAGTGAAACATTTTTTAGTAAACCTACTCATTTTTCCTCCAATTTTTATTATTTTTTAATTCTGATTACAAAGTATTGTGTACAATGTTGTTTGTCATGTTTTCCGAAAAGAACTTTTCTTTATGTTAAGAACTCTGCAAATCTGAAGCAAAAATCTCGGCGAAATTTGGGACTGTTTTTATAAAAACCTTAATTTATCTACGAGTATGCATGGTATCCTCATAAAGATGAACACAGTATATTACAATAAGCCACTTATTAATAATCTTGAGTTTGAACGCTTTTACTACATTAGTTTTAACAGGGTTATCCAACAGTTATTCATTCTTTTTCAATTTGTTGACGGTCCTCTATGGAGTTTCGGGAAAAAAAGTCTTCACGGAAATATATGACCTATAGGGGAGGTGGGGGATGAATGGGACATTTTCACAAAAATATTTTTTTATATTTTTTTATTTAAGTTACTATCAATATTATATATCACATTTCATACATTAGGTATTTGCCAACATATATGAACAATATTTATTCTAGATTATGATTTATTCATAAAAATATTATGAAATCAAAAAAACGTTCTTCCCTGTCCCAATCATCCCCACAGCAGGGATGAATGGGACACTAATAAGGATGGATGGGACACAAAGATTTTCCTCCCTGTATTCAATTTTACCAAATTAAAATTTATAATTATAACCTTATATGAAAATTATATTTGTAATATATGATTTTACAGCACGAATCGATATGTTTTTTTTTTCAATAACTTCTTTTATTGCAGTTTTAACTTTTAATGCGGACTTCGGCTATCAACCTGTTCTTTTTTTCCACTTATGAGGCATTTTAGATTTGAAATGAAAGTGCAAAATGTCTTTTAAATATAGCATAGCTAATAATTTTCAATCATAACTTATTAATTAATATTAATTAAATGTATCGTAGAAACATGCAGAACGGAAACTGTGTCGGTCGGAAAGTCATGTCGTGTTGGGAAAATCAATTCGTACCGGAAAATTATGCCCGATAATTATTAGACATTAGATATCGGAATCAATGTCTAATAATTAAATGATTGAATTTTCCGGTACGAATTGATTTTCCCAACACGACTCGACTTTCCGATTGACCCAATATGTTAGGGGTGGGGATTTATTTGTGCAACATTTCAAAATTCAATATAATTTCCCCCATTTGATCAATACACATATACTATTTTTATCAATTTTATCTATTTTGATTAAGTTTTAGTACCAATTTTTTGATAATCCATTAATAATTATTAGAATACAATAAGTAACACTCAGAAATTTTAAACAATAACAACTCATATAATACTATTTAATACTATTAATTGACGTAAATTATTGATTTATCATCCTATATAATACTATTTAATTAATAAATAAAATTTTCAACATCTCTAGGGAGGAGTGAGAATGTCCCATTCATCCCCATTTGAAATGTCCCAATCATCCTCATGATGCATGATATCCCTTCTCAGCCATTTTACCTCAAAAATTATTTTGTCACAATGGTTACTATTCATTCATTTTAATTATTGATATTGAACCTTAAAATAAATAACTACAACATAGCTTAATTTTTTATATTGTATAAGATATTTCTCATCTTCAAATGCAAAAAAAACTTACTTTTAAGCAGAGATTTCAGAAAATGCAACTTTGAAGGAAAATGAAAACAGCAATGTGGTCCTACTTTTAGTTCTGAAGCACACTGTGGTAGAGGTATATGGGGTTAGGAAGCAATTTAAAATAAATGTTTATTGCCTGACATATTGAGAATGTCCCATCCATCCTTTGTCCCATACATCCCCTAGCTCCCCTACTGTATTGTTTACACACCTGCAGATTGAGGTTAATTCCTCATGTATTTTTCTAGATATTTAACAAAACGTCTAAAATCGCAAGTGACCGGTCACCTTTGGCCATATATTGTACAATATACATAATTTTGTTAAAACTTGATCATGCATCAAGAGTTTTCGCAAGTTCCACAATCAAACAATTTGTGCTATACATTTTAAATTGTTAAGAGCCATTATTTTGAATTCAGACAAAAATGTGATATTTTGATAGTTGTATTTTTTGATTTGCTTGATATTATTTTACTTTGAAGTAGATCACATTTAATGAATAATGTGCAATTTTGAAACCCTGAAAAAATTTTCCCTTCCCTGTAGAAAATGTCAAAGTTCAAGGTTGTGACCGTCATTTTTCATGAAAAGTGAAATGCGAGTATGTTTGCAGTGCTAAAGCTTGGGAAAGCAACGACATCTCATAATTCTTTTGTGATGAAATATTAGTATAACACTACCTGCTTAGTAAAATGTATTCATTTCCATGGGGGCATTGTTATTTTACATTGTTATGTTGCTTCAAAATGCAATGAAAATGACGTTTTTGTCCGTTTTCCGCTCGTATTTTATTATTTAAGCAATAGTACCACAAACTTTTTCTTATAGAATATCGAAGTGTAGTACTAGGACAATCTAAATAATATAATACTTTACCGGGATATTGCAGCTGTTAGCAGGAATAGTCTGTTAAATATTCAAAAATTTCAAAATCGGCAACATTTCAATTAGTCTTTTCTCAAAAAAGCGTCACGGTTCAATAAAACAAAATGTATCACGTAGTAGTTGAAAATATGTACAAACACATGGAAAAGAAAAAAGTGGGGCCTCGTCATATTTTTAGAAAAAAATAACAAAATTTACAAAAATTCACTGTCAAAATATCCCGTTTAAATTTCCCTTTTTTCCATTCAGAACAAGGAAGGGGAAAGAAAAAGGGATATTTCATTTTCTCATATGGAAAAAACCGAGGCTAACGAGAAAGACAGGCTACCGCGGTGGGTCCGATTCTTCTTTTTTTACAGACCGCTGGAGTCACGTGATGCTCTTTTCGCCCACCTTCATTATTGCATTCGAGCCTCACGTGACTCCAGCGGTCTGTAAAATGAAGTATCAGATCCACCGCGATAGCCTGTCTTTTTCGTTAGCCTCGGAATAATCATAGCTAGCGGAAAGAGAAACGGGATGTTTCGTTTTCTGATAGGGAAAAAGTATGATAAATGACACTCTTTTTTGTGACTTTTGACACTTTTTTTTTTCTAAAAATATGACGAGGCCCCACTTTTTTTCTTTTCCATGTGTTTGTACATATAGTCCAGGCATTAGGTGCTCAAAAAGGACAAATAGGGGAAAGTTTTGGTGTAGTTTTGATATTTGGTGCCTTTATGTTTTGTGGGTCGCTGAACACGAATCTGAAGTTTGCCAACAAAATTTATCCCGGGAAACACGTTTTTTGGCAAAAAACGAGAAAAAAACAGGATTTTCTTTGTTTTTTTCCAAATAACTTCAAAATTATACATTTTACGTAAAAGTCCTCAATGCATAAATTAAAGATGATAAAATTTCCTACATTTTATGCATTAAAAGTTTTTTTCTCTGATCAATAGTTTAGCTGTGACAATGCTACAAAAATGGGAGTGAAAATCAAAAAATTCAGAGAAAACCGGAATTACGCCGCTGTACGTAGATTTAACATGAAAACTGACCATTTTACACAAGCATTGACTATAAATTATACTAAAGATTATATGAATGACTACATTTTACAATCAAGTTGCTGATAATAAATAAGACTACTCATTATGAATCATTATTTAATTATAAATAAACATGTACATTAGTAAGTACATTTATTTAAAAAACAAAAAAATGTTATTTCCGTTTTCTTTTACTTGAGGGTCCCTGCTTTTCACCGACATCTACAGCATAGAAAATAGACGTATGGAATTAGTGGGTGTTTTTATTACTACCAACAGTATAAAATAAATGTTTTTTTAATAAAAAATATTTGATACCTTCTGGCATGACTTTTTCTTGACATTTTAGTTCAAGTACCATTTTTTTTTTTTTTGTTAATCAAAGACAGCAGAATTTAACTTAGTCACATAAATAAACTTTTGCACCATTATGCAATGGCAACAAGGTTTAAAATGTAACGAAAATGTGAATTTGGTTGAAAATATTTTGTTTATAGAGGAAAATTACAATGAAGAGCACATGAAGTTTTGCAAGAGCGAAATGTTTAAAATTATGGCCAAATTTGGACAAAAATTGCCAGTTGTATGTAGATATATCGGGATAAAATCATTTAAAATGTATTACTTGGCTGCAAATTCTGAGTGGTTACAAAATTGATCCAGACAAATTCTCCAAATTCAGATTTGATACAATGCAAATGCAAAACATAATGTAGGCATTTTCTCATGATATATTAATCATGATATCTTATGATTCCCTATCTTTACATAAGGTTCCTGTTAGGTTTCCTGTAAGGTTTGTGCAGAAATAAATATGAATATACCACAGAATATGCATCACAGCAATTTTCATTAATGCTGTCCAATGATTGTCCCGTACCTTAAATTTTAGAAAAAAAAATTTAGAATTTGTTATAATAATAAAAAAAACAGTTTTATCACTTTAGCTTCCATACCCTTAACACAGTATCATTAAAATTATCAAGAAGAACGCAAAATCATGCGTCAATCAGGTTATGGAACATTTATGAACGCATTCGGGCTACTATAATAAAATTTCATAGATTAATAACTTGAAAAACGATGTCTAAGTAATAATTTGTAAAACATATAACACGTTTGAAAAAACAATTTCAACCAAAATCGAAAAAAAAGCTGAAAATTTTGTACATCCCTGTATATGAACTATAGATTTATCATATAAATCACAATATGCTAAAATTTAGAACTGTTAATGAACGCATAGCACAGCGTTAGCAATTTCCGGCAATAAGCGGCTATATAGATGTCTTGTGCAGCCCTATATATGATTTATAGAATTTATACACGCTAAATAGTATGCCACTTTTAAAATTTAAAAAAGTGTTCCACAACTGAAAACGCACTTCCATCAATTATTGCTCATACAAAGAAAAATGTAACTGATTTATTTTGCGTGCCCCTATATATGAAAGATCAGTGGCACATCATATTCAATAGTAAGCATCTTATAGAGCACCTCGGAGATATATATCAATTTAAATACTTTTGAAAAGGTGTAACATGAACAAAATACACCACAAACAATTTTCCTCCATAGACCGTAATGTAACATAATTCTTTTTTAGTGTCCCTGTAAATGATCGATAAATACTACACATACCATATTCTATAAGAAATCATCTTGTAGTGAACTTCATAGATATGTATATACATTTCAAAGTGTTTGAAATTATGAAACATTATTAAAAACCACCATAAACGATTTTCCCCCATAGGCCGTAATATAATGAAATACTTTTGAATGTCCCTGTAACGAAATTATGACTGCTACACGCAACATTTTACAATACCTAACATTCAGTAGTGAATATCAATAACATTTTTTAATTTCATGGCGATGCGACTATATTGACGCCAAAAATAATTTTGGACAGCTAGAATCGGTAAATCACCCAACATGCACTAGAGGTCTGCACGGGTCCGGGCCGGGCCGACAGACAAAATAAACGGGCCGGCAAAAAAATTGAACGGGCCTGCAGGGCCGGGCCGGGCCGATAAAAAAAATTAATCGGGCCTATCGGCCCGATATAAGAATTTGAGAGGAGCAGATAAAATACGACGTCATTTCCAATGAATATGACTTTTTCGAGAAGTATAAATGTGCGTTACGAGCCGATGCGAGTTTAACAACATCAATACAGAAATGTAACATGTCCATCGTAGAGATCGGCATCGTACAGTTACATGACGCCTGATCCCGGGTTTAATTTTTTCGTCAGACTTGTGCCGGGACGGAACTGGTCTTAATCGTTCTCGGGATGTGTAGGACAGGCATTATGTTTTGTAAAAGTAGTAATAGCGATAATGAACTTCTGTTAACAGTATCTTTGGAAATGTACCTTAAGGTGGTTCTCATATTTACTGCTCAACAATGCGAAACTCCCAGACACATTTTCTGACTCATTTTTAACTATAAAGGGATAAAATTGACAGACCTGAGTATTGAAGGCATTTGGGATCAAATAGCGTTTCCATTTTTCTTAAATTACGTACAGAGATAACAGAGACTCTTGTCACGTGACTGTACGTTTGCTCCTTTCCTGTGCTATCGCTTCCGGAAATTCGATTCAAAACGCTAACTTTGGCAGTATTTTCTGAAAGATATATTACTTTTATCTAAGAAAAAAACGGCATTTACATGGTTTCTGAATAAGGATACCTGCCAATCTCATGCGTTTCCGAAAAGAAATGAATTCATTAATGTATCAAAATGTAGCTCCTTTGGATTTGAGAAAAGCCTTAAAAATGACAGAAATATTTTCACAAATCTACCTTTTATTATAAGCTTCAAAAGTTATCATGCTTTTTAACCCTTTATTCTAAACTACAATAATCTTTTAATGAACCCTTATTTAAATTTTGAAACGTCTGTAGAGACGTTGACTAAAACATTATAAGTAATCGTTAACGTTTACTTTTGTGTGTTTTCTATTTTGCGAACACATAGTAATTTAAAATATACTGTAAAATGTTCCGATAAATATGCATGTAGTATTCATTAAAAGAATCTTAATTGTATGTCGAGAAAAAACGGAATTTTTTGAAGAAATTGAGTCGGGCCGGGCCTGTTTTCACTGATTTTTGTACGGGCCGGGCTCGGGCCGAACTTTCAATTTTTACACCGGGCCAGGCCAGGCCAAAATAGCTTTCCTTCGGGCCGGGCCCGGGCCTGGAAATTCCGGCCCGTGCAGACCTCTAACGTGCACTGCCGTAATTCCCGTTTTTTCAGATTTTTCTTTTTTTCACACCAATGTTTGCGGCATTGTCACGGCTAAACCATTGATCAGAGAAAAAACTTTTAATACGTAAAATGTAGGAAATTTTATCTTCTTTAATTTATGTATTGAGGACTTTTGCGTAAAATGCATAATTTTGAAGTTATTTTGAAAAAACGAAGAAAATCCCGTTTTTTTTCCAGTTTTTTGCCAAAAAAAACGTGTTTCCCGGGATAAATTTTGTTGGCAAACTTCAGATTCGTGTTCAGGGACCCAAAAAACATAAAGGCACCAAATATCAAAACTACACCAAAACTTTCCCCTATTTTCTACCAAATGACTGGACTAATACTTCCAACTACAACGTGATATATTTTGTTTTATTGAACCGTGGCGCTGTTTTGAGAAAAGACTAATTGAAAAGCTGCCTATTTTGAAATTTTTGAATATTTAAGACTATTCCTGCTAACAGCAGCAATATTCCGGTAAAGTTTTATATTATTTAGCTTGTCCTAGTAGTACACTTTGATATTCTATAAGAAAAAGTTCGGGGGTACTACTGCTTAAATAAGAAAATACGTGCGGAAAACGGACAAAAACGTCATTTTCATTGCATTTTGAGGCAACATAACAATGTAAAATAACAATGCCCCATGGAAACGAATACAGTTTACTAAACGGGTAGTGTTATACTAACATATCACCACAAAATAATTTTGGGATGTCGTTGCTTTCCCAAGCTTTAACACTGCAAACATACTCGCATTTCACTTTTCATGAAAAATGGCGGTCATAACCTTGAACTTTGACATTTTTTACAGTGAAGGGAAAATTTTTTCAGGGCTTCAAAATTGCACATTATTCATTAAATGTGATCTACTTCCACATAAAAAAATATCAAGCAAATCAAAAAATACAACTATCACACTTTGTCTGATTTTCAAAATAATGGCTCTTAATAAGAACAATAATAAGGTCCATAAAATAACGTATAAACGTTTCCCGTGATTGCATTTTTGCATATGCGGTGGCCCAAAACCTATTTGTCAAAATCAAATGTCAATTCCACAGCTGATATTAAATGTAATTCATTAAACATATGACGTGTTTGTGACAGCAGGAATGTTTTAAACTAATAATCATTATCCTAGCCAACAAATTCAGGACGAGATTTCCCATTTTCGATATCACTAGTCACCACCATTAGGGTGTCCCAAAAAAATGAAAGTAGTTTTATTTTTTCGCATACACTCTTATTTTTTTCTTTTGTGTCAAAACAATTGTAAATAAAGTTTCAAATAATTTGAACAAGGGCAACCCGTGCCGACTTGTATCTAAACGTCTGAATCAGTACTTGTGTATTTAGTGAGAAAAAGCTGTCACGTGTCTGTAGCGGAGCACCCAGCAGCTGCAAATGTAAAAGATAAAACAAAACAAAAAGAAAGGTTTTGAAATGCTTGTGACAATACGCAAACCGTGACGAAACAGTAAGAAACAGTGACAATGCGCAACCCGTGAAAAGTGTCAGCACGAGTTTACTCAGGACAGCGCTCGACTATGTGTCAATGTGCTTATAATTCCAAGTTCTTTTTTTAGGAAATGTTTGTATAGTTTTTAGTCTTATACCAGATGTGAGCAAAACATGGCTGTGGAATTGTGTAGTTCTTAAAAAGTTATTTTAATAGGGAGCATTAAACATCAAATAACGGGTTCAAAACTTCCGTCTAATGGACAAGTTCTCACAGTTTTGTTTTGCTATTTTCGAGAAGTGAATTTAACTGTTAATGAAAGTGCAAATCTCGCTATTCGTGAAAGTATCATTGTTTGGGGAAAGGCACACATACCTACGAAATCGTTGCCAAATTGTGTGAAGAAGCTTGTTAATATGTATCAAGTTTGGTGAAACTCACAAAAAGAGATAAAAAATGCAAAGAAATTACAAGACGTATTCAAGCGGCGACTACAAGAATTTGTAACTAATTTAGACAATTTGTTCGACATTGCACACGCTGATGCATTTCAAATAATGAAAATAGAGGAAGATATGATATTCTTGCAGCGCTAAAAGAGCCGATCCGAGCCGACACGGTCACTTAGGTGGAGTGGATATAAAACTGGCCAAAAAAAAGAGGAAAGGGCCTGACTTCGAGTTGTCAAAGAAGAAAATTGGCGAATCAAATATGATTCCGCTTCAATATCCAAGACATCATAAGAACATTTGCAAGAATATTCCTCTTCGAATTCTAATGAAAATATGGATAAAGAATATTTTCCAACACTGATCGAAAGCTGAGAACCTGGGACAAGTAAATCAGTAATGAGGAAAGATTTTATTATTCCAAAGTTAGTTGCTGCATTATACAGGTGTCAATTAAGTATGAGAGATTCTGTGTTTATTCATTAACCTACTGTTGAAGGGGGGGATGCACTTGGATTTAACATTGACAAATTTCCGATAAGTAAGTCTTCAATTCAAAGAATACGAACAGAAACACGGAAGGAACGCGCGGAAAACATAAAAATTGAGTTCCAAAACGAGGTACCAGATGTAGTGACCTTACATCGAGATGGCAAACTGTTGCCTTCTTTTAGTGCTCGATAATCGAAAGAAGAACTCTATCTTATAGTTATTTCATATGGACTTAAAGAACACCTCATTGTTGTGTCGAGACGTTATAATTATACAGACAAAGAACAGGCGCAGGTTATTTGGAAGGCGATCTTAGATTGGAATCTCGAAAATAAAGTCCAAATTCTCTGTTGCGATACTACGGCTTCGAATGCTGATCGTTTTAATGGTGCTTGTGCACTCCTCAAACAAAAAATTTATAGAGAAATGCTTTTTTTCGCTTGCTGCCATCATGTATACGAACTGGTATTAAAGGCTATACTCGAAATGAAATTAAACAAGTGACATCAAGCCCTGATATTCCACTCTTTAAAAAGCTCTAAGAGAATATGAAGAAAATCTATCCCACTAAATTACAGTGCTATAGAGGAATAGTGGAATTGTTCCGAACCGTATCCGAACTTGAAAATTTGCATGACTTTTACTGCTGTTATGATCAGAGAGGTCTATCGAGAGTTGATCGAACTTTCTATCATATTTTAAGGTGGAGATGCAGAAAAAAAATCAGACCTCCGGGTGCCATTTACCAAGCTAGATGGATGACCTGAGCGATTTATTCCCTAAAACTATCTTTATTTAGTTCTCATCTGAAATTCAATACAAAGGATAAGAAAGCACTGTTAAACGTCTGCTTGTTTATCGTGAAAATCTACGTTAAACCATGGCTTCGATGCATTTTAGCAGTTAAAGCACCCTTCAAAGATTTGTATTTTTTGAAATTTTTGAAAGCCTACGAAAATATGAATGAAAGTATCTGAAAAGCGTATTTGACTGTTGAAATGGCAGTATTAGCACTTTTTGATGATGATGTGGACGAAGAAAAAAAATGGTGGCAAATTTTCAGAGAAAATTTCTTGACCCATGAGAAAAAATACATTTCATCGAAGGAAGAAGGTGGTTCATTGTGAGGCGAGTTTCATACATTGATTTTGTAGTTGTCTATTTAGTTATTCATTTATATCACGTAATTGTTACCAATTATTTTATTGTTTTTTTACAGAAAAAAGCATCGATGATCTCATATGTGTCAAAAGCCATTCCTTGTTTTCTAGACTCAAAATTGATGATAGTTTTAAAGCGTCCCTCTTCATGGGAGAAGAGTAACGCTTCGTTTCTAGTCGCGAAAAAGACGATCTCAATGGTTAGACCAATGAACAATACAGCTGAATAAGCGGTAAAATTGATGCATTACTTTCATGGTTTAATAACGGTGGAGGAGGAATAAAAGCAATTTTGTTATGTTGCTTACAAGAACACACGAAGGTCTATCCTGACTGTAAAGAGCAAACAATGAACTGAAATTAAGTTCAGTAATGTTTATTTTACTATAATATGTTAATAAATATCTTCTTTGAATAAAATGGTGTTTTATGTACCAAAGGAACATACATTTTACAATCTTTCCATAGTATTCCCCCATACACGATTTCATGCTCAAGTTTGACCCTAAAGTCGGCACGGTTTACCGTTATCTGATTGCAATAATACGTTTTATTTATGTTACTGAAGTGAAACAGAAAAAAGAGGGTATGCGTATTCGATTTTACAAAAAAAAAAAAAAAAAAAAAAAAAAAAATTACCTTGTATCTTGGGACACCCTAACCACCACGGAGGAAGGCTGTCCACATCGCTTAATTTAAAAATGAGGAATCTTCAATCATATGCATCCGGATTCGCAAACTTGGCGCGATTTCTTAGGCACCAAATACTTTCGTTTACTATGCAATTCTGGTGTCTCTGCCATGTTCGGATCATGAATTTGCCTACTTATAAACTTTTGTTGTGGCTTTGGAGGGAGGCTGCTGGCTGGATGGTCAGAGCGTTGCGCATGAGTCTGCAATGTATGGGTTCAAATCACCCCACGCCCTTCTTCTATTTCAGATCCCCCCACCTTTTTTTAAATCTAAAAATCTTTTAATGGTCCTTTTTATATTTTTTATGATAAATGAAATAATTTTGATATTAATAAAACAGATTTGTTTCTATTATTGAAATAAAACACGTATTTAATTATGATAAAAGAGCTATCTCCCGATTAATGTGTTACATTACAGCATCTTTTAATATTTTGTATATTTATAAATACTATTTTATAAATATAATTGTCTTCAATTAATTTTATAGATTAATTTTTTTAAAGTTATATTGTTTATAACTAAGTATACTTAATATTTCTTTTTATTTGTTAAATAATCCCGTGAGAGAATGAAAAAACCGCATTTTTGATAGTAATTTGACAATTTAACGATGATTCTAAATAATTAAAGAAATTACAAATTTTCAAAATTTACACACCGTCGCGAAATAATACTGACATTATTAAAAGTGCGCAAGGTGCCTAAGCCTTCGCAATGTACAGCTTGAGGACCGAGCCCCGAAGGCGCGAGTTCAACAGACTGTTTAAATATTTTCTAACTGAAAGTATAAGTAAGTATTTTACGTATACTGATATGATTCTTTTAGTGCCATAATTATTTGTTTCTCGTGTTTTATGATGCATATTGCCCTTTGTCCGTACATTATTAAAATATGCGAACGTGCAAAAGAGAAATATAATACAAAGTGCAATTCGCATAATAAATGAATTTAAAGAAAATTATAATTTAAGAATGTATTTTTCTAATTAGATTTTCCTGTTACACCAATGTTATTGCTGAAAAAGATATTTCGATGAAATATTTAGAAACTCTTTTTATCAAATGTTAACAAATATTTTATTTTACTAATACAAATAAATCTCATAACATGTTTGCTATCATAATCTTCTTTTATTAACAGTATTTCATTTATCATGAAGAATATAAAACAACGAATGAAGTATATTTAAATAAAATATTTAAAAAAAATTGAAATAAAAGAAGCACGGCTTTGCACCCTCGCCGTCCGCGTTATTTGAAAATGCGTGGTAATGAGAAATATTTGCAAATTACAAAAATTGCTCCAAGTACGGATGCGTAATAGGGTGGGCCGAAAAAAACTTTTTTCGATTCTTGATGATAGGTAGTCCGGAAAAGTTGCCACTGGTGGCACTAAGTTTAAACAAAAAATTTGAGATTTTTTGGACAATTCCTTCATTTGCCGCAAATGGCTTAAAGTTTTGCTCAAGTGCTGGCTTTTGAATTTTTTTAGCAAAAATTTAAAAAATTGTAAATTAAATTTATTTTAGCTAAATTTACTTGAAATGTCATGTTTAGCGTACGAAATGTTTAAATAAGCTCTAATTATGTATTATTTAATAGTTATGTGCATTTTGAATTAGGTGACTTTTATAGCCTTTTCGCGTATAAGTGAGCAAAAATTGCAAGTATTATTTGGTTCATTCGTCGTTTTATCTCTTTTGTGTTTATTATGTTCTTCGCTCTTCCTTCTGTTTTTCGATGCGTTCAGAGTCACATATTTAGATGACGGACCACAGCATCTCTTGACATTTAGTCCATTTTATTCAATCCTGCTAAGTGATATAAAAACGCGTTACACAAAATGTCTTTAAGACACGGGAATATCATATAATTTTCAAACAATTACACTCAAAATCTGAGAAATTGACGGTTATTTTTGTTATGGCGTTCTGGGCCTCCCTATAGTTTTCTTATGAGTTTCAATTGAGGGGAATTGCAAGTGAATGCCTGCTTCTGCATTTAAGAGGCTTCTGTATTTTGTTTTGGCGGCTATATAAGCAGACAATCTCGTTTCACCGATATAGTACGTAAGTTGAGAACGACAGCAATGCTAATTTTGGGTTCTCAGACAAAATTTTGAATTCATCTGGTAAACGCTGTCAAGATTCCCGTATACATTGAAACGCCGCACGGTGGGAGATTAGCCGATTCTAGCTAACCGAAAGTCGATTTTTAAAAGTTTATCCTGCCTAATTTATTTTTTGCCTGTTATATCTTAATAGTTAGGGCGTTGTACCCCGCTATTGGTTTTGATATAAATATACTTGTATGGTCCACAGACTTGTGCAAAGTTGGTGCTTCTTAATTGGGAATGAATCAATCAATTTTAGTATAGTTATTTAATATGTTACTTGAAGCGGAATAAAATATACTTCTCGATTATGGACGCTTCCGAACAAAATGTGGACTTCATTTTATCGGATTTATGTGCATAAATTTTGCATATATCAGCTGTCAATTCATATTTAAGACCGAAAAAAAACCTATTTTTTTTTTTACTATTTTTCATTTTTAATAAAGAAAAAGTTATATGATAAAGCAAGATTAACCTCAATTTTTGATATCATTAAATAGTTTAGATTATTACATTTTCCTTCCAATTTAATTTGTCTGTCTCTATCTGCCTTTCCAGTTTTTAGAATTATTTTAGCTTATTAAGTCTAAATAAATTTTTTTGAAATTTTAGTTCAAGTACCACTTTCCTTTTTTCAAAGTCAGCAGAATTCAAGTTAGTCACATAAAAAAAGTTTTGCACCATTATGCAACGGCAAGAAGATTTAAAATTTAACGAAAATGTGAATTTGGTTGAAAATGTCTTGTTTATAGAGAAAAATTACAATGAAGACCACGTTAAGTTTTGCAAGCGCGAAATGTTAAAATTTATGACAAAATTTGGGGAAAAGTTGCCCGTTGTATGTAGATATCTGAAGACAAATAGATATAAAATATGTTACTTGGGTGCAAATTTCAAGTGGTTACAAAATTAATCCAGACAAATTCTCCAAATTCAGATTGGATACAATGCAAAACATAAAATAGAGCTTTTTCCATGATGTCTTATGATTACCATTCTTTATATAAGGTTTCGCTGTATGTAGAGATAAATATAAATATACAATAGAATATACAACACAGTAATTTTCATTAAAGCTCTCGAATGTTTGTCTCGTATCTTAAATTTTAATAGAATTTTAGAAAAAAAATATTTTATTATGATTTGTTATTATAATAACTAGTAAAACGCACCCGGGCTTCCCGGGTAGAGTATAGGTGAAAACCATTTTTTTTAATTTAAAATTGAAAACTAATAATTTGTGTACATGTAATATGCTTTTTAAATTGCCAGCTAACGTTAAAAAATTATTTTTTCATGAAAAATATTAATTATGCAATCAAATAAAGCTTTAAAATTCATCAAAAGCGATATTTTCGTATTAGACGCATGCCAGGAGTTATTAATCGAAGTTTGTGCTACTTATGGCAGCATTTTTTATTCTAATCATTCCAGTGCTTTAAGCGCGTAGTTCAATTACATGTCTGTTAAATTTATATTTTATTCATATTATTTTATTTAATTATTTATAGAGGAAATTTTAATTTTGCTATAATCTGTTAGCCGGAAACAGCTGCTGAAATCTTTACATTGTTTTAAAGGCAAACTGATTAATCTTTCATAATACAGGTGATAAATAGAGGTAACGCGATAGAGACAAATTTAAAAATAATTCACGCTTGAAAATTAATTTTTAAACCACAGCCAATCAGTAAAGTGAGATACAATTTTCAAACAAATTATATTTCAAAGTATTTTTTTTTTATTTGGCAGTATAAAAATTTTAATTGTTTGATTACATGTTAAATTTGTGTTTTTTAAATATCATTCTTTTATTTATTTATAAATAAATAATTTAATTTAAACTTTAATTTCGTTATGAAAATTAGCCGGAACAATATTTATAGATTTATGTGCAAATTGTTTATTATTATTTCTTAATGGAAATACGCGATAGAGATTTTTAAAAAAATGCTTGAAAATTAAAAATCCTTAATAAATGAGTCAATTAAGATACAGTTTTCAATCAATTTGCATTTAAAAATAGATTTCTTTTCGTATACGACGATATAAAAATTGAAAATGTACGATGTTTAGAAGTTTGCAGTAGTAAACAGTGAAAACATTGCAGTAGTAACGAAAATTGCAAAATTGAAATTTCATCGTGAATTTTGGCCATTCGTAAAATAACGTTAGTGGTACACGCGGACACATTTGTTCTTTGATGGATATATTGCACATATAAAAAATATTACGCGCATTGCACGTGCTGCCGTTTCTTTATTTTTGCATTTTGCTTTCTTTCAAAGAAAATTTATTCCAAACCCTACGGGAAATTTTAAATTCGCGTTTTATAAATTAAAATGCAAAAACTTTGTCTGACGTCACTTCACCATGCATTGAAGATACCGTATTTCACCGTGTTAACACGCTCACCTTGAATTTTATATCTCATGCCAAACCAAATTTTAAATTGCATTTTAAACCATAGATATTAGTGAAATGTGGGGAAATCTCATTTCTTCATTTACATTTTTCTTTTTTTTCCATTTCGCATCAATTTTCTATGTGAAAAAATGCACATCCTTTTAGGTAGCTTTCTTTACAAAAAAGCTACCTATTGCAGCCGTTCGGAGGAAAGCGATTTCAAAAAATTTTGGTATATTTTCATCGATCATGACCCCCAGACCCCGAAACCACCCTCCGTTCAAAATTGATATATATATATATATATCTGACCTATGTCACACTGTAACTCCCGTAATTATGAACCGATTTCGATGTAATTCGGTGTGTACATAGTACATACCAATGTCTCGACCGAGTTCGTTGGCCAGCTTCATCCGCCGTTTTGTTTCAAAATGGCGGCCATTTAAAATTTTTAAAAAATTTTAAAACTTGAAATGTGGTACCAAAAAATTAAAAATGGAAAAATATTTTTTTCTTATGTATTTGACCTTCATACAAAGATTCCGGAGCAGTTTTTGTTTCGTCTATATCTTAAAAAATGGCTGAGTTATAGCATTTTGAATTTCTAGCGTGGCTGACATTTTGAAACGTCCTGAATTTTGTCACGCGATAAAAGGCGTATTTATGAACCGATTTGGATGTAATTCAGTATGTACATAGTACATACCAATCTCTCGACCGAGTTCGTTGGCCAGCTTCATCCGCCATTATGTTTCAAAATGGCGGCAATTTAAAAAGTTTTTAAAAATTTTAAATTTGAAATGTGGTATCAAAAAATTGAAAATGGAAAAATATTTTTTCTTATGTATTTGACCTTTATACAAAGATTTCGGAGCAGTTTTTGTTTCGTCTATATCTTGAAAAATGGCTGAGTTATAGCATTTTGAATTTCTAGCGTGGCTGACATTTTGAAACGTCCTGAATTTTGTCACGCGATAAAAGGCGTATTTATGAACCGATTTGGATGTAACTTCGTTTATACATAGTACATACCAATGTCTCGACCGGGTTCGTTGGCCAGCTTCATCCGCCATCTTGTTTAAAAATGGTGGCCATTTAAATTTTTACGAAAACTTTAAATTTGAAATGTGGTACCAAAAAATTAAAAATTGAAAAAATATTTTCTTCTTATGTGTTTGACCTTGATAAAAAGATTAGGGAGCAGTTTTTCTTTCGTCTATATCTTAAGAAATGGCTGAGTTATAGCATTTTGAATTTCTAGCCTGGCTGACATTTTGAAACGTCCTGATTTTTCTCACGTAATAACAGGCGTATTTATGAACCGACTTGGATGTACCTTGGTATGTACATAGTACATACATATATCTCGACCGAGTTCACTGGCCGGCTTCATCCGCCATCTTGTTTCAAAATGGCGGCCATTTAAAAAAATTAAAAAATTAAAAAATTTAAATGAGATACCAAAAAATTGGAAAGTGAAAAAGATTTTTTTTGTATGTGTTTGACCTTAATACAAAGATTCCGGAACAGCTTTTCTTTCGTCTATATCTAAAAAAAATGGCTGAGTAATAGCATTTTGAATTTCTCTTGTGGCTGACATTTTAAAACGACCTGATTTTTGTCACGCGATAACAGGCGTATTTATGAACCTATTTGGATGTAACTTAGTCTGTACATAGTACATACCAATGTCTCGACCGAGTTCGTTGGCCAGCTTCATTCGCCATCTTGTTTCAAAAGGGTTGCCATTTAAAAAAAAATTAAATTTAAAATTCAAAATGAGGTATTAAACAATTGGAAAATGAAATGATTTTTTTATGTGTTTGGCCTTGATACAAAGATTCCGGAGCAGTGTTTGTTTCTGAAAATTTGTTCTTTTGTTTATATCTTAAAAAATGGTTAATTTATAGCACTTTGAATTTCTAGCATGGCTAACATGTTGAAACGATCTTGTATTTGTCACGCGATAACACACGTATTCGCCTATTTCGATGTAAGAAGGCATGTGGATAGTATACATCAACACCTCGACCACGTTCGCTGGCCAGATTCATCAGCCATCTTGTTTCAAAATGGCGACCATTAAATTAAAAAATATATATATATTTAAAGTGAGGTGCAAAAAAATTAGAAATTGAAAAAGGTTTCTTTCTTAAGTATTTGACCTTGATATAAGGATTCAGGAGCATTTTTTGTTTGTCTTTACCTTAAAAAATGGCTCAGATATAGCAGTTTCAATTTCTATTGTGGGTGACATTTTGAAAAATCTGATTTTTTGCATGCGACAGCACTCCTATATATTAACCGATTCCGATGTGAGTGAGCATGTGCACAGCAATTACTAAGGTCTCGACCAAGTTTACTGCTTAGCTTCATCCACCATGTTGTCTTAAAATGACAGGCACTTTAAGAAATTGTCGAATTTGGCAGCCAAATATATGTTACTTTAAAGAAAAGCAGCTTGGATAAAGCTGACTAATTTCGAGAAATTCTCATTCATTATATTGATAAAAATTAGTATTGATTCTCCTATATTCGGTTTCCACTAAATTGAGCTTCGTGTGTTTGAATGATATAATTTGGCTTTTTTTAAATAAGGATTATGAAAGCTACCTCTTCCTCCCGGCACTGGCCGGAAGGACTTTTTTTTTTCCTTTTCTCAAAATATACTTCCAAAATAAAAATGGTGCTGAAAATGAAGTAAAAAATAAATTACATAAATAAATAAATATGATTACTCAAAAAAGAAAGAAAAATAAAATAATTTTATTTTGCATTTTCTTACTGGTAAAATGTAACAAAAAGGAACTGAAAAAAGTCCTTCCGGCCAGTGCCGGGAGGAAGAGGTAGCTTTCATAATCCTTATTTAAAAAAAGCCAAATTATATCATTCAAACACACGAAGCTCAATTTAGTGGAAACCGGATATAGGAGAATCAATACTAATTTTTATCAATATAATGAATGAGAATTTCTCGAAATTAGTCAGCTTTATCCAAGCTGCTTTTCTTTAAAGTAACATATATTTGGCTGCCAAATTCGGCAATTTCTTAAAGTGCCTGTCATTTTAAGACAACATGGTGGATGAAGCTAAGCAGTAAACTTGGTCGAGACCTTAGTAATTGCTGTGCACATGCTCACTCACATCGGAATCGGTTAATATATAGGAGTGCTGTCGCATGCAAAAAATCAGATTTTTCAAAATGTCACCCACAATAGAAATTGAAACTGCTATATCTGAGCCATTTTTTAAGGTAAAGACAAACAAAAAATGCACCTGATTCCTTATATCAAGGTCAAATACTTAAGAAAGAAACCTTTTTCAATTTCTAATTTTTTTGCACCTCACTTTAAATATATATATATTTTTTAATTTAATGGTCGCCATTTTGAAACAAGATGGCTGATGAATCTGGCCAGCGAACGTGGTCGAGGTGTTGATGTATACTATCCACATGCCTTCTTACATTGAAATAGGCGAATACGTGTGTTATCGCGTGACAAATACAAGATCGTTTCAAAATGTTAGCCATGCTAGAAATTCAAAGTGCTATAAATTAATCATTTTTTAAGATATAAACAAAAGAACAAATTTTCAGAAACAAACACTGCTCCGGAATCTTTGTATCAAGGCCAAACACATAAAAAAATCGTTTCATTTTCCAATTGTTTAATACCTCATTTTGAATTTTAAATTTAATTTTTTTTAAAATGGCAACCCTTTTGAAACAAGATGGCGAATGAAGCTGGCCAACGAACTCGGTCGAGACATTGGTATGTACTATGTACAGACTAAGTTACATCCAAATAGGTTCATAAATACGCCTGTTATCGCGTGACAAAAATCAGGTCGTTTTAAAATGTCAGCCACAAGAGAAATTCAAAATGCTATTACTCAGCCATTTTTTTTAGATATAGACGAAAGAAAAGCTGTTCCGGAATCTTTGTATTAAGGTCAAACACATACAAAAAAAATCTTTTTCACTTTCCAATTTTTTGGTATCTCATTTAAATTTTTTAATTTTTTAATTTTTTTAAATGGCCGCCATTTTGAAACAAGATGGCGGATGAAGCCGGCCAGTGAACTTGGTCGAGATATATGTATGTACTATGTACACACCAAGGTACATCCATGTCGGTTCATAAATACGCCTGTTATTACGTGAGAAAAATCAGGACGTTTCAAAATGTCAGCCAGGCTAGAAATTCAAAATGCTATAACTCAGCCATTTCTTAAGATATAGACGAAAGAAAAACTGCTCCCGAATCTTTTTATCAAGGTCAAACACATAAGAAGAAAATATTTTTTCAATTTTTAATTTTTTGGTACCACATTTCAAATTTAAATTTTTCGTAAAAATTTAAATGACCACCATTTTTAAACAAGATGGCGGATGAAGCTGGCCAACGAACCCGGTCGAGACATTGGTATTTACTATGTATAAACGAAGTTACATCCAAATCGGTTCATAAATACGCCTTTTATCGCGTGACAAAATTCAGGACGTTTCAAAATGTCAGCCACGCTAGAAATTCAAAATGCTATAACTCAGCCATTTTTTAAGATATAGACGAAACAAAAACTGCTCCGGAATCTTTGTATGAAGGTCATATACATAAGAAAAAAATATTTTTCCATTTTTGATTTTTTGGTACCACATTTCAAGTTTTAAAATTTTTTAAAAATTTTAAATGGCCGCCATTTTGAAACAAAACGGCGGATGAAGCTGGCCAACGAACTCGGTCGAGACATTGGTATGTACTATGTACACACCGAATTACATCGAAATCGGTTCATAATTACGGGAGTTACAGTGTGACATAGGTCAGATATATATATAATATATCAATTTTGAAGGGAGGGTGGTTTCGGGGTCTGGGGGTCATGATCGATGAAAATATACAAAAATTTTTTGAAATCGCTTTCCTCCGAACGGCTGCAATAGGTAGCTTTTTTGTAAAGAAAGCTTCCTAAAAGTCGTCTGCCCTAGCAAATTTCATGGAGAAAAGAAATAGATGGAGATGCAGTAATGTGGCTGGGGGTAGAGATCTGCACGGGCCGGCCCGAAGCCCGAGACCGGGGGCCAGGCTCGGGCCAATTTTCCTTCACGGTACTCGGGGCGGGCCTAACTTATTTTTCTGTACAGAGACAGAACTGGTTTCTTTCCTAGTCTTCACGGCCGAAAATCTTCAGTCCTAGTTTTGACCCAGCCCGTATGAAAGTCATAGTCTTATCGTGGCCTGGTACATTCAAAGATCAGTTACATTATTCCTGGCCCAAAAATTTTTACAAGAAATGCATACATTTTTAAATTACCATTATTCTGCACTATACAACATTAAAATTTATTCTTTTTAAAGAATAGTAGAATTCTACGCTTATTAAAATATAGTAAAACGTGTGAAAGGGAACCTGCCTATGACGGAACCCTGTTTTAAACTGAAAAACGTGTTGATCCAAGCAAAATTAATATGCTAGTACGTAAGAAAAGATATACAATAATACATTTACACTTGCGAAGAAGGGAACTTGTCTATAACGATTTTTTGTTTCTTTTCTATGCAATTCCGTCTTAGAAGATTTAATGTATAGCATTTTTCAGATTTTTAACACTTTAATACATGGAATATGGATTAAAAGTATTAATGATAACTGAAACATTTACATACAAGAAATATAGATTCATTAAAAAAATAAATATCTCAGCTTGCGGCACTTCTATAAAAATGACGATTATAAACATTAAAAAAAAAAAAAAAAAAAGTTAAGAAAAATATTTTTGGTCAGAACTCCTCGTACGAGACAAATTGTTAAAGAAATTGACTTAAAAATCAATGTTTTGTAGAAATTCACTCGGGCTGGGCCGGGCTCAGGCCGAACATTTAAGTTTTTTACCCGGCCGAGCCGGGTCAATATTATTTTTTCTACGGGCCGAGCCGAATTTTTTTTCTATGAATCGGGCCTGGAAATTTCGGCCAGTTCAGACCTCTAGCTGGGGATGACGCCAAAAAAGTAAACCTAAAATCCTCTACAGTCGGCCCAAACACAAGCACGTTTTTTCACGAAAAAAGAAAACTTTTAGTAATACAGTTTTTAATTCATAATACAATGGAATGCTGCTTTTAAAGGCTTAAATAAAAGCAGATCGCTCACATTTAGGGGAAAAAATGCACGGGTGATGTCAAAGAATTCGGTCCCTGTTTCTAGGTGCTTGTTTTGTTTGTGCCGAGTGAGAGCATTTAAATTTGAGCGATAACGCGCATCACATTGCAAACCGTTTTTACGGCATACTGAATCTCCATATCTCTTTTCTCCATGAGAAAATTTACTGTAATTTTTCAAAATTTCTTATATAAGCGATCTCTCATTTTCTCCCATAGTGTTTAATATTAATATGAACATCATCGAAAGAGTCATAATTCATTAAAAAAAAATAATGAGAAAAAAAGATAAATATTACATTACATAATCTATTTGCAAAAGGATTATGTGTGAAAACGCTTGCTTTTCTCTACAAAAAGATAGATATTAACGTAAACTAGGGGATCGAACCCGGGCTTCCCGGGTCAAAGAATATAGGAGAAAACCAATCTTTTTAATTGAAAAGTAAGTTTTTTTACATGCAATATATAATTTTAGATTGCTCACTAAAAATAAAAAAGCATTTTTCATATGAAAAATATGAATTATACAATCAAATAAACTTTTGAAAGTTATCAAAAGCTATTTTTTCGTATCAGCCGCATTCTAAGAGTTATTGGCCAAAAATTTTGCTGCTTACGGCATCATTTTATTTTCTGATAATTTTATAGCTTTAAGCGCGTAGTTCAATTACATGTCTGATAAATTTGTGTTTTATTTATATTATTTTATTTATTTAATCATAGAGGAAGTTTTATTTTTGTTTACAGAATGTTAGTCGTAAGAAAATGATTAACTCTTTATGTTGTTTTAACGGCAAACGGATTAATATTTCTTAATCAAGCTCCACACGATAGAGATAAATTTAAAAATTAACCTCTCATACCCGCAATCGCCCCTTTTTTAAAATTGGTATTTTTATTTGGTCATTTTAAATTCATTTTAACTCAAAACGTGGTCACGATTGTCAGCAAAATCTTTGCATGTGGACAGTCGCACTCTTAACTCGAGAAACTAATCTTAGTGCCGAAGAGTAAAAATTACCGTAATTTATATTTTCTTACGCCTTTGTGTTAAAAAAAGTATAGTTTTATCTAAGAAAATCAGTTTTCTTTTAAATATGACGTCATTTTCAATTACTTAAGCATTTCACCTAGTGTCTGAAACTTAGTACACATACAAAAAGAAAAAGAAATCTGTAAACTTTATGAGGAAAATGCGTGTTTCTAATAGCAGTACGTAATTTTCCGTTCAAAATATTATGTCCCTAATGGGATTTTGCGCCATTAAACCATATACAACAATTTTTATCAACAATTTTGTATTTTTATCAGATAATCACACGAATAAAGATAAATAAGCCTCATTATTTCTCTCTTCTCTGCAATAATGAAAGCTATCTCATTTTTAAAATTAAAATATTATAATAGGATATTTAAAACAAACAAACAAACAAAAAACAGCTAGTGCGGGCACATCTACAAATAAAAAGCTTTCAGTTAAAAAAATTGTTTGTAAATTTGGTTCAACAGAAAGCTCAGGGCAGATGACTAAAAAACATTCTTGTGTTTTAAATATATATATATATATATATATATATATATTATGATAATGATATATATTATTATTATATAATTATGAAAAATTAAATTAAGCAAATTATGTTGTTTTGATAAAATTACAGTAACATGTCTTAAAGAATAGTAATAAAATTTTATTAGTGGAGAGAATTTTGGACAAAAACTTAGGGAACCTGATATTATTTTAAACATCAAATTATTGCTAAGATATTCTTTGATTGCTTGTCTAACTCAGCGAAGCAAATTCATCCAAGAAAGAATCATCAAGTCCTGTAATATAAATCGCTATTTTTCGGACAAAGAGCATGCACAATGTATGCTACTGCTCTTCCATAAAGTCACTCTAAATGTTTGTAAAACATTGCGTTTTATCAGTGTGTGATTTCGATTACGTTATTTTCAAAGATAAAGCATTTTCACCTGTGAAGAATTTCAAATCAGCTGGGGTGAAAATGACGCACTTCTAAAAAACATATTTCAGTTTTAAGAATTAAAATACACGCTTTTTTTAAAATGACGTCAATTGCATCCGCAATGACGTCATTTAAGAAGCTCGGCAAAACAATCTCGGTTATCTAATGATTTATATGACTTCATTTTTCTGTTTATAATAGCTCCATGTTTTATCAGAAGTCATTCATTCATATTTTTTGCAAAATTCGGAAAATGTAATTACACACAGATTAATAAAATTGCATTTTTTCCGATTTTTGGTACGAATTAAGTAAATGCGGAGAAAATAAGTCACACAAACATTCTTTAAAATACATTTTTTTAAAGAGAAAGTGTTGTATCTTTTGTAAAGTTAAATTGAAATAAACTAAAAATCATTTAATTGATAAATAAAAACGAAATAAAGTCAAAACTCACCGGGTTTTATAACAGAGTATATTCTTCACATAGCACGTATTTTAATTTAAATTTTTTTTTCAGTTTTTATGACAAAATGGCAAAAAACAGATACAGCAATTTACTATTTTCCTTTTTTCCCCTTTACTTTCAACAGAAATGGAGTACTTCAGTTGCCACGATTACAAAAAAATAATAAAAACTACAAAAAAATTAATATCTTAAAATTAAATTGAGATACAGCTTTTAAACGAATTGCATTTAAAAGAGCATTTTTCCCCTTATACGACGGTGTAAACATTTAAAATGTACGATTTTTAGAAGTTTAAAAATTTGCACTAGAGAAAATTGCAAAACCAAAATTTTATTTCAAAGTGTTGCCATTCGAAAAATGACGTATTCGTTACGCACAGATATGTTTGTCCTTTATAATATAGATAGAAAACAGAATGCAATTTATTACCATTTTTGTAACATTTTCGGCGTTAACTATATACTTTCATGCTAAGTTTATACGTAATTCAAAAGGTTTTATTTCTTCATTGATTTCAAGAAAGTAAGTCAACCTTCTCCTTCTTTTTCTATTTTCATTTTGGTTGTAGCATTTAAGTTTTTAGATAAATAATCTTTAATGATCAACTAACGACCAGCTGCAAAAACATTTTGTACGTAAAACATGCAAAATACACAAAATTTTGATAAAAATATTAAAAATTTATAGCTAATATTGTAAAGTTGTAAAATTGGAAACGATCATGAGATTTGCTAATTATATTTTGAGAAATAATATTTATTTTAAAAGATATTTAACTTATTAAATAAAAATATATATATTGCCGATCTTTAAAGTTTTCAATTGCTAGTCGTCTTTGCAAATTTTAATAAAGGAGATAATCTGGTACAATGAAAATTAAATTATTTTAACAGACTAACAGATGTACAGTATACTTTTTTCTACCTTCAAGGGCTTTCATTTAAAACGGATTCATATATTCATTTAATCTTTACTGTAAAGGATTACAATCTTTATTAAAGTGTTCAAAAAATATCATGAAACTTTAAACTTTAAAGGTTCGCAATATTGTTATTGACGTAACGAATTAAATGTTTTTTTTTTAAATATTAAAAATACAAAAGATAAGTTGCATAGTAAAAATTATTTTTGAAAATACATACAACGAGGTTATTAGATTATAAATTATTTATAAAAAAATAAAATGAATTTAAATGGTCAATATACAATTTCGTGTAATTCGATTTTTATAAATTCGATTTTCGACATAAAGAATATAAAGATAATGATTGAAAACATGTCTGTGAATTGCTTCAACAATTATAAACAATATAGGTTTACTTATAAAATTTGAAAGGATTTTTAAATTTATACATATCTGATAATTTTTTTTCTTGTTTAAAATGCTATTACAAATAGTACTATACTAACTGATATTTTATGATATAAACGTCTTCAATCGTAAGTGAAAATCGCTACAAATTTTTTAAAAATTAAATTAAAAGCCACGCTAAAAAAAATAATAAATTACAATCATTCATGCATGATATAATTATTTGTCATTCTATAATTTTTCAAATCTATATATAACCACAAAAAATTATGTGAATGCTGTGAAACATTTTTTCACGAATGAACTTTTCTTTGGTAACTGTATATAAAACATGTATATAACGCGCAAACTTTTAAATTATAATCAAATAAAACAAGTCAAAAAAGTTATTCGATGTGTTTCCAATAAAGCTGAAAAAGAATACAAAAGTCATTTCCTGAACTGTCCAAAAAAACTCCCCCTACCACCGAGCAAAGAACCGTTCAGGATCTTTGCACCGAGGTTATAAATTTTGGCATTTGACAGGGATGGATTTCACGCCAATTAACAGTAACCTCCCATTGACAGATCCGGGGGGTGGGGGTAAGCAGCTAGCATCTCTCTGGGAGAAATGTGAAATATTTTCTGAGTGAAAAGGGCCCTTAATCAGTAAAATGTGACACGGTTTACAAACAAATTATATTTCAAAAGGCATATTTTTACCCAATTTGGTCGTGCAAAATTTTAAATTGTTCGATTAGGTATGTGTTAAATTTGTGTTTACAATGAATTATGTTTATTCATTTATTTATTGATGAAGTTTTAAATTTCTTATGTAAAATTAGCCAGAGATAAAAGGCTAAAATATTTACATTGTTTTAAGTGCAAATTTAATTCTTCCGTAATAGATCCGGCACGTGATAGACAGATTAAAAAAAATCATGCTTGAAATTTATTTTAAAAACCAAAATAAATTAGTTAATTAAGATACAGTTTTTAAAAAACGCATTTAAAGGTAGATTTTTTTTTGCTATACGGTGGTGTAAAAATTGAAAATGTACGATGTTAAGAAGTTTAAAAAATCGCAGAATTGAAAATTGCAAAACCGAAATTTCACCGGAAAGTATTATCATTCGCAAAATGACGTCAGCGTTACGCACAGATATGTTTGTCCTTTATAATATAGACACAAAATTAGATTTATGACTTTAGCGTCCATACCGTTAAGAAAGTATCATTAAAATTATCAACAAGAACGTTGCGTCTAGCAGATTATGAAACATTTTTCAACGCATTCAGACTACTATAATAAAACTTCACAGTTTAATAACGTGAAAAACGGTGTGTAAGTAATAATTTGTAAAACGTATGACATATTTTCAGTTGAAGTCAAAAAAATAACTGAACATTTTGTACATCCTTGTACATGAACTATAGATTTATCATATAATGCATAATATGCTAAAATTTAGAACAGTTAGGGAACGCATAGCACAGTTAAAAATTCCCCTTCAGCAATTTCCGTCAATAAACGGAAATCTACTTCAGTTGATTTGTACAGCCCTGTTTATGATTTATAGAATTTATACACACTAAATAGAATGCATTTTTTTTTTTTTATTTAAACAAGTAAGAGAATTCATGCGTTTAGCATAGATTATGAAACACTTTCTGAATACTTTAATAAAACTATGTTATTTTGAGAAATAAGGTATAAAAGCGAACTAAGTAAACATTTTAGAAAACGCATGAAAAATTTGGAAAACTGATTTCTGCAGTTACCGTATATAGCCAAATATGTATTCCAATTCTTTTGAACAGCCTTGTATTTTATCTGTAGGTTGATATTTATACTATATAATGGGAAAATTTAGTTTAGCAAGAAAACTCATAACAGGTTGAAATTTCTCTTTCAGCAATTTATACTAATAGATGGAAACATACTTTTGTACAGCCTTGTAGTTAACCTAGTACCTTTATTACACGCCACTATTTAGCTAAAGTGTAATTCAAAGTAAAACACTCTTAAAAATACTGAAACCACATTTCCAGAAATTATCATTTATAGACGGCCATGTATCCAATTCTTTGCGTGACCCTGTATATCTCTTATCTATGTTCTACAAACATTTCTTAGTAAACCAAATGCAGTTCCGCGTAAAAATGCATAACTCATTTAAAAATCACTTTTAAGCAATTTGCAATCATACCCAGTAACCATTACGAATTATTTTGTGTAGCCCTGTATATGAATTACAACATTTATACACACCATATTTTATGCATAAATATAGTGAAACATAAAATCACATAACATATATTAAAATGCATTTCCAGTAATCATCGCTACTGTACAGTACTTCGGACACAATATAGTATCTGAAATCTTTTGTGTGTCCCTGTAAATGCTATGGAATTCGTATTATATATGAAATAAGTTATAGTAAACCTCAGCGACGTATATCAATTTCATTATACACGAAATAATTTAACATAATTAAAATACGCCACAAACAATTCCCTCCACCACTATATCGTTCTGTAACGGAATTATTTTGTGTGGCCCTGTAAATGAATAATAACTATTCTTTGGATCGTATATTCTACAGAATGTGTATTTTAGTGCACTTGATAAATGCATATGAATTTTACTATGTTTGAAAGCATGTAACATCATTAAAAATCATTTTAAACGATTTTTTCCCATAGGCCGTAATGTAACAGAAAATTTTGACTGTCTCTGTAAATGAACTAAACATGCTAGAAACTTTATTTGAAATAGGGATCATGCTATGGTAGAGGTCACTAACATACAAAAATTTCAGAACGATCCGACTATATTTACGAGGGTTAGAGCGCGGACAGACGAACAGATAAACCGAAGTCATAAACACTTTTCAACTTTGTTGGAAAGTGTTAAAAAGCGTACCAGAACTGAAACGGCACTTCCAACAATTATTGTTCATAGAGAGAAATATAACTGATTTATTTTATGTGTCCCTGCAGTAACGGCTCATCCATAAGTGCTGCAGAGCTGCAGCACCCCTGTAATCTTTAACAACCCCATATATTTTTACTTTCTTCTATCTTTACAAGAAGAAAGTATTGGTTTCGTGAAAATTTTCGAATTCCAGTTTTCGACGGATTTACACGTTTTAGGGGCCAGAGATTCCGAAAAACATGTTTTTACAAAATGTCTGTCTGTCTGTCTGTCTGTCTGTCTGTCTGTCTGTATGTGACACAAATTTTGTGGGCGCTCTATCTCAAGAACTAATGCACGGAATTTAATAAAAAATGATATTCAGTTAGACCCTGATATAAATTGGTGCTGATTAGTTTTTGGTGTAAATCGCTCAAAAGGTGGCGCTGCTATGCAGCATTTTTCACGATTTCTGCAATAGCTCAATCTCCAGAACTAATGCACGGATTTTCATCAAACATCAGATTCTGTTAGTCCTTGACATGAATTGAAGTTTTATGCATTTTGGTGTAAATCGCTCAATAGGTGGCGCTGTTGTGCAGCATTTTCCCCCATTTCTCAAATAGCTCAATCTCCAGAACTAATGCACGGATTTTCATCAAACTTCAGATTCAGTTAGTCCTTGACATGAGTTGAAGTTTTATGCATTTTGGTGTAAATCGCTCAATAGGTGGCGCTGCTGTGCAGCATTTTTCACGATTTCTGCAATAGTTCAATCTCCAGAACTAATGCACGGATTTTAATCAAACTTCAGATTCTGTTATTCCTTGACATGAATTGAAGTTTTATGTATTTTGGTGTAAATCGCTCAATAGGTGGCGCTGTTGTGCAGCATTTTCCACGATTTCTCAAATAGCTCAATCTCCAGAACTAATGCACGGATTTTCATCAAACTTCAGATTCAGTTAGTCCTTGACATGAGTTGAAGTTTTATGCATTTTGGTGTAAATCGCTCAATAGGTGGCGCTGCTGTGCAGCATTTTTCACGATTTCTGCAATAGTTCAATCTCCAGAACTAATGCACGGATTTTAATCAAACTTCAGATTCTGTTAGTCCTTGACATGAATTGAAGTTTTATACATTTTGGTGCAAATCGCTCAACAGGTGGCGCTGCTATGCTGTATTTTTTAGAATTTCCTCTATAGCTGTGTCTCAAGAACTAATGCACGAATTTTCGTCGACGGATTTACAAGTTTTAGATGTCAGAGATTCCGAAAAACGTATTTTTGCAAAATGCCTGTCTGATACTCTGTCTGTCTGTCTGTTTGTCTGTATGTATGTAGCACAAATTTTGTGGGCGCTCTATCTCAAGAACTAGTGCACGGAATTTACTAAAAATATATATTTAGTTAGTCCCTGATATAAATTGGTGTTGATTAGTTTTTAGTGTAAATCGCTCAACAGGTGGCGCTGTAATCCAGCATTTTAATTTACTGCATGTACTACAAAAATTTCGTGAATTGACGTTTTGCCCCTTGTGGTGTAAATCGCTCAACAGGTGGCGCTGCTATGCTGTATTTTTTGAGATTTCCGCATTAGGTCTATCTCAAGAACTAATCCTTGGGTTTTCAACAAACTTCAGATTCAGGTATGCCTGGATATGAATTAGTGCTGTTTATGTTTTGGTGTAAATCGCTCAACAGGTGGCGCTGCTATGCAGCATTTTTCACGATTTCCACAATAGCTCAATGTCCAGAACTAATGCACGGATTTTTATCAAACTTCAGATTCAGTTAGTCCTTGACATGAATTGATGTTTTGTATCTTTTCGTGTAAATCGCTCAACAGGTGGCGCTGCTGTGCTGCATTTTTTGTGATTTCCACAATAGCTCTAGCTCCAGAACTAATGCACCAATTTTCATCAAACTTCAGATTCCGGTGTACCTTAATATGAATTAGTGCTGTTTGTGTTTTGGTACAAATCGCTCAACAGGTGGCGCTGCTATGCTGCATTTTTCAGAATTTCCCCTACTGCTCTATCTCAATAAGTAATGCACGAATTTTCATCAAACTTCAAATTCAGGTATACTTTCATACGAATTGGTTCTAAATTGATGTAATTTCTTTTACTATTTAAATGATTTAATTGACGTAATTTATATAGAAGAAAGTTTTGTGATGGCCACAACATACTAGTTTATGTTATCTTTGAACATCAATTTAAACCTTAACGTAAGTGGGAAAATAGATCCCTTCTCGCTTGTCCTCAATGGGTGTGGGTGAAAAAGCTCCTCTTCATTCTCATTTTCGGCTGCAAGGCAACGCAGCTCTTATGATTCCCATAGATGGTCATTGCGCATGCCCGACGGTAGAAGAAAGGCGGGGAAGAGGATAGCACTGTTGCATTAGCGTCCGTGCTGCAAGCTGTGCTGATCACGATTGAGAGAAAAAAAATATTTCGTCGTAGTGTCTTTCACCCGCGTTTCGGAATTTTGTATTCAACTACGCAATGAGTGTGCTGAATTTACAAAAAATAGTATTTTCCCAGTTGTCATTAGTAGAGAAAATGACATTAAAAATATCGGGCATCCTACGCCGGACTTAAAAATTATTCAAGCATCAACAAGCAGGAAAAAGTCGTATCAGCGAAAATTTAATCCAGAAATTTATACTGAGCATGACTGGTTATGTGGATGTGATTCTAGAAATGCACTATTTTGTTTCCCGTGTTTGCTTTTTGGAGGAGATAACGGCTGGACGAAAACTGGCATTAAAGACTTGGGTCATCTACCAGAAAAAATTAAAAAAACATGAAAATTCTGAAAAACATTTGAGAAATGTTGTGAACTTGGCCATGCTCGTAAAAGTCAATATCGCTACCTAGTTGAGCGAAGGCTATAAATTAAGCATAATCAAACATAATGAAGAAGTACAAAAAAATAGAGATATACTCTCAAAAATAATAGACTGCATTAGGTTTTGTGGGAAATATGAGCTACCACTCCGTGGACATGACGAAAGGTTGGAATCTGCTAAACCCGGGGTTTTTCGAGGACTGCTGGAATTTGCCGGAAAGCTTGATGGAAGCTTAAAAGCTCACTTTGAAACTGCTTCCGTTTTCAAAGGCAACTCAAAAACAATTCAAAACGAACTATTGGATTGTATGCTGGAAATATGTCGAAAGGAAATAATTAAAGAGATTAGCCACACAAAATTTCTAGCTGTCATGGCAGATGACACAACAGATATTTCCGAGAAAATCCAAGAAGTTGTTGTATTTCGCTACGAAAAGAAAGGTGAAGTGGTTGAAAGGTTTTGGGGGTTTCATAACCTATCTTCGCAAGACGCTGAGGGTTTGTCTCACTACATTCTAGAGCAATTGAGTATAGTTTTGAAAGATGATTTTCATAAACTCATGGCTCAAACTTATGATGGTGCAGCTGTAATGAGCGGTGCAAAGGGTGGTGTACAAGCTTTAATTAGTGAAAAATATTGCAATGCTCATTTTATACATTGTTATGCACATCAATTGAATTTAGTTATGGAATAAGCGGCTTCTCAAAATTCGAAAGTGCGTATATTTTTCAGTAGTTTGCATAGTATACCAGCATTTTTCTCGCGATCTCCACAGCGCCTCGCAGTGTTAGATTCCGTCTCTATAGAATTCCCAGAGGTTCTAACACAAGATGGAATTTTAATTCTAGAACAGTGAGTACTGCTTATGAAAATATGGACGAACTGAAGGAATGTTTTGAACAATTACAAAAATTAAAGAACGCAAATACAGTCCAGGCAGCTTCGGGACTTTTACGCATGTTGAATGACAGAAGTTTCCTCTTTTGGCTTTCTTTCTTTCACCGTATCATGCCACATGTTGACCTTCTGTATGATGAGCTTCAAAGCCACAATGCAAACTCTTCTTCTATTAATTTAGCCTTAGAAAATTTCTATCGAGCAATTTCTGTAATTAGAAATGAAATAAGTGCTCCCCAATCTGATACTTTAGAGGAATCGCATCAAATTAGAAAGCAGAGATTTAATGAAGACTTAACCATTATAGCTAAAGAAGTCTGTGACACGATTTGTTTCCAAGCAAAAGAACGATTTCAATTTTTAGGACATCTTTCAGCAGCTAAATTATTTTCTTGGGTGAAATTTTCTGATTTTTGTAAAGATTTTCCTTCAAAGGAGTTAGATGAAACTGTGCTTGCATATCCTATGTTAAAGAAAGAAAAGCTTAGAACAGAACTTACTGTTTTATATGAGAGAGAAGAATTTTCAAATATCTCTGGAGCTTTTGATCTTCACAAATTTATTGTAAATCATGGCCTAGAAAATTCGCTTGGTGAAGTAAGCTGTTTCCTGAAAATCATTCTCACAACACCAATGACAACATCGGAACCCGAGCGCTGCTTTTCTATGCTGAAAAGAATAAAGACATTTTTAAGAAGCACCATGTCAGAGAATCGTTTATCAGCGTTAGCAATGATCAGTGCAGGCGAGGACTTAATAGCAAGAATACTAAATTTTAATGTAAAGGTTATAGATGAATTTACTGGCCAAAAAGAAAGAAGAATGTGTTTTGTATTTAAATAAAATGAAAATGTAATAATATAATTAAATTAAATATAATCACTCTAATGTATAATTTAATTGTTACTTACAATTTTAAGTTAAACACAGGGGGCAATTTATTGGAACAATCACCGAAATTGGATATTTTGCTGCCTGAGGTAAGAGTTATTTTATAACTTCTTTACCCTTTTATTCCAACAAAACACCAAACATACAAAACATATGTTAATTGTCATCCCTCAACATATGTTGCTCTAAGGCGGCAACAGGGTCGGACTGGCCCGCCGGTCGGAGAACCGGTGTGCCATCATACTTTTCAAGACTTTTACGGCCTTCACCAGGCTTTTTTATGACCTCCGAAAATCCAAGGCTAACGCCCGTTCAAAATGCCACGATATAAAAATTTAAACGAATTCGATAAAATATGAGCTATTTTCAATTGTGACTTTCGCGAGAATAAATATAAATCTGCGTCACGAGTCGATGCTAGTTTGAGAACATCAATACAGAACTGTAACATGTCCAGCGTAGAGATCGGAATCGGAGAGTTACGTGGTGTGTGACCCCGGCTTAGTTTTTTTTTTTTTTTTCCCCAGCAGACTCGTGCCGTGCCAAGATCAGGCTTGCATTTCGTTTCCAGTCGAGCCGGGCCGGAACTGGACTTGTTCTCAGGATGAGTAGATCAGACAATATGTTTTGTAAAAATATTAATAGCGATAATGAACTTCTGTAATCTTTGGAAATATACCTTAAGGTGGTTCTCAAATTCGCTGCTCGACAACGCGAAACTTTGACACATGTTCTGATTAATTTTTAACTGTTTAAAGCATAAAATTTACAAGCCTGACTACTGAAGGGATTTGGAATCGATTAATGTTTTCCATTTTTGATAAATAAATTATTTGTCGAGATATAAGAGATTCTCGACACGTGGCTGAAGGTTTTCCTCTTTTCTCGCGCTGTCGCTTCCGGAAATTTGATTCAAAAAGCTAACTTTGACAGTATTTTCTCAAAAATATATTGTCTTTATTAAAAAATGGATAAAGACATTCGATTACATAGTTTCTCAATAAGAACACTTGTTAATCTTATGCTTTTCCGAAAAGAAATGTCAGAAAGTAGGTTCTTTAGGTTTGAGAAAAGCCTTAATAAATGACAGGGAAATATTTTCACAAATCTACTTTTTATTATACAGCTTCAAAAGTTATGATGTTTATGTTTTAACACTCCTATTTTTCTTTTATTCTAAACTACATTAATTTTTTTTTAATGTTAAAGTGTCTAAGAATCTAAGTACTAATCATTGTTTTCTATTGTGTAATTTCTGTCTTGCGAAGGCATCGTAATTTTAAAATGTACTGTAAAATTTCCCCATGAATATGTATGCAGAATTCTTTAAAGGAATCGTAAATATATGCTAAGAAAAGTCTGAATTGTTTGTAGAAATTGAGTCGGGACGGACCGTGAGCTGTGAAAATATAAACGGCCAGGCCGTAATCGGGCCGAACTTTTAATTTTTATACCGGGCCTGGGAATGGAAAGCCGGGCCGTGCAGACCTCTACTCTGGTTAGAATCTCGCAGCACTGCCTCATTCCTAACTCACGAGCCGCTACTGTGTCCCTGTATATGAAAGATGAATGCTACGCACATCATATTCAATAGTAAGTATTTTATAAAGCACCTCGGAGATATATATCACTTTAAATACGTTTGAAATAGTGTAACACGAACAAAAACCACCACAAACGCTTTTTCGCCATCGACCGTAATGTAACGTAAATATTTTTAGTGTCCCTGTAAATGATAGATAAATGCTATCTATACCATATTCTATAGCAAACATCTTGTAGTGCACTTCACAGATATGTATGTAAATTTCAATGTGTTTGAAATTATGAAACACCATTAAAAACCACCTCAAACGATTTTTCCCCATAGGCCGTAATGTAATGTAATTCTTTTGAATGTCCCTGTAACGGAATTATGACTGCTACACGCTTCATTTTCAATACCGAACATGCCATAGAAAGGTTGTCAGTTTGGCCTCCATTTTTAATTAGAAATTTCGAGTTCATATCAGAAATAAAGAATAGTGTTTTATGCTTTATTTAATGAGAGATATTTAGCGATCATATAAAGTAAAAAAACTTCTTTCGAAATTTCCTGTATGAATTTAAAATTTCGGATTAAAATCGGAGGCCAAACTGGCAACCCTGTGCTAAAGTGAATATCAGTAACATTTTAGAATTTCATGGCGATGCGACTAAGTTGACACCAAAAATAATTTTGGCTAGCTAGAATCGACAAATCTCCTACCGTGCACTATGTGTAATTCTTTAGTTTTATTAGTTTTCCTAGAACGGCTGTGGACGTTTTCCGTTTAAACAAGAACTTTATTGCACGTAGTGAACCACTTTTTTAAAACTAAAATGGAGAAATGTATGAATGTAAAAGAGGTTTTTTTTTCTTCAGAAAAATATTTTACAGTTAAGTTTAACTTTAGTTAATTAAAATTTATTTCAATTAAATTTCAGTAGTCCATTTAATTTCATATTTTCCCTACTTACAAGGGGACCACCAAATAGGGGAGATGGGGGCACATGTGAACAGTTCGCATAAATATAGCTTTTTCTCATAACTGGATTAATTTCGATAAACAAAAACTACTTAATATAGTAAACAGAACTTTCTTTTGCACATGGTATTTTTTTCAAAATCACCTGTATAGTTTTTCTTACATTTTTTAATAGTTTTATAAAATCAAAAAATTGTTCACATGTGCCCCAATCAGCGGGGTAGTTGTGAACACACGTGGGGCACATGTGAACACAAGGAAAAAATATCCTTTAATGTGCTTTTTATTCCTTTATTCATTTGTCATAGTAATCATTAGTTATATTACCTTTTAAATTCACCATAAAGAAAAATATATATGTATATTTCTCTAGTTTCTGCGTGATATGTTTAAGCAAAATATTATAAAATGAAAATAAGTAGATTTGGTGGGGAGAGTCTTAGATGATTCATTAAGTATTGTTGCAATAAAATAAAAAAATAAAGAAGCAATTTAAAAAAAGAAATTAAAACTTTTAAATTTTGTTTAAGGGTTTTTGTTTGGGGGAAATTATAGGGAGGGGGCATTTACATACTATTTATCGGAAATCTGCCGAAATACGAAAGATTCTCACTCCTGTATTTGCCTTATTTTCTTGTAAATTATAGATAAAGAAGGGTTTTTTAATGATAAAAAAAATTCTCGACTATAACCCCCCCCCCCCAACTTCTTTTGCTTTTGAAAGAGGGGGGGGGGGTACAATCGGGATTTTACGGTAGTTATCAGTTTAAAAATTGTACTTTCTTAAAATATTACTGGTATCTATCTCCATTCAAAGCATCATATACATAAATGTTTTAGAGATGGAAGTAAGCCATCATTGCAAGGTTAGAACAAATGTAAAAGAAAAATTTGCAACGTTGTTCAAAGTAATACATTTGTATTAACAATGCATAAAAAATATTGTTGTAAACCGTTTAGTAAAATAATATATAACACTTATTGCATTTTAGAAAACATTAAATTTATTTAAAGTACAATTGAACGTAGACGAGCCTGTTGTTCTTTATGCATTTGCTGAAAGATGTGTTTGTGGAAGTTTCAACACAAAATCAACTTTGTGAGAGAAAAATATCTTCAATTTCAGGAAAATTGTAGATAATGGAACTGACATTATCTCTCATTAAGTTAACTGAAAGAAACAGAATCACAGAATGATTATTGGGGTACTTATGAACTGTTCATATCTGCCCCAACTAGCCTGTTCACAAGTGCCCCACATTGCTGCTTCTGTTAAATCGATGAATAATTAACATTTCTCAATTTTAGAAGAAAAAGAATTTCATCAAAAATGTTTATTAGCATTCATAGTATATGGTAAAACACTCATTCAAATAAATGAATAAATAAATAAAATTATTCGCTTATGAACTTGGAGCAATGATTTTACTTTTGAGATCTAAAAACAGTATTTTGGCTACAGAGGACAAACAAAATGTCATAGAGCTTCAAAAATTTTTTACCATATGTCTACAGATGCTATCATCTTTAGTAATTTTTTTCAAATAATAAAGCTTATAGTAACTATCGAAAAACTGCGATGTTCACATGTGCCCCGTGTTCACATGTGCTCCCACCTCCCCTACAGTGCACACAGATTTTGATGATTTTAAAGTATGTTGTAGAGTTCTTATTCCTCCTATCTACGGTGGTGAACTATTTTCTTGAAATGAATCTTAAGATTTTGAAATATTGGAGATCAAAGTCAAATACCTATTAATTTGCTGTTCCCCACGCAATCTTTGTGGCGTCCAGGCTTAGGCTAGCTTGCTAATCAGACAGCTAGGGATTATATCACCTTCTGACCCTTTTTCTTAATTAATAATTTTTATATTTTTAACACGTTACAACTTTTAAGCATAGTTATGAACTGCTGCTGTTTTAAAATTTATTATGATTTTTTAAAAAAAATGCATTTACACTTTCGATTTCTTTCATGAAAAGTTTTATTTTTTCTATAATTTTTAAATCATCATCTGTGTTGACGAAAATCCAAAATTATTTATGTATCGAAAATTTGTTTTTTTATTGTTTTAATTATTATTATTTACCTTTTTATATATTAAGCATAGTTGAAATATATATATATATTTAAATTTTAGTTTATGGAATTTTAAATGAAAATTGATCGTTATTTTGTATAGAGTAATTCAGGATGAGATGCCGCAAATTTTTTTGAATTTGTGTATAAAATCCTATGGTGCACATAAAATAGAAAAAAATCATGCTGTGCTATTTAATGTTAAATATACAACTTGTATAATGCGATAAAAACAATAATAAAATAATATATAATATTTTGTAACAATTTTTTTCTAAAACTTCTTTCACTGCGGCGCGTCACCCGTACATTTAGGGTGAGACGCCGCATTTGTGCGGGAGTTATGTCGCGCTTGTCATAAGAATAGAATGGAATTATAAATAAAAAATATTCAAACAAATATTCATATCTGGACTATAATTAATTACGTAATAACAAAAAGAAACTAAATGAGTACAATGAATATCAATATTAGTCCACCTACTTTGTTCGCTGTTAAAATTATCTATTTATTTTTTAAAGATTGGATTTTAATTGTTATTTTATCAACAACGTAACATCAGTGTACTAGAGAGGGAAAACAATAGTGTTTACATTGTTTTATTTCTTAATAGAGATGTTTTTTCGACCACAATCTACACAAAAAGTATCGAAAATGGTACAGTCTTCATGTAACCATATTTGACACATGATGCAATGAAGCCAACCACACTTCCGCTTAGTTTCGGAGTAGTTTTTGGAACATTCCTTGCAAAGAGCGTCTGCGTCACACGTGTGATCCAACTTTTCTTATTTATCATCTTGACTTGCATCTTTCTTCGCCTTCTTACTTTTTATTTTTCCCTTTTTCTCCACTGGTATAGTAAATTTGATACTGTTTCAACATTCATCAATGTCTGATGAACTGTCATTCACCTGAATCAAAATTATTTTTTTCTCTTGGTAGTTTTGTCATCTTTTTTGTTATTTTTTTTATATTTTTAGAATATTTTCTCTAAATTTACTTTAAGCGCATTCCTATTGTCAATAGAGGTTAAGTTTATTGCCGTTTTCTTAATTCTGTGCTTTCATGTCACTTGGCTAAGTCTCGGAATAGGAGAAATTTTAAGTTAGGCTTTTGATAGGTGATGGTGTTTTTTTACGCGGCTAGATTCAGGTTCTGCAGGCTGTAAATTGATTTAAGATGTGTTGATTAGTACTTTACTTGATGGATTTGCATCCTTTTGTGTCGTGTTTTCTGGTACGGGCACTTCAAAAAGGGTTAAAAGGGAAGATTCCACTGACCTTAAAGTTACTAGTAGCGTTGCCAACAGTTGCCGATTTGTTCCGAGCATTGCAGACCCTACCTTATACCGAGTCAATCTGCGAACAACATGCTGCATTACCGGATTCCATTATCCTCGTGGGCTAACATCTTCTTTTATAAAATGTGGGCATTTCTAATAAAATCTGTAAACAAGTTAAAAATTTATCCGGTTTTTAAAAACTATTTCATTTAAACCAGAACGTCAAAATGCAGAATTATTGCAATTACAATTAACGACTAATAATATGCCTAATTTGGTTAGTTTGTACAAAAAGAAAAGGAAAAAGTTAACCTTTAACTGATGTTACCGGTCTCACAGATTTTCATAGATTAACTTGCAAATTTAAGTTTATCTACAAGCACAACTGAAATTTTGTTTCGTTTGGAACTTTAGTACTAACACCAGAGACTTTTAAATAAGTAAATTTTAATTATAACACTCCTGTACAAAAATTTTAGTACAAAAACAACATACTATTAGTTAATCGCGGCTTTTATTCATCTTTCGATGGAGCGGTCTCACAGACCGCTTCCAACTAGTTATGTGACAATTTCTGTGACATCAGTTAAAGGTTAATCTTTCGATGGAGCGGTCTCACAGACCGCCTTACACTAGTTATGTGACAATTTCTGTTACATCAGTTAAAGATTAATAAGAATCAAATCCAGCAAATGTACGTCAGTAACATAAAATTCAGTAGCATAAAAGAATAAGAAACGGATAGATAAATTTCAATTTTATTAATCGCGGAATCCCGTACAAAAGAAACTGTGCGCCGGATCGTAGTGCGGCATGTATCCCATTTCGTACGGTACAGACGCCGCACATCACGGTTGTCTGCCCTCGCAAAAGAAAATGGCGTAACTATACATAAAGTACCCTATATGGATGCTGCACTTAGTTCTGCTTTCGAAATCATGCATGCATTTAGTAATAAGCGTATAAAAAGTATTTAAACATAATGTGCTTAAAAGTTTGGATAGTGAAATCATGTGGTTACCTCAAAATAAGGATTGTACAGCTACAAAGTAAACATCGAAACGGGATTCACGCTATACACTGATTAAAGTAATCTCATTGTGCACCTATATTGCGAGTCTGACTGCTATCTATCGATAATTACAAGAAGTAAAAGAGGTACGGCATCTATCCCGGATGCGGCGACTCTCCCGGAGTTACTCTAACTTATAAATAATATTTCTGATGTGAAATATCCCAAACGTATTTACGTTTATATAAGTCTAATAGTATAGCTTTCAAAGTGAAATGAAATGTTAAAACAGTAACGCTCATATTTCGAACGGAACAATTAGTTTTCACAAATATTAAATGAATATTAATCTTTTCAGAAAAAAAATCACAGAAAAAGTCACTGGACTATTACGTTAACAGCTTTGTTTCTTTTGCCTTTAGGGTTAACATTAGGCACATTTTGATTAAGAAAAAAAAATTAAAATTTTATACAATCGCTCTGAAATTTTAATAAATATACTAACTTTTTAGCTAATGATCGAGTATAAAGTTCATTAGTAAATTATTAGATTTAGGGTAAAAATAATCACTTTGAAAATAAAAAAAAATCCCGTAGAGTTAACATTGCGCGCTTTTTTATTGAAAATGTTAACATATTTTTAAGTTAATGCATGAAAATTTTAACACAATAAGTTGACCTTTTAGCTGTTGTTCAGTAAAATTTTGTTTTAGAAATAATGAGATTTAGGAGTAAAATAATCAGTTTGAAAAAATAAAAAAATCCCGTAGGATTAACATTAAAACAGTCGTATGTTCTGCGATTTGGTTTCTTTGGTAATGGAAGATTTACCAAGCGACCATGTTCTACTAGTATTTCTACGAGTTATTATTTAACCCCTTTTTGTCTTCTTTGCAATGTATCCCTCCCCCCTCTGTTCACGTGATTAATAAAAGGTAAATGTTTGCGTAATTATTTTAGTTTTTTTTTCTGTGTCACTATGTTCCAACTTGGTTTGTGAGTGAAGATCTCCCCCCCCCCCCCCCTTGCCGGCGCTGCTTTATCAAGGATTAAGTGGGATAATCTCGACTATAAGGCCCATAACACTAGGTTCGTCTGGAAAGATTTTCTTTTAAAAATGTAAAATCAAAACAGACCGGAGATGGTGGCTAAGGGGTAACTCTAGGTTCGTTTGGATAGATTTTCCTTTAAAAATATAAAATCATACAAATTCGAAGTTGTATGCTGAAGAAGGCAGTGGTATCCCGAACAATAGGTTCGTTTGGAAAGATTTTCGTTTAAAAATATAAAGTAATTCAACACTGATTTTTGGTATATTTAAGGTAATTACCACGGGCCCGAGCAACGCTGGGAGGGTCAGATAGTTTAAAATATTTTTGAGATAAAAATATGAATTGATATTTAAAGGACACCCAGGAAAAAAAAAAAAAGTATAAATGTTTACTTTTCTCTCCGATAAAATTTGAATGCAATAGAAATAATAATAAAAAGCAGCAATAACAGCTTAACAGCAGTAGACATTTTAAAATAAGATGTTGAAATCTGCATTATGTATATAGAGTAGATGGGGGCAAAGATACGCACTGGCTGATTTAATATGAAGAAACATTTCTACAATCATGACTGCTAGGTGGTAGTTTGGTCTCAAGTGTAGTAGTTGTGTGTTCAAACGTTGTGAGAAAAGTAGTACTCCGTGCCAAGAAAATGATTTACGTTTAATATTTTGAATTTTGATCTAATATTTTTTAAATTTCACTTTATTGTTTAACTGACAATACTTCGAATTTTTACAAATCCAAAATTTCAGTGGAGAATGGAAACTCTATAGCTTCTAAATGCAGTATAGTTTACCTCGATCGCATTTGTTTAAACTTGTAGGTAGCCGGTGAAGTAAAATAATGCGGAATGGGGTAAAAGTACGCATCCGTCTTGGGGCAAAGATACGCAAAAGTTTAACATGCGGGGTTTTGCCCTATTGTTTTTTTTAGCTAGGTGCAAAGCTTTCCACAGTTACGTTGTGGAAAGTTTTATTTTGTATAAGTTAGTATTGTATAAAATATAATACCTTCTTAACTAATATAAGCTAGTTAACTACCTTTTCATTTTTCTAGTTAAGTTTGTTTTTGATATAGAACGTAGGTATCTACTTACCTACTTTTAAAAATCAATATTCTTGTTTCATAAAACGATTTTGTTTTAAGACTTAACCCTTAACTCCTGTTAACGGTCTCACAGACTGCTGCTATATTCAGTTTACATACCTTAACTTGTAATTTTCAGCTTAACTATTGATGTTAGTTTAATTTCGATTCGTTTGGAAACTTAGTAGCATCGCTAAAGACTTCTAAATGAGGAGAATTTTTATTAAATAGGCCTTTACATAAAGTTTAGCGCAATAACAGTATTCTATGAGTCAGTCAACCCTTTTATTCATTCTACGATCAAGGGGTCTTTCAGACCACTCACAGTATTTATGCAACAATTTTTGTCACAGTAGTTAGAGGTTATCTGCTACTTGTGATCTCACAGACCGCTGTTTTTTTTTCTCTTGGTTTAAGTTACAATTTTCAGTTTAACTATAAATACTAGAGAAATTTACTAATGCTTTTGCATAACTCATTCGTTTTATTAGAAATGGGGCAAAAACCCACAGTAATTGGGCAAAAATACGCCTTGCGTATCTTTGCCCCACGACTGCGTATTTTTACCCAAACCGATGGGGCAAAAATACACAGAGCAATGTTTTTTTTAAAAATTGCAAATCCTCACAGAATTATAATTTGACAGAATGTCGGTTGATGGTGGCACTTGCCTAAGGTTCTAATCTAACATTTTAATCATTCATTACATAAATTTAGACCAATGTGTGCATTAAAAATCAAAATGTATGGGAAGTGCGTATCTTTACCCTCATCTACTCTATTTATTACGAGATTTCACTGCAAAATAGCATTAGAAAACATTTATTTAACCTTTAACTGGTGTCACAGAAATTTTCACATAACTAGTGTGAAACGGTCTGTGAGATCGCTCCATCGAAAGATGAATAAAAGCCGCGATTAACTCATAGGATGTCGTGCCGTCCTCTTGCTGTCGTTTGCTCCCCTCGGCTTTTGCGTTTAACTGTTTATTTAGTTAGAACTCTCCTCATAGTAGCTTTTTTTACATTTTTATTACTTTTTTCCTTGCAGCATATTAAACTCTCTTGTAAATATGTATATAATTTAGTTTAGTTTCATTTCTTCATTGTGTTAAACTTTTTACTTATCAAGTTAAATTAAATGTATGGTCTCTGAATTGAGTCTTTTTTTAATGGGGCTTTCTTTGGTAGCTTTTCGCCTGTCCTGGACATTTATGTGGATCATATGGAACATTTTTTCCTACTAGTTATACTAACAATTTTTTCTTTTAAAAATTGTCTATCTTCTTAGCTTTTAATTTCTCTTTTTCGTGGTTACTAGCCGCGTTTAAACGCTCTTTTTTCTATGGCTCCCATTGCATTGCAACACGATATATTCTTAGCCTGGATGTAAAGTTGCCAAGCAACTAGGGAATCCATACACTTGCTTTATTGTTCCATTGCTCCATTAGGATGTCGTTTTTGTACTTAGCTTTTTGTACAAGAGTGTTGTAATTTAAAATTCGCCGATTCAAAAGTCTCTGATGTTAGTATAGTCCAGGCAATAGGGGATTTTACCTGGCAAAATTAATGGTAGTTCTGGAAATTGGCTTCCTTTATGTTTTTTGGGTCGCTGAATCCGAATTTGTAACTTCCCACCAAAATTTCCCCCGGCAACCCACGAATTTTGGTAAAATGCCCCCCAAAAACGTTTATATATATATAAAAAAATCAATTTTTTTATTGTTTTAGGGAAAAAGTATCTATAAATTCAGAAAGTAGACAACATTTGCAACAAATAAGACATATGACATTATGACGTAGCATGAATGGGGAGGGTGGTATCTGCCTCAGAACATGCGCCGTGGTGCTGCGTGGACTAAGTTGCGCAATTCCACTTAGCCACTCACATCGTTTACATTCGCCCTCCCGTCTCCCCTTCGAACTTTCCCTGTAAGGTTTACTTTAAGTTTTTTGGGTAGCTGAATCCGAATTTTTAACTTCCCCCCCAAAATCTCCCCTCCCGCAACCCCTCCCCCCCCCAAAAAAAATAGTTTTTAAATTAAATTTTTTATTGTTTTAGGCGAAAAGTATCTATAAATTCAGAAAGTAGACAAAATTTGCAACAAATAGGATATATGACATTATCACGTAGGGTAAACGGGGAGAGGGGGCTGCCTCGAAAGATTCCCCGCGCGCTGTTCTCAGGAACCAATTTTTTTCAAAAAATCAATTTTTTGGGGGAGTTGCCGGGTGAAATTTTGGTGGGAAGTTACAAATTCGGATTCAGCGACCCAAAAAACATAAAGGGACTCTAAATCCAGAACTAGCATCTTGCCAGGTAAAATCCCCTATTTCCTGGACTTGCATAACTTAGACTACGTAGCGCCGCAGTGTATGTTCAGAAGCAGCCCTCTCCCTCCCCGTTCATCCTACGTTATAATGTCATAAATCCTATTTGTTGCGAATTTTGTCTACTTTCGGAATTTCTACATACTTTTCCCCCAAAACAATAAAAAATCTAATTTAAAAACAACTATTTGGGGGGGGGGTTGCGGGGGGATTTTGGGGGAAGTTAAAAATTCGGATTCAGCGACCCAAAAAACCTAAAGTAAACCTTATAGCGAAAGTTCGGAGGGGAGACGGGAGGGCGAATGTAAACGATGTGAGTGGTTAAGTGGAATTGCGCAACTTAGTCCACGCAGCACCGCGACGCATGTGCCGAGGCAGATCCCCCCCCCCCCTCCCCATTCATCCTATGGGCTAATCCATGAAATCATGGACACACATTGAAAAAAAATAATATTTATGAATGTACATTTTTATTACTTTTTTTTGGCAACAAAAATGTTCAAAGTTATTTTTCCATGCAAAATAAAAATTGGCAACAGTGTTTTAATTTCAAAATGGCTACCATTATGCAACCATGTGCTTCGTGATTTGCGGAGAGAGCAATATTATGCATTTTTGATCTTCATCCTCTGCTATAATTGGTAAGTTTGAAACATTTTACTATGTTTATACCTTTTTCATATCTAATAGTTACATAATGAATACCTTTTTAAAGTAACAGATTGCTTAATTGTAAATCAAATCACTACATGAATATATCTTTGTTACACATGTAACGTGAGTCACAAAAATATGTATTTTTCATCACTACTGAAAAAGTACTGAATGCATTTATGTATAGTTTCATACTTTCCTTCTGTGATATGCTAACAATTAATATATAACCCTAAAAATAAATTATAAGCTTTAAATATATAGAATAAACACTAATTCCTTTGGTAATGTGAGTCACATGTAACGTGAGTCACATCCATGTAATGAGAGTTACTTTTGAAAAAAGTTAATACTGTATTTTATCTTTTAAATATTTCTATTAAGTTGCATAGAAAACCTTTTTTATATATTCAAGATCTGTTTTTTTTTTCAAATTAAAATCAAATTTCAAATTAATTGCTTAAAAGGCGCAAAGGCCAACCTTGTGAAAAAGATTACATGCCGGGACTCGAACCCGGGCCATCAGTATAGCGCACCGACATTCTACCGACTAAACCACATTGTATGAGTCCCGGCACAACACCCCGGGTTCGAAACCCGGCATGGAATCTTTTTCAATGTTGGCAGTGAGTGTAAGGAAGGGTTAGGTTTTAAAAAAAGATATACTGTGAATACAGATATTGATATTTTAAAGTATCTGAAATGGTATGAATGGAAAAAAGATAGTGAAACCCATGTTCAAAAGATAATGGAGGAAGGAACAGCTGAAGAACTCATTTCACACATCTCTAATCTCGCACCAACATTTTCGGAACACTGTTATGTAAAAAGGCATCAGACAGAGGAGTACCAAAAACAACGTAATTTTGTTACCACATCCCTTAACCCGGGAGAACTCGCTAGTGAGAATGCCCAATTGCTTTTCTTTTACTTTACATTCATATAATATCAACTTTTTTTGGTTGACTTAGTACTTTTATTCACAAAATAGGTAAAATAATTGAAAAACATTTGAAATTTTAATTAAAATGAAAAATGATTTAAATAAGAGTCTTAAAAAAGTACGACTGTGAGAGAAAATCTCATGCAGCGAGTTCTCCCGGGTTAAAAGAGCTCTGATACAAGTTGACTTCGCAGAAAATTATACCTGCAGATTTCAAGGTGAAATACAGAGTGCACACTGGCAACAAAGTCAGGTGAGCTTATTTACAGCTGCCATCTGGCATTCTGGCACACTTCATCCTTTGCTGCTGGCTTCTGATAATACCATACATTCAAAGGAAACTATTGTAGCTTATATTGATAAAATTCTAGAGTGTCTCCCCAGAGATTTGGTGGAAGTGAATATTTGGTCGGATGGACCATCATCACAATTCAAAAACCGCTTCATTGCAGTAGCTCTTCGTGCATTACACAAAAAATACAATTTCACAATAAAATGGAATTTCTTTGCTAATTCGCATGGCAAAGGGCCAGTGGATCGAATTGGAGGAACAGTTAAGACAGGTTTGGGGAGCTGTATGTAGAAGACAGTACATTGTGGTAAATGCTGCAAGTTTTGTTGCAGCTTTTAACCCGGGAGAACTCGCTAGTGAGAATGCACAATTGCTTTTCTTTTACTTTACATTCATATAATATCAACTTTTTTTGGTTGGCTTAGTACTTTTATTCACAAAATAGGTAAAATAATTGAAAAACATTTTGAAATTTTAATTAAAATGAAAAATGATTTAAATAAAAGTCTTAAAAAAGTACGACTGTGAGAGAAAATCTCATGCAGCGAGTTCTTCCGGGTTAATAATACAACAAATAAGAAGATTACTGTTCTTGAGATAACTTGCGCCGAAATTCAGAAGCGAAACAAATCTCTGGAATTGGAAGATCTATTTAACAATCCATAACCAATTCCAAAAGTTAGTGAATGGAAAGAGATAAGAAGCAAGGACAATTGCTTAACAATTAAAAGTTTTGTTTAAATTTTTGTATATAATGTCGCATTTATGTTTTTTAAAATTATTATTGATAACTAACAACTATTGCATTCACATAAATCGGCAGAAAAATTATAATGAATGCCATGAAAGAGATGTAACGTGTCACATTTTCTGTGTAACGTGAGTTACAGCATTTTTTTTCCCTTGCAGCTTAAATAATTCCTTCATTTCAAATCTACTCTATCATTAAAATATTTCAATATATATAAAAAAGGTTCCATCATCCTTTAATTTTGTATCCATGAGGGTTTGGAAGAAATTTAAATTTTAAATGTGTATTTACATTCCATGTCATTTTTACTGTAATGTGAGTCACACATCTGTTTTTACCTGAAATACTCATTGAAACATAAAATATTTTTTGAACTACCTATGAAACAAATCTACATACATAGTCAATATGAAAAACAAAAAAAGTAAAACAATTGCATCCAAAATGTACACAGATCAGTTTATTTTGATTTAAATATTCTTTCCACTTGTAACGTGAGTCACGCTGGATTAGTCCCTATATCATATATCTTATTTAATGCAAATTTTGTCTACTTTCTGAATTTCTAGACACTTTTTCCCTAAAACAATAAAAAAAATTGATTTTTTTAATAAAAACCTTTTTTTAGGGGGGGGGGGGGGATTTTACCAAAATTTGGGGGGGATGGTTGCCGGGGGTAATTTTGGTGGGAAGTTAAAAATTCGGATTCAACGACCCAAGAAACATATAGTAAGTCTTTTTCCAGAACTACCATGAATTTTGCTACGTAGAGCCCCTATACGGTCTCTATTGACTGGACTAGTACTAAAGTTCCAAACGAAACAAAATTTCAGTAGTGTTTGTAGATAAACTGAAATTTGCAAGCTAAACTATGAAAACTGAAAAAAAGCACCTGTCTGTGAGGCTGGTAATATCAGTTAAAGGTTAATTAACTTTCGGAAACTAAACTTAAAACTTTTATTATGGTAGATCTGCTTCAAATAATTAACATAGCGGTTACTAGAAAATTAATACCTGAAATTTTATGTATCAACTTTGATGCATATAAAGGCGTATTTACACTGTGGCCTAATACTACGTTCGCATTCAGATGGTTGAGTCACTTAATTTTTAGTAACTTAACTTTTTTTAAATGGGAATCCCGGAATTTGGCTCCACCTGTTCACATTGCCAAAAGTTTTAAGAGACTTAACCTTTAACTGATGCCACAGAAATTGTCACGTAACTAGTGTGAAGCGGTCTGCGAGACCGCTGCAACGAAAGATGGATAAAAAACACGATTAACTCACAGGATGGTGTTTTTGTACTAAACTTTTTGCACAGGCTGTTATAATTAAAATTCACCCATTCAAAAGTCTCTGGTGATAGTACTAAAGTTCCAAACTTTTTCGTAGTCGTAAAGAAACAACTAACAGTATTCGAAAATTGTCTTTCATCACAGTTGTGGTAAATGAGTTCGGAATATTGCTAAATTAGTTAATTTATCCCATTCTATAGTGCAGTATGTGATAAAACGCTTTAAAGATGAAAATCGTATCGAAAACAAGGTAAGAAAAGTTCTTCCGTCAAAGTTAACCTTTAACGGTCTCTCAGACCGCGGCTTTTTTCAATTTTTATAGTTTAACTTGCATTTTTCAGTTTAACTACAAACACTACCGAAATTTTGTTCCGTTTGGAACTTCTATCACCAGAGACTTTTGAATAGGTGAATTTTAATTATAACAGTCCTGTGCAAAAAGTTTAGTACAAAAACACAATCATATGAGTTAATCGTGCCTTTTATTCATCTTTCGTTGCAGCGGTCTCACAGACCGCTTCACACTAGTTATGTGACAATTTCTGTGACATCAGTTAAAGGTTAACACAGCGTGATCAGAGATTTATAATTATAAAAATTGGGAAAAATCCGAGTTTAAGTGCTGTAAAAGTAGCTACAGAATTTAATGAAACATTTTCTACTTCAATTTCACCTGAAACTGTTCGAAGAGTGCTGAGATCAGCTGGATTAAATAGGCGTTCTGCCCATAGAAAATGTTTTGTTAGTGCAAAAAATGGAATTCTTAGGCTTTTCTTCGCAAAATCAACTGTAAATAAACCTGAACCGTATTGAAATAATGTCTTATTTACAGATGAAAGCAAATTTAACATTTTTTGTTCCGATGGGCGTATAATTGTATGGAGAAGCAAAAATGAAGAACTTAATCCCAAGAACTTAGTTGGAACAGTTAAGCAGGGGAGGGGGTGGAAGTGTCCTTGTATGGGAGTGCACGGCAGCATCAGGACTAGGTAGTTTGGTATTTATTGATGACAAAATGAATCATGATCTTCAGTTAAATATTTTAAAAGACAATTTAAAATTATCAGCCCAAAATTTGAGTATTGGAAACAACTTTGTTTTTCATTAAGTTACGATCCTAAGCACACGGCTCTCAACGTTCACCTCTTTTATAGAGGTGGGCATTATTTAACACAACAGTTAAAAAAACACTGTTATTGCTTCAAAGTTTGTTTTTTAGTAACAGAATATCAGAAACACCCTATTAATTTTATAACCATTTATAAATTTCCCTTGGAAAAAAAACTGAAAATAAGACAGAAAAAAAAGAAAAATATTTTAGCTTTATTTCAGTTTTATATTGCGATGAAAATAAAATCGCAAAATCTTTTTTCCTATGTATTAATGAGCTTCCAAGAAAAAGCGACAAAAAAGTTACAAAAGAGTCAAGTAAATCCTACTTTAGCTTAAAAAACAAAACAAAAAAAAACGTTCATCCGCGTCCTATGTATGAAAAAGAAAAGTCAACATGCATCGTTCAACCGCTTCCTATGTATTAAAAAGAAAAGCAAAGAAGTATTTTTATTTCATTCATTACTCATACACTTTTCACATCCGCTAACAATAACATAGACGTCCGACAAACTTTTCTCTTCATTCTGTCGTTAGGAATAAAAACTATCTATCAGTTTAATTATCTGTGTCTCAAATATTCTATACCAACTGTTAAATGTTCAAATATTATGTTCGCTTCAGCATGTTATCTATACTACTTTCAGTGTGGGATGCGTAAAAAAAATTAATAACCTCTATGAGAGAATACAGTTACTTGTAATACATAGCTATGAAGCAGTTATATTATTCAAAAAATATATTATTACTTTGAATATATTGTTTATCTAGACGGGTAATATTAGAATATGAGAATTTTACGTTATCGAGAGGGAAGGAAAAGTATTTCTAAGTTTGTAAGTTAGATTCGTGCTTTGGTGGCTGGGGATATTTTGAGGTTGATATTTAAAAGTACAGCTCATATTCAAAATATTAGAATAATTACTTTTTTTTTTACAAACTGAAAATATCGTTTGGCAAATTTAATGTATTTTTATGCAAATATGCAAACGATATTTTTATTAAGAACTTATTGTTGATTAAGCTTATTTATTATGTTGTATAGATACAAAACATAAATTCATCACTAAATAATATATTTTTCCAATCTTTTTCGCTCCATAAACGTCTTGATTTACACCAATTGAATCTTATACGTTTTTGTTTTGCAGTCATGAGAGATTTTGTTTTCGGTATACGAGATTCAAACTTAAATTTATGGAGACGTCTTAATGTTCTCGGTGTAGAAACTTCAACTGCCTCTTCTTTCATTTTCGGTGCAAAAATTCACACTTTTAAAACGGTTTTTCTTAACTATACGCTTCAGTTTCCTGTCAGCTCTAGGAGATGCGTTTGGTTTTCCGCCGCCATTTCGGCTATTATTGTGAAATTTTCCATTTTTTGAATATTGTGTTAGTATTTTACTAACGCTTGATTGCGAACAATGTAAATAATTCCCGATATAACATTGATTTTTACCATGCCGATGCAAATCAACCATACGAAGTTTAATAGATTCAGGAATATCACCCACACGACCCATTTTAAGACGAAAAAGCGAACAAACTGTAAAAAGAACACAGATTTTAAATAAAATCGTCTGAATTTTATCAATGATGCCACCAGTTATGAATTGGTGATAATTAAAGGCGAATTAATTAATGCGAAATATTCTAATATTTTGACCCACTTGAATAAATATTCTAATATTTTGACTTTTCAAAATAATTTTTTTTTCAATTCATCTTTTCAGAAATGATATTAATTTTAAGATAATAAATAAGTTTAATCAACGATAAGTTCTTAAAAAATATCGTTTGCTGATTTGCATTGTTAAATTACCAAACGATATTTCCAGTTTGTGAAAAAAAGAAAAGTAATTATTCTAATATTTTGAATATGAGCTGTATAAATGTGCTTGCTTTGGTAATTGCGGGGATATTTTAAGGTGAGGTAAAAAGTATTTTTTCGATTGCGTGTTGAAGGTATGTCTGTCGATATCATAGATTAACATTCAAGATGGGACATTTCCATAGAGCGTAATGGTAATGCGATTGCGATGGCAGAGCCTTTAGTGACAATGGGGAAGAAACTTCCCATCCTTGTAAAATTTTTATCATTGAGCATCTACCTTATTGTGATCTTTCTTTTTTTAATGTTTCATGTTTACGTTTTCAATAGAATCTTACACCGATACATGAACATAGAATAGATATTCTATTTTATATATCTAATATCTATTCTATGTTCATGTAAGGATATATGCTTTTTTTACATGATGAGTGAACGATATAAGTGCAACGAAAGACAGGGTAAAAATTTCGTCTTAAATCTATATATGAAGTAAATATGATACAATTGGATTTAAAGCTACATGGGAGATTCTCAAAAGGTGGGATCATTAAACGTTAACTATATGTAATTTTTAAAATTTTCAAATTTAAGGCCAATTATTTTTAATAGTATAGTATATAAGTCTACAAAATTATACACAAAAGACAGCAACTATTCTGGAAAATTAATTATTAAAGCATTTAATTAGCAGTTGGGTACGTTACAAATTTTGGACATATTTTCGCACGTACGTTACAGATTTTGGACATTGCTGACAGGTTTTGGTCGTTGCGCTTAGTATTTAAAAAATTCTTAAGACTAAGAATGTAGTAAATGTGTCCTATAATTGTATGTGTATACATATATATATGTATAATTAACTTTTTGTTATCCAGTAATAATAATAATAAAATCAAATGTTAATCTCTGATATTAAAATATTTACTACTTTTTTAGAAGTAATATCTTAATTTTATAGGAATTACATATTATGCAAAAAACATACCTTTACATAATATTAGAAGTATCCAACATTTAATTTATTCTTTTTTTTCCCCCTCAAAAAAAAAAAAAAAAAAAAAAAAGTCTCTTGCTGTCACCGGGTGAGGTTTTGGTGATTTCAACAAAATATCTTCATATTTTAAATTTGTGCTGTCTTTTTTAGATGGATAACAAAACCTGTTAAAATCAATGTCCTGAGGAGTCAAAAAATTTATAGAAAATATTGTTCACCATTATCAATGCTGATCTTTTCAATAATACCTGGCCATAAGTTTTCATCATGAATTAATACAAAGTACCAGTCACCAATGTCAATCTATTTTCAACTGTGAGGAGTCAATTGTAGAAAATGAGGAGAATGTGTAGGAGAATGAATTATGAGGAGTCAATTGTATTTTTTTCACCAGCTTCACTGGTAATGCATTCTTGATTGTTTTTTACAGAGATTGTAAAAACCAGATCTATTTCTTATTTGAATAGTACCAAATTTGTTTGTCGTGTGTACGGAGGGAATCTTTTGAGTACCTTTAACAGTTTCGCTGCCTGTCTTCTATACTTTAAATACTGTCAATTTCTGGGATTTTTTTTCCAAAGTTACTGCACGAAGTGGCTTAAAGTTTTTATTTGCCTTGCATTTTGCTGGGGGAGCAAAGAGGAAGAATGGAATTTTAAGAAGATGGGATTCTTAAACCTTGAATTTAAAAAAAAAAAAAGAACTCAAGTACAATAATTTAACAAAAAAATATTTATTTTATTTTTTAAGATGTATGTTAGAACAATGGACTCTGTTACAATATATTTATTTATGTATTTAGAAAATTAAAATTATTAATGTTTAGATCGTTCCACGATTTGGACATTGTTATTAAATAATCTTTTGGGGTACATTTGCTACAAAGAAAACTTTGCAAAATACATAAAAACACGTAAGATCACTGAAGAATTACTTTTGAAATAAAAAAAGAAGTTTAATATTAATTTTAAATCATACTTTTAAATAAGCATGTCCGAAATTTCTTAACGATCGCAGCGGTCGCCATATTGTGTCTATCGTCACACACATTAGTTGAGCATGCTTCAAGTCGAGTTATATTATTACACGTACTAAATACACTTTATTTATACAAAACACGGTAATTATTTACGATAAAACATTATAATAAATATCTTTTTATACGTTTAAGGACACCAAATCATCTTTAAAAATAAATTTACCGAAAATAAAATCGGCATTTCCATCGTTACCGTATTCGGACATTCCACTTTCTTATTTGAGAAAAGTGCATTTATTGCAAAAAAATCTTATAAAAATGCATACAAATAATTTAAATTAAAAAAATGATTTTAAAGTTAGATAAAAGAGTTTAAACTACTTACTTGATGTATTTTTCGTGGAAATGATAGCTTTGTGGCGTACGTTACTTTTGGACATAACAAAATACAGAAAAATTCTTTATAGAAAAGTCCTTCTATCTTCAAAAAAGCAATAAATCAGCCTGCCATCTCTTAACGAAGTTATCAAAAAATCATCCGTTTCCTTTATGCATTCTTTTTTTACCATTAGAACCACCTGGAAGCAAGTTAAAACTCTTTTTCTTGGTGGTACATTGGAGCAGTTAACGTTATGAATGTCCAAAATTTGGCGTCTTTAGAATAAAATTTTAAGATATTTATACAAAACTTTTACAATAAATTATGTCATTTTCTGTCTCTGAATAGAATTAAAAACTCAGTGTAAAAAAAAAAAAAAAATAAAGTCAATGATAATTAAAGTTATTTTTGAAAGGCTTAAAGGTATGAAGTGTGTCCAGTGCCCACCTTTTGAGAATCGCCCACATAAAATAATGGTGTAATATAAAGATATACGAAGTATTGCACTCTACAAATCCCAGAAAATTTCATAAATATTCCCATTCGGAAGGAAAATTTTTATAGCCGATGTTTTATTAATTTATGAAGTTTATCGTATTAAACAGTCGTTAAAATATTCTTTTAAAATTTACGCATTTTCACTTTCTTACAGATAAAATAGAAGTATTGTTTTTAATTTAAATAACATACTATCAATTCAATAATATTTACAATATTAACATATTAAAAAAATAATAAAATTACAGATGGTGAAAAATTCATTTCGACAAATTTTTAGAATTATGTAAATCTAACAGTTAAAAATAAATAGAGGTACTGACATTACACTCAATAAAGTTTTATTCGATATGAATAAATTAACACAATACCTGAATTTGATTTTTTACAATTTAATCTCATGAACTTACATATTTACGTTATTAACAGAGTTTTCTAGGGTTTTCTTTTATATTATTACTCTAATTATCATTTTGTAAGTTAAAGATGGCCAATACAAGTACGGTAAAAAAATGCAGCTAAATAAATAAAGCAAGCATGAATAGAATATCGTCTGACACCTGCTTCGTTTTAGGAAAGAATAGACATTCAAAGCATAGAGCGTAAACATATTTCTTCAACATAGATAAATTTCGGAGGCTTGTTAATTCTTCCCCCTTGTCGGTAGTGACGGTAGTACTGTTGCCATTAGAGATTTTGCCTTAAATATCCCATCTTGGTCCTTAATCTATGGTCGATATTACGTACGGGTGCCGTAAAGCTATTTATTTATTGTACTTTTTGTCATAACTATGACTGCTAGAAAACTTTTTTCTTGGAATTAATTTTACTAAAGCAATAAGATTCTTATTTTATAGAAACATTTGTTAAAATTTTAAAAATGCTTTAATCAATTTGGAAAAAATAATAATCACTGTTGTCAAATATGAAAGCGGCGGCGTTATAAAAACTATTTGTTCATGCAAGTGGAAATATCATGATAGTGGAATATTTTAATTAACAAATTTTGCCTTAAACCTAATTAGATTTAAAAGATTTTATTAAATTATTTTAAATTATTTTTTTATATTGCATAATGTTATTGGATGTTGTTAACGGATAGATCAAAATACACAGTTGATTGCATCGCACCATTATTCGATAAGGAACACATATGAAAAAGTGAAGTGTTTCAGAAGAAAAAAAACACTTTTAAATGTGAAAAAAATGCATGGGAATACATAGAGTAAACATTTATTTTAGTATAAGCAATTTTGTTAGTTTAATATGTCGCTCACTCGCAAGAAAAGTGACATATCTCGACAAAAGTAAATTTCACAGGTGAGGCAAAAGAAAATTTGCATGATTTTAATGTAACATGAAATTATAGCTCTGCATGCTGGAATAAAAACTTGCATAAAAGTATAAAACCCTTAAAAATGAAGACGTAGAATGAGGTTTGGAGGGTTGGGAAATTTTACCTCCTCACACAATCCCCCCCCTCTTCTGTGGTCAAAATGGACATGTGGCATAATAAAGGGATTTTCCGCATAGGTACACCTATGAAACTGTTTGTGTAGCAAGACATACCTATGACAGACATATTAGTGAAACAAAACGCAAAATGAATATTTGCAAGACTTGTCTATTTTCTTGCGGGTGAGCGATATGTAAACAGTGAGACTAAATAGTATTGTAAGCAATATATATGCATATATATATATATATATATATATATTATACGCTATATTGCCATTAATGACCGGCAACTTTCAATTTTAGACAATTTGTCGAATATTTAGAAATATACTTGACAGATTCTTCTGAAATTTCAGGATTGAAAAGAACAGGTATGACATAATATTTAGCAGTGTCGATTTGATAAGGAGAGTGTCGTGTAGAAATCTACACAACAAGGCTTGTTATTAATTTAACTAATTAAATAATTTTCGCACGATCCAATAACATTTAAAAATAATTGATTTCTCGGAAAATAATTCTTTAGTAATTAATTAATACAATAAATTAAAATAACATAAAAAATACTCCAAAATTAAAGTATATTAAAGTGAATAATTATATAATGCGTAAGAAAAATAAAAATATATATGTTGTTTGGTATTGGTATGTTTAGAAAAAAATAAGGAATATGAATTGTGAATTTATTTTGAATTAATATTGAAAATTAAAAATTTCGAATTGTAAATATTTATATGTGCAAAAACAGTGTAATAAAATAAAACTCCCCAAATAAGACCAGACAGAAAATAGGAAATTACAGATAAAGCGAACAGTACTGACGCCAGACTTGGACAGAAAATGTATAGCGAAAGAATAGAAAATTTACGATGTTGAAACCATAAATTTTCTATCAATTAAGATGGTTTTACAACACTCGACGTGGGTGGTGATTTCCATGAGAAACCTGATGCAAGGGGCAAAATTAAGTTAATGCTATGCAGTGAAAAATAAATTGGCACGCCCAAAGATGGGGATGTTTAGAGTACCAATAAGGGACCAGGAGTAGCCTCCAATCAGAATGACAGCTCTGGGTTAATTTAGCCCTCCCAAAAAAATAATTGGATCTTGGAAGATGGAATGAGAGAAAATTATTAAGTCTTGTGTCTCGTCCTCAAGAGGTTCTAAAACATTTTAAGATGTGACTTCCTCTAAGACAATCCAGATACTTCAAAATTTTACATCAAGTTCCTTCGCAGCAATTTTTAAGGACAATACGAAAATTAGTGATGGAAATGAATGCTGAGGGCAGACCTATCCTTGTCAAGATCTATTGACGAAGATCGCTGAGAGCAGACAAGTCTTTGAAATTAATTGATGCAAAATTCTGCAGAAGATTTCACCTGATGCGGAGATATAAGCTAAGTGGATAGGAGAGAAATGTATGAAGCGTCTGCAGATTTTGCCAATGAAAGCGTACATTGTGGAGTTGGAGCTCGAATAATTTTCATGCGTCATAGAGTGCCTAAAGAAAGTGAAATTGGTTGGTGAAAGATCCCCATGAACTCTACATATATAAAAGAAAAAAAAACTTTATGCCCAGATGAACTCATTTGTGTTTGCTTTGGATTCCCTGAACTATATATATAAAAACAAGGAACTTTATGCCCAGATGAACTTATATGTGTTTGCTTTGGATTCCATAAACTATGATGGAACTGTGTAATTTGGATGATTACAGAAAAGATCGAAGTCTATTTGGGTGAGAAATTCCTTATATTTATTTCAATATATACTCGTGGCTATTGTTTTCATGTTTTCTTATAATGTGTACATTTAATATTAAGCAACTAATTTTCTAAATTTTCACTAAAGTACATAATCTTATGTCATTGAATATTATGATTGATTATGATAAAGATTTTAATGATAACGGGAATATTATTTTTCCATAAATAAAATTTTGGCAAAAGCCCCATCATCGGATCGTGCTGTGAACAAAAGGGCAAGTATAAGATAACATAAATTAATAAAAAAAATAAGTAACAAAATATCATTTTGATGAAAGTTTTGCTATTCTAATGAGAATGGAACTATGTTATATTCTAATAAAAATAATGGATAATTTGAATCTTAATTTGAAAAGATTATTGTGATATAACAAATCATATTTGAATCATGAATTTGATATAAATGAAAATAAAGTTTGTTTATGTATGTATACTTATATGTCTTTCCTTTGAACTCCTTCCTTATTCCCTCTTAGATAATATTCATAAGAACTAAGAACTAATATAATGTCTTAAGAACTAATATTTTGAAATTATTAGAATTGGACGTTTCTCTATGCAACCTACAAGTTCGATATTTCCATTTCTGCGTTAAATAAGGCGTCCTTGAATTATTGTCAAAATTAATTTTATTCCAAAATTTTCTTCTCTCCTAATTTATTAGTTAACATTATCCCATTTGATCTTTTCACAACGCAGATCGGGATAACTGTTTCTATTGTACTAACCATTTTACTGTCGCGTGACCCTGTGTGTTATGACGTCCAAATCGTCACAACATACTAAAATTTAATGGTGCTAATACCAGGTGTTAGTAATGGAATTTAGGACTTAAAATTAAAGGGTTGCAACGATTTAACTTATAGAAAAAATTTTTATTATTATTTTCCTCTTATTTTTATTTTTCTTCTCACTTACTAACAAAATTATTTTCTTATGTTATATGAAAAAATTATTTATGTGTATAACAAAAAGAAAAACTAAGGAAAGTAGTAGTGGATTCACAGCACATTATTTATCGAAATTATCAATCATAATTATTATAATTAAGGATTTTGAAAAACAAATATTTTTAAGTATTATGATTCTGTATTTATATATGTACATGGGGTAGAAATTTCTGTAGTATGAGTTAAAACTTAAAATTATTTTACGAAATATTCAAAAATATAAAACTCTAACTAAAATTTTTTCAACATGACTGGACGTGGCAAAGGCAGACAAAAATCTCCTGAGAGGGAAAAATTCATAATTGGTGTAGACACGCTAATCAATGCTCTAATTTTGAGGACAAACCAGAACAGGACATCACGCAATTTTTCGATGAATTCGAAGAACTGTCTGAGGCTGCACAATTTCCCGATGATTTACAATTAGTCCTAGCAAAATCAAAAGTTAAGGGACAAGCACGGGAAATGATAAAAAATACCCAGGAACTACATAAGGCCGACGATTACGAGACATTTAAAGAAAAAGCTAGCAAACATTTTCAAAAGGAAAAATCATTTGCGAAAGCACAATCACACTTCATAAATGCCAAACAAACAGCGAGCCAGACAATCGAAGACTTTACAAAAAAATTTAACATCGAAGCTCAAAAATATCTAACATTATCAGGCCATGCAACGAAAAACGGTGCTAAAGATTTATTAAAAACTATGAAATTGACTAAATACCTTGAAGCTATAAGACCAGATATTTCCTTTGAATTAAAAAAATGATCCACCAACAAAATTTGACGATGATGTAAAAAGGGCAAAAAACATTGAATTAGCAATAAATACTAAATGTGCAGGGGAAGTTAATAATATAACGCAGACGAGTGAAAACAAATTATACGAGGCACTGATAAACATGTCACAAGATCAGAAGGCAGAAATTAAAGAATTGAAAGAAAGGATAAACAATTTAACACTCGACACACAGGAAAGTGAACAAAATAAGGTTGAGATTAATCACATCACGAAACCACTTAACGCAAAATTGCTACTTTAACAAAAAAAGCGCAAATCTTAATCACCCTAGAGCAGCGCAACTGAACAGAGTTAGGCCAAGATTTCAGAGAAATTATCGAAATAATAATTGTGGAAATTTTCAGACTCCCACAAAATTACACGCCTAATTTCCAAACACCACAAGTCTTCAATTCTTTCAGACCACAGTACAACCAATTTAGACCTAATTATGGCCACAATGAGATGCCCTATTATCCAAACGGATATCAACAACAAATAGGAACTAATGGAATTTATCAGGGAAATTATAATATGCAATACACTGTCCCAATACAAAATACTGGTTTTTCACAAGGGCAAAATCCACAAATAGAATATACAGGGCAACATCAAGGTGGCACAAATATGAAAAATAGTCAAAGTAATGGTTATCAAAATAATCATACAAATATTGATGCACAGCCCACAGTAACTTTCCCTAGAGAAAATAATAACAGAAGGGGAAAACAGAATGATAAGGGTAGAAGAGGACACAATCATCTAAACCGGTAAGGGGATCTGAAAATCTAGCACAAAGGCAAACCCGCAGATCCCATAAAATAGAAAAAAAACAGGGTTGTAATATAAAAACAAAATTTAACAAAAAATTGAAAAAAAAGAAACATGAACATGAAAAAAAACGTGTTTGAGGCTAATTAAAATCAAAATTCTAAGGTTAAAGAAAAATTGATAGCAAGTTGCAACTCAGGAAGACACAATGAATTACCAATATGGAATTTAAAGATAAAAAAGGAACTAATTATACCCAGTTTAGTAGATAGTGGAGCAAGTATTAGCCTATTGTCACCAGAAAGTTTTGAAAAAATAAAACAGACAGATATAAAAATTAAATATTTAGCCAATTCAATTAAAATTGCAACTTTGTCAAATAAAACTATATTCCGTTCAAAAACTGCGGAAAAATTTAAATTTAAAAATGAGAATAATTTCCTAAATGGGACATTTTATGTCACAAAAGAAGAATTTGACCGCGATTACAAGATTATTTTAGGATACGATTTTTTAAAAAATAACAAAATAATTATGGACTTGGAAAACAACATTTTAAAATTTAACAATACGGTAATAAAATTAAATTCCAATGAAAATCAATGTACAGAAGCTAACAAGATTAAAGAAACACAACAAAACGACAATTTTCAAACTGTACCTAAACAAATTAATTCTAATGATTATTATAATTCAAAGAATAACATAAGAGCATTTGTAGAAAACAAAATTACTCTAAGACCTAAAGAATCGAAATTAGTAAATTTAATTTTCGACAGAGTTTTAGAAAAAGACCAACAATTTTTTTTCACCCCAAATACAATAATAAAAAATTAGCAATTCAGAATTCTGTTCATAAAAATAAAGAATCCGACAATAATTCATTTCGAATTATTGTACAGAATCTCTCCAACAAATATTTAAAATTATACAAGGATCAAGAAATGGGGAAGATTACAACTAATTTTTCTATTAAAGAACAGAATGAAACAAATACTGACAGTATTTATGAAGTTAACAATTTAAATATAACACAAATTAGAGAATTGCGAAGAAAGGAATTGTCAAGAGAGGATTTCAAAGTAGATCATTTACCACAGAAGGTGCAAAAGGAAGTTTTGGATATTGTAATGAGACACGCGACAGCGTTCAGTAAATCTTATAAAACGCTAGGGGGACGGATGTAATTAAACCTAAAATAAAATTACAGCATGACTTCCCGATCCAAACCAAACCTTTTAAATTAGCACACGATATAAAGAAGAGAGCAGAAAAAGAAATAAAAGATCTATTAGACGCAGGTATTATAGAACCTACGAATTCCAGCTATGCATTTCCAGTAATTTTCGTGAAAAAAAATTCGACATCAAAAACTAACGACAAAAATTTAATCAAAGTAAGACTGGCTTTGGACTTTCGATCGCTTAATGATATAGTAGAGAGCGACCCATATCCTGTGCCAAATACAAAAAAGATTTTACAAGGCATGTCAGGAAAGAAAATATACACGGTGTTACATTTACACGCAGCGTTTTTCAAATCAAGCTGAGGGAAGAAGACAAGCACAACTTGGCTTTCGTTACGGAAAACAATCACTTTCAAATGACTCGTTTAGCATTCGGATTAAAATTTTCGACGAATTTATTTGCTCGCTTAATGGACATAGTTCTAAGTGGCTTAAAAGAAAAATATGACATTGAATTTTTCATCGATGATATCCTTCTTGGAGCTCAAAATATAGAACAAATGCACGAAATACTTGAAGTACTAAAAAGATTAAAAAAATTTAATTTAACAATGGAACCTACAAAACTAAAACTATATATGACGGAAATTGAATTTTTAGACTATAAAATCAGCGAAAAGGGATACTCACCCTCAGAAAAAAATATAAAGAAAATTACTAACTTTGCAAGACCCACATCTCAAAAAATGGTGAGAGCATTCATAGGTCTATGCACATATTTTAAATCAACCATACAAAATTATGCGCAAATTATTGCACCTCTGACAGATCTTACGAGGAGTAACCAGAAATTCAGATGGAATGAAAGCGCACAACAAGCATTTGAAAAAATACAACAAATAATAATGGCACAACCGACAATTCACCAACCAGATTACACAAAAACTTTCTATGTAATCATAGGTGGATCCAAAATCGCAACATCAGGTATATTGGCACAAAAGCAAGGTGATAAAATGATACCAATTGAATTTACAGGAAGAAAGTTAAGAGAGTCAGAAAAGAAATATCCAAGTCTACAAATCGAGCTCTTGGCAATATATGAAACAATCACCTATTTTAGAAACGTCCTATTAGGAAAAAAATTTATTTTGCTGACAGATTCAAAAGCCCTAACGTACCATTTACAGTTAGAAAAACAGCCTGAGATTGTTGCAAGATGGTTACTTAAACTCCAAGACTACGACTATGAGATATCTCACATTTCTGGAAATAACAACCCAGCAGATTTCAATAGTCGTTGCTTACACAATTTAACAATTGCAGATAATTTAAATAAACACCTTTTCACAGTAAATAAAAATTTAACTGAGAATAATATAAAAAAAGAACAGATGAAAGACCCTAAACTAAAAGAAATTATAGAAGCTTTACAGCAACAGAAGAAAGCAAAGAAGTACGAAAAGTACACTTTAAATAAAAATGGGATTCTAATTCTAAAAAATTAACAAAATTCCAGCAATAATGACTTATACATTGCACCACAAAGTTTGAAAGAAGACATTTTAAATGGTGCACATGTACCACATTTTGCTTTCCTAAAAACTTATGGAATAATAAAAGAAAGATTTTTCTGGTATAGAATGAATCAGGAGATAAAAACATTCTGTATGAAATGTATAACATGCAATACTTTTAAACAACATAAGACGATAAAAGTACAATTAAAAGAAATGGATAAGAATTATTTAGCAGGAAAAAGGTTAACAATTGATATTGTTGGACCTTTGGTTGTATCATTAAAATATATATATATATTTTAACAGTAATAGATACAGCTACACGCTTTCTACAAGCATTTCCACTCAGATCAACAGACACTAAGGTAATAATTAACGCTTTGAACCAATATTTTAGTGCATACGGTTTAGCACGATATATTGCAAGCGATAATGGACCTTATTTTAGGTCAAAAGATTTCAAAGATTACATGCAGAATCTAAATATCGAGCTAATAAAGTCAAGTGTATATAATCCACAAAGTCAAGGGATTGTAGAGAGAGTCCATCTGGATTTAAAAAATTCTATAGCATCCATGTGTACTAAAACGTACGAATGGGACATTAGACTTCTATATTTTGAGCTTATGCACAATACAACAAAAAATCGAATAGCGGATTTTACACCAAGCATGTTATTTTTTGCACGGGAAATAAAAACGCCATTCAAAAATTTCACAACACACAAAATGGACTCGTACAGCACCTATGTGCAAAATAAATTAAAACATATGTACGAAATCAGACACGAGGTCATGAAAAACCAAGAAAAATCGGCTCAGGAATTAAATAAAAACTCAAAATTAAAACACAAACAGCTACAAGTAGGTGATGAAGTTTATTTAAAACTTCTAATAAAACCTAAAGCGTTACACCAAAAATTTTCAGGACCATATTTCGTAGAAAGAATTTTTAGAAACGACAATTACCTAATCAAAAACAGGGACAAACCGGAGTTAAAACCTGTCACAATTCACATCTCAAAATAGTTCGCGCCTAACATCGCAAACAAAATAAAAAAATAAATAACCAGGTAATTTATTAAATAAAACAACATGCCGCAAAAAAATTAAATCAGTGCAAACTGATTAAACAAAAACATGGTGAAACATACAAAAATTTTTTCTCAACGGCAACACGAAATTGTAATTATAAAATAATTATACTTATATATTTATATCATATTATTTATTAAATATAGTAATTATTGAAAAATTACAATGGACGAAGACGAAAAATTCGAAATTTTACAGTAAAATTTACGGCGAATAAACATGAAAATTAAAATTTATTTTTCTTAGAAATTTTATAGAAAATAACGTTGTTGGTACTAAAAATAAATTGATAAAAGTATGAAAAGGCATAAAAATGAATTTAAAATTCAGTTTCCCTCGTAAGCAAAGCAAAATTCAACACAGGAATACGAATAATGACCAAAATATGTAAAGATAAAATATATTTTGCAAAATTAAGCACCCATAAAAGGAAGTCATTTAAAAAGTATTAACTCAAGTACATTAAAAAGAAAATAATAATAATAATAAAAAATAACATAAAATAACATAATTTTTGACAAGATATAGGAATAAGTCTTTCAAAAAAAAAAAAAAATACTCAATTCATTAAATTAACAAGAAACTCCATCTTGGGTATATAATGCAGACCGCACTGAAAACGCGAATGAGAAGCATTGAGCACGAGCGTCTCAAAAGAGAGAAAGATGCAGGAAGATGGATATAGCTAGCTAGGAGAAAAGATGCGTGGGATAAAAAACCCCTTTTTTGCCGCACCTCTGATCACAAGGCAGCGGATTTAACCCTACCCCCATTTTTTTTCTCTCTTCTGGTTGCCAGAGGGAATGCCCCCGAAGTAAACGCGTTTCTATAGCAACGGAAGAACTGGCAGGGGAAAAATGAAATCGAAACAACTGCTTTACTCAAAACTTGTTTTGGGCAAGCGACGGCCTTGAAACTATTTCAGGAGATGCTCAAAAAACGGAGCGAAGGTTTAGGAGAATTTGAGTAACACGCATCTTGCAGCTCATATTCTATCGAAACCAACTCACTATTTTATTAGATGTAAATTTCCAACTGGGCGAAAAATGTCCGGACCAGGATTCGAACCCGGGACCTCCCTGGCTGAAGCCGCCAGTGCTCTGCCATCTGAGCTATCCCGGACGATTCTGGTCGAACTTTTTCACCCAGCTAACCTTGATGATTACAGCATCTGGTCTGAAACCTGGTTCAGCTCAACAGAATAAATCTCAGGTAATGGAACTCCAGAAATCGCTGGATACGAAATTACACTAGATTAATATCAACACAATTATTCTAATTGGTAAACAAATTAGTTGTTTACCAATTAGAATAATTGTGTTGATATTAATCTAGTGCAACTCACTATTTTCTGAGAACCGGTTAGGGTCAAAACAGGATATGCAATGGAGCAGTTCGCTAGGAAAAAAATAAATAAAAAGATAAATAAATGTTTTTCTCACCGAGACGGTATTGAAGAAGAATTGAAGACTACGACTTTCGCCAGTTATAGAGGATATAGTCTGGGCTTCTTAGTAAAGACTGGTGTTTTGAGCTGACTGCGGGCTTATGTTGAGTCGGGCAGCCGTGTTGTTTCACATGGGCGGTTCTGGCGGAAAGCGAATCCTTTCAGCGATGGAAAACTTTCCAGGACGCAAGATAAGAATGAAGGAGTAATTTGAGTAGACAACACAGCTAAATAATTGAAAGACAAAATTAATATTGAATTGCATATTAATTACAATGGCTAGAAAAGAAATATTTTGAGTGAGTAAAAATAAAGCATAACATAAGGATTATCCTGGAAAATAAAAATTAGAAAAAAAAATATTCATAAAAAAATAGAAAAATGGAAAACAGGATATATATAATTTATTTGTTTACACTTCAAAATTGTTTTGACGTATTTCAAAACATGTTGGCAAAATATTTTGATCGCTAGTGATAAACAAACCACATACTTACTTCAAAGAGGACTAAAAAAAATATATATATTAAATTGACACATTTATTAAAAACAAAAACAAAAAAAAAAATGGAAAAATTTTGTTGTACAAAATATAAAAAACGGTTCCTTTGGAGATAAATAAGTAGAAATTAGCAACATTGGATGGAAAATGTATTTTCCATTATACATATTATAAAATATTAACAAAATGTTATGACTTTGACACGAAAATGAAACATTATGAACACACATGGACATAAATTATGCAAATAATTAAAAATTGCTATGTCACGGATGCACTCTTAAATATGGCATTTATTTTGATTACCATATTTATGACACAAAATGGATAAAATTGTATATAAATTTATACAACATACCACACTCTTTGTAAATAAAAACGATTTAAAACACCATTTGTCAGAAAATAAAAATTTTCTACACATTACTACCAATTATAAAAAGAAAAACAAGTAGTAATTGGGAAAATGTAAACAAAGAGTAAGTGTGTAAAATTGCTAAAAATTTATGAAAATAAGATATTAAACATTAAATAAATCTGAAAAATAATACATAAATAAGTAAACAAATTAATACATATATTAAAATAAACATTACAGACTCATTTAGGAAAAACATATAAATTGGATGACCACAGAAGGGTTCAAAATGAAAAGCACACCGTTTGTAAACAACAGAATATAAAAAAAAAAACCTGAAAGTCGTATGTAAAACCTTTAAAATTCACAACCACAGAGTAATTTAAATATAATAATGTTTGAAGAAACTGTGATAATCGCATGGAAATACGTTATATTCCTACGAAAGTGTCATCTTGATTGCGGGTCGATTGGATGACATTGCGCAAGATATTTTCATGAGATTGTACACGGATTTTTTAAGTATCGAAGCAAAATATTAAAAAACACATACCTAAATTAATATATTAATATAATAAATAAACCATATTATACCTAAAATTCAAATATTATATATGATAAATTTGCAACAAAACCTTAACGGAACGGAAAATAATATATAAAAATTTATTAACTTTATGGTTCGAATGAAAACATATTCGAAAATAAACGGAAACAAGAAAATAAAAACATTGTAGATGAATTATTACAACATACATTAAAAATTTCACAATGTATAAATATAAATAAATACAACGGATGCATAGTCATTTGGGAATCCATCGAACAATTAAATAAATATAAAACGGCAAAATGAGCATGGGACGGCATATTAAAATACTATATTTACCGCTAATATAGGAGTGAATAGAGGGTACCATCTTTTCATTACTTATGTTAGAAAACAGTAGTTTAAAATACAAAAACAAAAAAAAAAAATTACTCATTAGATGTCACGCAAAATTCTAATTGAGTCATACGACGCACAGTAGCATATTTTAATAAAATTCAAACCAAAGAAAATCGGTAGGAGTATAGGATTAAAACACTTCACAAACATAAAAAATATATAAAAATAACACATTAGAAAGGATACGTTTTGCGAAATTTTTTTTTCATTAACATTGTGAATATAATGACGCAAAAGAACCACACTGTGTGCACACGGAAGAAAGCATAATATTGAGTGTAAAATTAAATCAAAATATATAAAAATACACATATGTCAGAAGAAAATTACGAAATATTATAATATAAATACTGCGAGGAAAAATAAAAAGGATACTTTTAAGACTCTTAAAAATAAAGAAAAAATTAAATAAAAAACCCACACACATGGACTATTAAGGCATATAAAATATAGTAGGTAATGAAAATATTTTTTAAATTTAAGAACAATCAAGGTATGCGAAGAAATTATTGTTACGTGAGAGACAGTCTTGAAAGCACGCTCAGTGGGAAAATGGCAAACAGTGTCAGACACGATATCTGATAAAAATTGTTTATGGGACATTGTTAAGAACAAGGAACGATAAACTATATAAATAATAACAGTTATTATCTTGTACTAAAATCTTCGGATTTAGAAATTAATCACACTTACCTTATGCCGCGTAGATTTTATCCAATATTATAAAACACACAATATAAACAGATCGCGCACTTTTATAAAGCTATTCAGCGGGTGAAAAAAGTGATTACTACGTTCACAGACATGTTAACGAGCAAACATGTTTGGCATGATAGTACTGACCAGTACGTCTTGTTCCGAGATTATTATCACTGTCAAGGACACATGGAAACCACTCAGGGATTTTATAGGGAATTTTCGGCACATTTTCTCCGAGGAGAAAGTTTTAAGTGGATATTCCGGATTAAGATGCGGGGATAAAAATGCATCCTTAGAGAAAAAAAATGTTTTCAAGCAGAGCGCGATGTACATATATATTTACGCACTTTGGTTAAAAATTTTTTGTAAAAACATTGTTCTACGTAGTATCCATACTGTTGGGATTTAAATAGCGCATATTTTTATTTTATGGCCAAATTTTGAAGTAAACTTTATTACCTACAAGCTACATGATTCTACATATTTTTATAGATTTCAGTATGCGTAGCATTCAAATAAAAATAAATAAATAAATAAAATAAAAAAAAAATTAGTGGACAATGTTGACTAAAATTAATATAGCATTTTTGCAGTATTTTGATACTGAAATAGCCATCTTATATTGAAATAAATATTTCTCACCTATGCAATAAAGAAAATGTATATACTATTTTATATTTTGTATTATATTATTCAAGTGTACTTACAGGATTATGATGAACAATCTGAAGAACTTACTATATATACCAGGTTTGATTGATATTTTGTAATATATATATATATATATATATATATATGTGTGTGTGTATTATAAGTGTATTTTGTGGTGTACATATTTTTTTTTAAAAAGAGGGAAGAAGCAATGTCGTGTAGAAATCTACACAACAAGGTTTGTTATTAAGTTAACTAATTAAATATTTTCGCACGATCCAATTACATTTAAAAATAATTGAATTCTCGGAAAATAATTCTTTAGTAATTAATTAAAAAATACTCCAAAATTAAAGTATATTAAAATGAATAATTATATAATGCGTAAGAAAAATAAAAATATATATGTTGTTTGGTATTGGTATGTTTAGAAAAAAATAAGGAATATGAATTGTGAATTTATTTTGTATTAATATTGAAAATTAAAAATTTCGAATTGTAAATATTTATATGTGCAAAAACAGTGTAATAAAATAAAACTCCCCAAATAAGACCAGACAGAAAATAGGAAATTACAGATAAAGCGAACAGTACTGACGCCAGACTTGGACAGAAAATGTATAGCGAAAGAATAGAAAATTTACGATGTTGAAACCATAAATTTTCTATCAATTAAGATGGTTTTACAACACTCGACGTGGGTGGTGATTTCCATGAGAAACCTGATGCAAGGGGCAAAATTAAGTTAATGCTATGCAGTGAAAAATAAATTGGCACGCCCATAGATGGGGATGTTTAGAGTACCAATAAGGGACCAGGAGTAGCCTCCAATCAGAATGACAGCTCTGGGTTAATTTAGCCCTCCCAAAAAAATAATTGGATCTTGGAAGATGGAATGAGAGAAAATTATTAAGTCTTGTGTCTCGTCCTCAAGAGGTTCTAAAACATTTTAAGATGTGACTTCCTCTAAGACAATCCAGATACTTCAAAATTTTACATCAAGTTCCTTCGCAGCAATTATTAAGGACAATACGAAAATTAGTGATGGAAATGAATGCTGAAGGCAGACCTATCCTTGTCAAGATCTATTGACGAAGATCGCTGAGAGCAGACAAGTCTTTGAAACTAAATTGATGCAAAATTCTACAGAAGATTTCACCTGATGTGGAGATATAAGCTAAGTGGATAGGAGAGAGATGTATGAAGCGTCTGCAGATTTTGCCAATGAAAGCGTACATTGTGAAGTTGGAGCTCGAATAATTTTCATGCGTCATAGAGTGCCTAAAGAAAGTGAAATTGGTTGGTGAAAGATCCCCATGAACTCTACATATATAAAAGAAAAAAAAACTTTATGCCCAGATGAACTCATTTGTGTTTGCTTTGGATTCCCTGAACTATATATATAAAAACAAGGAACTTTATGCCCAGATGAACTTATTTGTGTTTGCTTTGGATTCCATGAACTATGATGGAACTGTGTAATTTGGATGATTACAGAAAAGATCGAAGTCTATTTGGGTGAGAAATTCCTTATATTTATTTCAATATATACTCGTGGCTATTGTTTTCATGTTTTCTTATAATGTGTACATTTAATATTAAGCAACTAATTTTCTAAATTTTCACTAAAGTACATAATCTTATGTCATTGAATATTATGATTGATTATGATAAAGATTTTAATGATAACGGGAATATTATTTTTCCATAAATAAAATTTTGGCAAAAGCCCCATCATCGGATCGTGCTGGGAACAAAAGGGCAAGTATAAGATAACATAAATTAATATAAAAAAATAAGTAACAAGATATAATTTTGATGAAAGTTTTGCTATTCTAATGAGAATGGAACTATGTTATATTCTAATAAAAATAATGGATAATTTGAATCTTAATTTGAAAAGATTATTGTGATATAACAAATCATATTTGAATCATGAATTTGATATAAATGAAAATAAAGTTTGTTTATGTATGTATACTTATATGTCTTTCCTTTGAACTCCTTCCTTATTCCCTCTTAGATAATATTCATAATTTATGGTGTCTTAAGAACTAATATTTTGAAATTATTAGAATTGGACGTTTCTCTATGCAACCTACAAGTTCGATATTTCCATTTCTGCGTCCATAAGGCGTCCTTGAGTTATTGTCAAAATTAATTTTATTCCAAAATTTTCTTCTCTCCTAATTTACTAGTTAACATTATCCCATTTGATCTTTTCACAACGCAGATCGGGATAACTGTTTCTATTGTACTAACCATTTTACTGCCGCGTGACCCTGTGTGTTATGACGTTCAAATCGTCACAACAGAGGGCAATTAGGGGGACAACAAAAAATCAAAGAAAAAAATAATACTTGGGATCACCCTGCAAAATAAAATGCACGAAATGATCTACCGCTACCGAATATAAATAAACAGACATTGTGCAATATGTGTATTCTTTTGTGTAAGAATAGCACGTATATTAATAGAGATATAGCGATTTATTTAAAAAAATTAAAAAATTCTTGCATGTTTTTTGTTTATAACATGCAGGGTTTTCAACCAAATTTAACGCTGGTTTCAGAAAAATTGACAAAATATAGCAGAAACAATATAGTGTTATCTGGAATAAAAATATATTAAATATTTTAGGAAATATGAGCAGTTGAATGAAATAATTTTTATATGCACATGCGCGAACGATAACAAGGATCATTATACATAATTTAATAGTCAACTCTATGGAGCAACTTATTAAAAAAAATCTAGTCCAATATCGTAAAAATTCAGAAAGATATCGGCGTTAAAGTGAGCAAATTTTTAGTTGTTCTCTAAAAGCAGCTGAATGGTAAGGGATTTTACACATATTGTCATTTTTTAATAACTGACTTTCACAAAAAAGTTAGTATTTCGTGAGAATCAACGAGTAGATTTGGAAACAATGCTTCGATTTTGATACTTCTTTTGATCATGGTATAGGTTCGTTCTGGTGGTTATCCAAGAGCTAAAGCATCAATAAAAAATGTAAATAAAAAAAAAATTAAAAATGACACTTTTTGGAACATCCCTTATCATTCAGCTACTTTTAGAGAACTACTAAAAATTTGCTCACTCTAACGCCGATATCTTTCTGAATATTTACGATATTTGACTAGATTTTTTTAATAAGTTGCTGCATATAGTTGACTATTAAATTATGTAAAATGATCCTTGTTATCGTTCGTGCATCCGCAGATAAAAATTATTTCATACAACTGCTCATATTTCCTAAAATATTTAATATATTTATATTCCAATTGCACTATATTGTTTCTACTATATTTTGTCAATTTTTCTGAAACCGGAGTTAAATTTTGTTGAAAACCCTGCATGTTATAAGCAAAAAACATGCAAGAATTTAATTTTTTTAAATAAATCGCTATACCTCTATTAATATACATGCTATTCTTACACAAAAGAATACACATATTGCACAATGTCTGTTTATTTATATTCGGTAGCGATAGATCATTTCGTGCATTTTATTTTACAGGGTGATCCCAAGTATTATTTTTTTGTTTGATTTTTTGTTGGTTCCCTAATTGCACCCCTTATCAAATACCTTTTCTTTTCAGTCCTCAAATTCGTGAAGAATATGTCAAGTATATTTCTAAATATTCGACAAAAAGTTTCCGGTCATTAATAGCAATATAGTGTACATATAGATATATATAATCACTCTGATTTGGTCTTTTTTATAGATATTTAAACATCCTTTTTTAATGTCAAATGGGGGTATGTTTGTAACCACTCACACTAAGGAACGCTCAAAATATATATGCAGAGAGACAGTTGTGCATTTTAGGAATAAGTGTGAGATATCTATCGAATAATCTAATTATTAGACAGATGATTTTATAATAATAATAAATTTACTTGAATATATGAATTTTCACCTTAAAAAATTGAGAGTTATTCTAGACATTGAATGACATTTGAATTGGGGACATCTTAAATCCTAGTGAGTTTTGAATGCTAGAAACTATTAAAAAGAAAATTTTTTTGTACTATTCCTTTATGTACAGATATCTTCAGATTTAGGTTGGGTGAGAATAAGAAAGTAGGATACTGTAATTGTAAAAGAAGAATAATGTTGGATCTAGACTCTAATTTTGAACTTTTTAAATAAATATATAATTTTGTTTAGTATGTCTTTATTATCTCCACTGCTGAAGTTCGAAAATTTGTTTTGATTTTTTGTAAATTTTAACTATACGTTTTAAATGTGAGCTTAGATCATTTTTCAGACATTAATATTTCAAAGAAACAAAAGTCCAAAAAATGTTTACCTACAAATACTTAACCAAAATCTATAAAAATGACCTAAATTTAAAAAAAAGATCCTAAACGGGCAAATTTCAACAAATTTTTAGCCTCTTGTAAGGTGTTAAATAATTATTAGGTTATTGTAACATGTTACCAAGCTAATGGTGACATGGATGGAACTAGATGTCTAGATGGAACCTGTTAACAAAAAGTAACTGTTTCCCCCCCTCTCCGTCTTTTATCTGTATAATTGTCCACAGTTTCTGAAAACACCACCTCAATAGCCTGATTTAAACCCAATAGAACACATTTAGAGAGAACTGGAGGTTACAGTATACGAAAAAACGATATTAAAACGAAAAGCGAACTAAAAAGAGTAGTGATCGACGAATGGATGAACATTGATGCCGAAATTACAAAAAATAAACGGTCAAGTGCGAGTATTTCTCGCTCATAGATGGTTCCGTGGAATAAATATATGAATTAGTAATTGTATTATTAAAAAAAAAAAAAAAAAAAAAGTTGCTTAAAGAATACTAAGACTTTGTACAAAACTGTACAACGAGGGTTGGGTATAACTGTATATACTAGAAAAGTGTAAATGGATATACCATGAAAGTTCAAAGATATATGGAACCTAAATAATATCAAATATAGCTATTCTGTATAGCTCATTTTTTCATCCTATCCTAATCTGTTTATGATGAATTTAATTCGGTACTAACAATAAAAACAGTGTATATTTAAACTTCATTTGGAATTTCATAAAACTAAATTCAGCGTAGTAATAACCTTTCTTTCTACAGTGTAGCAAAAACAAAACCTTTGTTCAAAGATTAAATTTGGCATTGTGCTAAGCGCGCTTCGAAAGGAAGTCGCAAAGTTGCAACGCCGGCTTGGTCCGTGCCGCATTTTTCCAGATAGATTTTTAACTAACTTTTAAAGTGACATGAGGTATATTGAGAGATACATTGAATGCAAACTAGTAGCGAATCCCATAATATTTATGTGACTCATTCTCATTAAATTGATCAGTTTTTAACAATTTAACGTTCATTGCTTTTATACTGCTACTGGACATTGCATTATAAATATATATCATAAAGTTTTTAACTAGTCTTTAAAAGCCGATGGTACATAGAGTACGCCGCCCCTGTCATGTCCAAACCCTCCGTATCTTTAAGGGTTAATATCTCGGCTAATTACTGACGATTTTTCTTCGAAAATCATTATCAACAATGCTGTTATACCTCTGCTACGATAAGTACCTCCAGCACTGCTCAGCACTTTTCCTGAATGCCCGTAAATCGAAATTTGTGTGTAACGGAAAAATGCGATTTTCTCAAACCATGTGACGTACGGTAATCGCTATAATTTTCCTCCAAGGTTTAAATTAACGTCTACTACCTCTAATTTTTTTCATAATTTTAGCTTCAGTAGATTCGGATTTAGATGGAGGGGGGGGGGGGACATATTTTTGAGTTACATTTTCGACGATATTTCTGAAAATATAATACCTAAAATTAAAAGAACTGTATTTTTGAGTTCAGCGTTACAAAAGCTTTCACGCGATGCCCCACATGATATACAAAAAAAGATTTTTTTTTCAAATAACTTAATTTGCCCGTCTACATTTTCCCTAAATATATTTGTGAATGTTTAATAATCTGTAAATATGTGGGTCAGTAGTCTTTATTACTTCCCCACGAACATTTCTGCTTTCCTGTGCGATCCCGTCTTAGAAAATTTTAGGACATAGACAGGGGTAATTCTGTTCTGAATTTTCCGAGAATTATAAAAAAAAAAAAAAAAAAATCACTCATCATTCCGAAAACTCGGACATAAAAATATCGCAGATTTCAACAAATATTTGCCATAAAAAATCAATTTCGTCAATTGTTCGCGAAAAAAAAATCGCCAAAGGATCGTGGGGGAAAACGCGAATTTCGCCAAATTATCGCGAAAAAAACCAAAAGTTTCGCAGTGATCGCGAAAAAAAGCTCTAATTTCGTCTAAATATCGGGGAAAAGCTAAAATTTCGTCTAAATAAGATCGTGATAAAACGCAAATTTCGTCTAAATAAGGTCGTGAAAAAACGCAAATTTCGTCTAAAGATCGCGAAAAAAACGTAAATTTCGTCTAAATCAAGGGTGATTCTAAGTGAAATTTTTTTTCTGAAATTCGCAGCAAATTTTCTGAAAAGTTATACCAGAGAGAGGTGGGGGGAGTTCCGGGGCCTTTTGACGAAATTCACGTTTTTTGCTATCTTTTGACGAACTTCGTGGGGGGGGGGGGTTGCAATCTCTTGACGAAATTTGTTTTTTGCGATCTTTTGACAAAATCTGCAGTTCATTCGCGATATTTGAAGAAATTTCTGTTTTATTGTGCGATCTTTTGTCGAAATTTGCATTTTTTTTCGTGATCTTTTGTCGAAATTTGTGTTTTTTTGCGATCATTTGCCGAAATTTGCATTTTAGGTAGCTTTCATTACAAAAAGCTACCTATTGCAGCCGTTTGGAGGAAAGCGATTTCAACAAATTGTGGTATATTTTCATCGATCATGACCCCCAGACCCCGAAACCACCCTCCGTTCAAATGTTGATATATATATCTGATATTTGTCACACTGTAACTCTCGTATTTATGAACCGATTTGGATGAAACTCGGTTTGTACATAGTACATACCAATGTCTCGACCGAGTTCGTTGGCCGGCTTCATCCGCCCTCTTGTTTCAAAATGGAGGCCATTTAAATTTTTTTTTATTTAAAATTTGAAATGTGGTACCAAAAAATTGAAAATTGAAAAATATTTTTTCTGATGTCTTTGACCTTGATACAAAGATTCCGGAGCAGTTCTTGTTTCGTCTATACTTTAAAAAATGACTGAGTTATAGCACTTTGAATTTCTAGCATGGCTGACATTTTGAAACGTCCTGATTTTTGTCACGCGATAACAGGCGTATTCATGAACCGATATGGATGTATCTTGGTGTGTACAAAGTACATACCAATGTCTCGACAGAGTTCGTTGGCCAGCTTCATCCGCCATTTTGTTTCAAAATGGCGGCCATTTAAAAAAATTTAAAAAAATTAAAATTTATAATGAGGTATCAAAAAATTGGAAAATGAAAAAGATTTTTTTCATATGTGTTTTACCTTAATACAAAGATTCCGGAACGGTTTTTGTTTCGTCTATATCTAAAAAAAATTGGCTGAGTGATAGCATTTTGAATTTCTATTGTGGCTGACATTTTGAAACGTCCTGATATTTGCCACGCGATAGCAGGCGTATTTATGAACCGATATGGATGTACCATGGTGTGTAAAATGTACATACTAATGTCTCGACCGAGTTCGTTGGCCAGCTTTATCCGCCATCTTGTTTCAAAATCTCGGCCATTTAATTTTTTAAAAAAAATTTAAAATTTGAAATGTGGTACCAAAAAATTAAAAATTGAAAAATATTTTTTTTTTCTTATGTGTTTAACCTTGATACAAAGATTCCGGGGCACTTTTTGTTTTGTCTATATCTAAAAAAATGACTAAGTTATAGCATTTTGAATTTCTATTGTGGCTGACATTTTTAAACTAAACGATGTGATTTTGTCACGCGATAACAGGCGTATTTATGAACCGATTTGGATGTAACTTGGTGTGTACATAGTATGTACCAATGTCTCAACCGAGTTCGTCGGCAAGCTTCATTCGCCATCTTGTTTCAAAAGGGAACATTTAAAAAATTTCAAATTGAAAATGAGATATAAAAAAATTGAAAAATGAAAAAGGTTTTTTTTTATGTGTTTGATATTGATACAAAGATTCCGGGGCAGTTTTTGTTTTGTTTATATCTTAAAAAATGGTTGAGTTATAGTACTTTGAATTTCTAGCATGGTTGACATTTTGAAACGATGTGATATATGTCACGCGATAACACACGTATTTATTAACCTATTTGGATGTAAGAAGGCATGTGGACAGCATATAGCAATGTCTCGACCAAGTTCACTGGCCAGCTTCATCCGCCATCTTGTTTCAAAATGGCGGCCATTAAGTTTAAAAACATTATATTTAAAGTGAGGTGCAAAAAAATAGAAATTGAAAAAGGTTTCTTTCTTAAGTATTTGACTTTAATATAAGGATTTCGGTACATTTTTTTTTGTCTTTATCTTAAAAAATGGCTCAGATATAGCAGTTTGAATTTCTTTATGTGGGTGACATTTTGAAAAATCTGATTTTTTGCCTGCGACAGCACTCGTATATATCAACGGATTCCGATGTGAGTGAGCATGTGCACGGAAATTACTAAGGTCTCGACCAAGTCCACTGGTTAGCCTCATCCATCATGTTGTCTTAAAAGGGCAGGCACCTCAAGATGTCGCCGAATTTGGAAACCAAATATAAGTTACATTAAGTAAAATCAGCTTGGATAAAGCTGACTAATTTCTCGAAATTCTCGTATTGAATCTTCTATTATCGGTTTCCACTAAATTGAGCTTCGTGTGTTTGAATAATATAAGCTAGCTTTTTTAAAATAAGGAATATGAAAGCTACCTCTTCCTCCCGGTACTGGCCGGAAGGACTTTTTTCGTGATCTTTTGTCGAAATTTGCGGTTTTTTGCGATTTTTCGTCGAAATCAGCGGCTTTTTTACCCGATCTTTTGACGAGATTTGCGATTTTCCCTCGATTTTTTGACGACATTGGCGATTTTTCTACAAACAATTGACAAAATTTATTTTTTCCGGCGACCATTTGTCGAAATTCGCGATATTTTTTATATCCGAATTTTCGGATTGGTGACAGACTTTTTCAATTTTCGGAAATGAATATCTTAAATTTTCAGAAAATTTGAAACAAATTCACCCCTAGTGTAAATACTGCGGGGAAGACGTAAATTTCGTAAATCGCGCAAAAAGCGCAAATTTCGTCAAAGGATTGTAAAAAAAGCCTGTAAATTTCATCAAAAGATCGCGAAAAGAAGCAAATTCCGTCAATGGATCGCAGAAAAAGCGCAAATTTCATGAAAGGATCGCGAAAAACACCCTCAAATTCCGTCAAAGGATTACGGGAAAAACGCAAATTTCGTCAAAAAATCGCAAAAACAACGCAAAATTCCGTCAAAGGATTACGGGAAAAACGCAAATTTCGTCAAAGAATTGCAAAAAAAACGCAAAATTCGGTAAAGGTACGCGTAAAAAACTAATTTCGTGAAAGGGCCGCGGAAAAGAGCATAGTTATTTGCCAGGATGGAATTTCCCTCCGTCTGCTGTAACCTTTCAAAAAATTTGCTGTGAATTTCAAGATAACAAAATAAATACCGCAACCGAGGACACTTTTAAAAAAATGGAGAATACAAACATGAAAAAAGCTAAAATAAGTATTTTTTTTTTGTCAGAACTCCTCGCACAAGACAATTTTTAACCGCAATGGCGTAAAAATCTCTATTTTGTAGAAATTCAGCCGGGCAGGGTAGGGCTTGTTAAGTTTTTGTATGAGCCAGGCCGAACTTTTAGATTTTATAACGGGCCAATAAATTTTTTGTGAAAATAAAAAATAGAAAAACGGGCCTAACCGAGCCTGGGCCGAAATTTTTTTCTACGGATCGGTTCGCGCTCGGGTGCGGAAATTTCGGCCTGAGTTTAGATTCAGACTTCTAACAAGAAGTTTGAAACTAGAAAAGATCTATAAAACGTATGTTTTCTGTTTTTGTCTGGAAGTCGATGGTCCATTATCATTTCGAACGGAGCAAAGACAGGAAAGCAATTAAAAAACTGTATACTGTACAATACTTAAACTCAAAGCGTCTATACGGCAGGAAATGATCATTCACTTAGCCTAAGACATCTCGAAAATGTGATCCATGACCTTTTTCAAAACAAATGACTAGTTCTCACTTAACCAATGCAAGTAATATACACTTTCACAGTTTTAAAAACATTATTCGCCGCTTAATTTGATCACTTTTTTTTAATAGAATTTGATTCAGTAAAGCCACAGATTCCAAAAAATCCAAAAAAATTTTAATATTAATATTAGTTTTGATTCATAAAAGCGGTTAATTTGCTTAACTAGTGATTCATATAAGCGGCAATTATAGTAATATTTGTAGCTCTAGAAGGGGTTTTAACTCCGAATTGCCCCCCTCACTGCGCCAGTGAATTAGTTATAAACGATTTTGATCGCGTGACGACCGGTTTTTCCTCCTTTTTGTCGCTATCATGTCGCAAATTCTGTTCAAAACATCTACTGTGACACTATCTTCTGAAATATCTTTTGCGTTTATTAAAGAATGGAAAACGTCTTTCAGTTACATTGTTTTTGAATGACAAAACCTGCCTATTTCATGCGTTTCTGAATAAGAATTAATTAAAAATATGTCTGAACGTCCCTTTGGATTTGAGAACAGCTTTAACAAAAGGACAATATACCCAAACTGTAAAGGATGCACGTTTATATCTTTCCAGAAACATAAATATAAAAGAATTATATACTTTCCGAACATACCTGGATTAATGAAAGCTTGGAGGAAGTCAAAGACTTAAAAAATATGTTTTCTTACCATCCTTTACCTAATTTTCTTCTCTGAAGAGGATTTAATATCAAACTAATACCTTAGGACAACAGCAACTAATAACAAAATGTGTGTGGAATCTACTCTTCAAAGCATGCGTTTTGTGTTTTTCCTGGTATTCGGGGGTCTAATCCCGTTTCCAAAAAGGGAGCAAGAAACAGATGCAATTAAGACTCCCAATGGTGCAGTATTGAACAACCCAAGGCGGCAGTGACAGGAAATGACCATTTCTTTTAGCCTACAGCTGATTTCTTATACTGCGAATGAATGCTATCCTCTTTCGAAATGAGTGATCAGTTTACGTTAAAAGCAGATACCTGTTACTATGTGTTTACCCATACCATATTCCCCATTTGAAAAATAAAATACATTACCGCCGTTTAAACGAATCAAACTTTTAAGCAGGATTTGATTCGATAAAGCGGCGATTTTCGAACAAAATAATTATAATTCTAACTTTAGTTTTGTTTTAAATGGTTTGATTCATAAAAATGGAAATTTCTGTATTTTTGTCTTGGCCCTGGCGGGGGGAGCGGGGGGGGGGGGTAACCCCGAACCCCTCTCCCCTCGCTGCACCACTAGTTTCTGTCACATCAGTTAAAGGTTAGGGAAAAGTAGGGAATGGCGCTCACTTAAGGGAAAACATGAATAGCTAGTCAAATTTGGACAAAAAAATCAATATTTTATTAACGAAGTATAACTCCAAAGCATAAGGAACAGTTTGCAATCAACTAATTTTCATAAAAGTTTTAGGAATTTTTTTTATCGTTTTATTTAAATGACCATCGATTGAGCGGTAATGCCCGACATAGTAGGGTAATTGCGCTCAGAGTTTGAATACAACGTTTAAGTAAGACAAAAGTCACATATGTAGTTGTGTGGGCTGTTCACACCATTGCAGACTTTTTACAACCACTTTACACATATTGTGTTAGGCATATAGTGGGCTACTTTTTTTATATTTAGGTTTTTTGATTTTCACCACTTTTTTGAAATCGTACAATTCTCCTTGTTTAATGACAGACTTGTTTAATGACAATGTTTAATAAAGGCGAAAACAGGGAAATTTTACCATTTCATAAAAGTGGTGTCAATCAACAAATTTGAATTTTAAAAAAGTTGGCCACTGGCAACACTTCTTCTGAAATTCCACGCGAGTGTCATTACCAGTCATCGCCATGTTAGGTTTTATTACATTATAATTGGCGTAACAACGCACTACAAAAATAAATAAAAGCATGAAAGTACAGCTAAATGTATATATTTTGTAGACATAATGAGTAAATTAATATTTGAAAATAAGAATGTGCACTTACCGTCAAGTTAGATGTTCTAGAATTTTATAATAAAACAACTTCAAACTAATAACGTGAAGACACAAAAATACTTTCCTCCCGACGGGCACTATATCCTTACTGGGAACTTAGGATGAAGTTCGCTAGGTGCGGTACCGATTGTACGTTTTCAATTCTATTCTGTTTAGAGATATTTGGTGAGCGGGATTACCTTTCTGATCGTCATTACCCTACTTTCCCCTAAGTGTGTTTCAGAAACTTGCTCAAATCGAAATTTTGATTCCGTGTACGTCCGTTTAAAAAAACTTCAAGTTAAAGGACTCAAGTTTGTTAATGCGAACGTAGTATAACTTGCTTAATGGTTTCGAGATATTTAAGATTTTATTCAATTTGTTTTTTATCCAAACTGGAAGCGTCAACAAAGAAACTGATCCTGCATAGATCGTATAAAATTTCAGACACTGTTGAATTCAGACACTTTTCTCCGGCAGGGATATCTGTGGTTCATTGGAGGGTGGGGGGGGGGGGGAGCATTATAGTGTTCCGGGTGGGAAATTGCACTTTTTGGCTATGGAAAACACAAAATCTCAAACCTTCTGATGGTATATCTCATTGCACCGGAGGGGGGGGGGGGGATGTTCCCGAATCCAGACATCTTTAGATGTACTGACAAGTTATAAGACACCTTAATTTATTACTATCATGTTTCTTTGCAGGAGGTAGATAACAGATATGCCTCTCATCGAATAATAGAACGTTCTAGACCTTGTTGGCCTTACAGGAAAACCGAACCGGTAAGAACTTACGACGACTTTTTCAGTAACTGTCAGTGCCAGCATGGATTTAGTTCCCAAATCAGTTATAGTTTCCCAGATGATCTACATGCGACAGCATATGAAGAAAGAAATGAAGATTGGTTTCCTGACGATTGACAATTTTGAGATTTGCACAGTAAAATTGCTGTAAAAAAAAGCGTACAAATTGGATATTTTCATTAAAAAAATTCACATTTCGTTAACCTTTAACTGATGTCATAGAAATTGTCACATAACTAGTGTGAAGCGGTCTGTGAGACCGCTACATCGAAAGATGAATAAAACGCACGATTAATTCATAGGATGGTGTTTTTGTGCTAAACTTTTTGTACAGGAGTGTTATAATTAAAATTCACCTATTCAAAAGTCTCTGGTGATAGTACTAAAATTCCAAACGGAACAAAATTTCGGTAGTGTTTGTAGTTAAACTGAAAATTGCAAGTTAAACTATAAAAATTGAAAAAAGCCGCGGTTTGAGAGACCGGTAACATCAGTTAAAGGTTAAACGTCTTCTATTTATAAAAATAAATTTTCTGAATTTATTCATGCATATATAATTATAATATGTTTGATAAAAACAAAACAACGAACAAGTTCTTTTAACGAAATCTATTAAAATCTCTAATTTTAAGATGGCATATGTTTAATCTAGAATATGTAGAATACCTAACATAAAAGGTAACAAACTCGAACAATAAAGTGACCGAAACTCCAATTTAAAGATGGTAAATAATAATAATCCACATATTTGTCACATGACAATTTTTAACTTCATATTTGGTATTCAATATATAAATTAAACATATACCAACTTAAAGTTAGAGATTAGGTCAGATTTTGTAAAATGAACTTGTTCGTTGTTTTTTGATTTTTAAAGGTATTATATTTATTTAATAATAATGTTATACACTCTATAATATTTTGCTGCTTTGCGTGAATTGATATGGAATGGATATTTTTTAATAACTATCGTTATTTTAATTGAATTTTGCATTTGATACTTTCATTTTTTTAGCCCATTTAAGCTCATAAATATCTATTTGAATTGCTATATGTATTCATGCTACATATAATATGAGCAAGAAACTAAGTCCGATATTGCACCGTTCCACAGAGGAGTATTTCTAAAAAAAGCTGGACAAAAGTCGAAAAATGAACCGCGTTAAAAACCTCAATACTTTATTTGTTTGTATTGCTTAGTAGTCCGTGCTTCACGTAAACACTATCTTAGGAATGTCCGGTAACACTCCCCGTCACGTTATCAGTCTGAACGCAGCTGTCGTGCATCGAAGATGTCTCTTTTCTCAGCGCTATTGTGAAAAGCGCATTATTTAATTGCATTTATCGTTGTATACAGTGGAGATCTGAAAAAACCCTTTATAGTCAAATAAGTGAACGGTATGTAGTTTAAAGTACTGTATTTAGTTTTAGTTATAAAGGAATATAATTATGAATATAGCCACATTGTTTTATCGTTAAAAATAAGTGTCATTTTTACTAGTTTTTTTAAATTATTAGTGATTTATAAATACGTCCCCCCCCCCCCTTTTCCGGCAAAACTTTTTGTTGGAATATAAAATATAGACATTCCTTGTTATATTCATAAAATAAAATCTTGCCCCAATTTTTTTTACCGTTTTATAAAAGAATTGTATCAGAAGATGACGATATTTTGAAAACGAAAAATCTTCATTTTTCTTTTAGAAACTTCAGTGACAGCAAAAGATATTTCAAAAAAGTTGCTGTTTTACCTTATGCAAGATTGTCCTAATAATAAAATAGATGAAAAATTATGTTTCATGGAAAGTAAAGCTATAGAAATGAAGAAATGCCCGGTAGATGAACAAGAATCATTAAAACATTCATTAAGCCGTTTCAAATTGGATTTTAAAGAATAATGGGAGGCTGCCAATAGGACAAAAAGTCGCTTTCTTAAGATAAATGAACATTGGCTTAACAGTTCCATAAAATTAGATGTAGAAGATATTAGCTGTACAATATCAAAACAAGATCGACCAACAAAAGATTTCGCCAAATCGTGTGACAGAAGCAAGCGACGAAAAAGAAGATATTTAAGGGAGCAAGTACCTCTTGATCAATTAACGTATGCAGCTAGTACAAGTCAACGTGCTGCTGGTAAAATTTATGCCTCGACACTCATAAAACATATAGCTCCAAGTCCAACAACAGCTACCAAATACTAAAAGATTATAACTTCAGCAAAAAAAAAAAAAAAAAAAAACACTATTAAGAAGCATACAGCATCAGAAGTCTTATGAATTTTTGTAGAAGCTGATCTAACGAGAAAGCAATGGGAAATTATTCATAGTGCAAATAAGAATATTTATCCTTGTTATTCTCTGACTAAGAAGGCGAAGAAAGTGTTGCTATCCAGTGAGGAGTCGATGAATATGACAGAAATAAGCGCTGAAGTTAACCTACAGGATATTTTTGATCACACCTCTTTAAGACTGCGTAAATACTCAGAAGAAGTGATTCAAAATAATACAGAAGAAGAAAACCACAATTTAGAACTAATATCTAAATGGGGTTGCTATGGCTCTCAACAATCGCAATTTAAACAGATATTTCAGAATACTTCTGATAGCGATGCAAATATATTTCAGAGTTCTCTTGCTCCTTTAAGTTTAATATGCAAAGTTGGCGACCAAGAAAATATTTTGTTTGCAGAACCCTTTACCTTCCTCTACAAGATTCTGCAGGTCAATACGCATTCGTTTTGTTCATGAAACGATCGATATTACTAATGAAGAAATTCAATATATTGAAAAATCAAGTTAAAAATATTAAGAAAATTGATATACCTACTACTAATGGTAGTTTACATTACGTAAAACACACGCTGATACTTACCATGGTAGATGCGAAGGTTTGCAATGCTGTGACAAATACTTCAACAATAAGATGCCACATATGTGAAGATACTTAAAAAAATTAATAAATTGGAAAAGAAGAATCCTGAGGCGTTAAGATTTGGTTTATCAATTCTTCATGCACGGATTCGATTTTTTGAGTCACTTTTGCATTTGTCATATAAAATTCCGTTAAAAAAGTGGCAAGCAAGAACCAATGAAGACAAAAAAGTTGTGGCAGAAACAAAAAAAAAAAAAACAATTCAAAATAATTTCAAAGAAGAAATGGATTTTCTAGTAGATATTCTCAAGGCAGATTTTGGCAACACGAATGATGGAAATACATCTAGAAGTTTTTTTGTGGACCTCAATACTGTTACCCGAATCACTGAAATAAGTAATTCAAGACCAAAGCCTAAGAAAAGAAGCAAGTCTTTTTGTACCGAAACAATAGAACTATTACTCCCAGAAACACCATATGGACAGCATCCAAAATAAGAGGAAGATGAGGATGAAGATAAATCTGATTAGAATAGTAAGTTAAAGAAAGAACTTTTTATAAATATGTAAAGAAAAACTGAATATTACACTAAATATCATAAATGATTATTATAAATTGTTTTAAATAGATAGCTTACTTTTTAAAAAGAAAATGTTTTAGTAAATACTCAAAAAAAATGTGTTTTGTTAAAAAATTATATATAATGACTCTAAATAGCTTTTTATAACATTTGAACATGATATAGCTCACAAAATAAATTTGCCCACATTTTTCATAAAATACTCCTCTGTGCGTTCCTTAAAAGGTATAAATAATTCTGTGAATATATTGTAATCTTTCTAAAATAACTCTTAGGAAAATTATAATATTAGAAATATCTTTTTATATGGAGGCACACTATTTATGATTTGTTTGAACTTGATGATTATTGTACATGATATTTTGAAGTTGTGTATACTTATACTTGATTTATAATGTATGCAGAAATGAATATGTATATTTTGTATTTTAAAGTCTTAATATTCATGTTTAAATCCTATGTGCTCAAAAATATGAGTTTTCTGATAAACCCCTTTTTATACCGAATTGACAGTAGGGATTTTCCAAGCTTTTATTTAAAGATATGTCTATCTTTGTTATAATTTTTAATTTATAATACACACTTTCCAAATTTATTTACAATTTCATTAGAAATGTTAAAGAAGAAAATTTAGTTTAAAAATTGTTTTATTAGAAATTAGAATATTTAAGGAAGGGAAGATTCATCTCTGCTGTTAGCGATCTTCCGTCGCTGATTCATAAAAGGTGTCATTTGGAAGCAGCTGGTAACTGCTCTTATAGCACAGTCAGTACAGTACTGATCTCCCGACTAAAGGGCTCGGGTTCAAATCACGGGGAGCTCATACACAAAATTTCAAGAATTAAAATAGTAAATTCGTTGTTCTTTACTCCAAAAGTTGTAGTTCTTCGCAATTCAAAATTACCGTAATTAAAAATGGTGATTTGTCGGTTCTGTGTAATTTCGCTTTTTTTTCCTTATAGTGTATGTGTGTTTCTAAACATACTTATTTTCGAGTCCCTGTATGTACTCAAAAAAATGAGTACATGCGTTTTTCAAATTTAAGAGTTAAGTACTCGGAGCTATTTTAAGATCGGGAATTGCTCAATAATTAGTACAATTTACTTATTTTTAAGTATAGTGTTTTAACAGTGTTGGTTTAGATTCCAAATGATTCACAGTATTTCACACAATTTACTAACAACTGAATCAATACAAGGAATTGGAAAATGGTTTCCTGTTAATTGATTAATTATTGTGAGCGATAGTAATTGATCATTCAGTGAAAATGTCTTAAAGTTTTTTTCTTCTAATTTATTGACACATTCGTCTGTAAATATACGTTAATGCCATTTAAAGTATAAAGATAACTTATTTGGCAAATATACTCCGTTTTTCTTTCAACAATCAATACTATTAAACGTTTGTCTGTCTGTGTGTGTGTCCATGACCGGGACTACTTTTTCTCAGCGGGCGCAGAGTACGCGAAAGGACTGAAAAAAGGAAAAATTCCGGTGATCCCGGACTTTCAGATTTCGAGAGAATCCCGCGGTAATTACCGGAGATACGAGCTAATTACCGTCTCATTAACAAAGCACTGAGAAACAGAATCAAGAAATGAAAGAGGAAAAGACGCGCTCATTAATAGAGGGATGAGTGGGAGTGGTTGCCAGAACGACAGTGCTGCCAGAAGTGATAAAACATACGGGGCCTTTTTAAAGAGGGTCCTGTCTCAAAACCTACGAGGCCTAAAAAATCGAAAATTCCACAGCTAGACGCAAAAAGAAAAAAAAAGAAAAATCCCCTACCAGAAATTCTAAAAAATATTCCGGTATTATTACAAAATGTCTAAAAATCCACGAAAAATCTACTTTTATTTCCTTCCAAAGAAAAAGCAGATTTTGGAGAAATATTTCACAGACAGTGCAGGTGTTTGAAAGGCAGACGATTGTCTTCTCTGGCTACTGGACCTTTTTGAAAGCCTATCATTTTCAAATATTCAATTTATAGATTTAATTTTTATGCATCCATGTGTAACCATTTTCGCTGATTACGAATATGTAAATTTTATCACGATCGCTTAATTAGACGGTTAGGAATTTATCCTCATTTCATTAATTTGATAACTCCTTTCAAAGCCTCATACTAAAAGGCGGACCCGTGATCCGGAATAAAAAAAAGAACAGGTAATTTTTGGACAAGTATTCTTTTGAAAAGTATCAATTTTTCAAAAATATAGCATTTAGAGATTTTAAACGTATGCATATAGACTAGGGATGCACAACATGTGGCCCGCGAATTTCGTCAATTTATAACTGGAAAAAATTGAAATTTTAGTCCATAGTTCGCAGGAAAAAATCGTGAATTTCGTCACTTTGTAGCAGGAAAATTGAAAATTTCGCCAGTCAGTTAAGAATCGCGAATTTCGTTGATTGAGCACGGAAAAATCGCTAATTTCATTGATCGGATGCGGATAAATAGCGAATTTTGTCGATGAGGCTCGCAAAATCCAAAATTTCGTTCATCGGGTACGGAAAAATCGCTAAATTTGTGGATGAGGAGCGAAAAAAATCGCGAATTTAGTTTGTCGAGCAGGGGAAAATCACGAATTTTTCAATCAAGCGCGGAAAAATCGCAAGTTTCGTCGATAGGGCACGGAAAATTCGTCATTTTTGTTGATGATGTGCGGAAAAATTACAAATTTTTTTGATCGGCTGTGAAAAAATCGTGTATGTCGTCTGTTTATCGAGAGAAAAAACGTGAATTACGTTGATCGGGCACGAAATAATCGTAAATTTCGTCGATTAGCCGCAGAAAAATCGTAAATTTCATCTATTAGGTGCGGAAAAATCTCAAATTTCGTTTATAGGGTGCACAAAATCGCGAGATTTGTCGATCGGGCTTCGAAAATTTTCGAATTTCGCTGGTCAGTAACGAAAAAAATCACGAATTTTGTTGATCAGGCAAGAAAAGTCGCAAATTTTGCACTTAAAAATCGTGAATTTTGTCGATGTGCGGAAAAATTGTAAATTTCGTTGTTCGGCTGCGGAACAATCGTGAATTTAGTCAGTTTATCGCGAGAAAAAATCGCGAATTTCTTCAATTCTCCGCGGAAAAAAAATGCGAATTTCGTTGAAAAATCGAAAATTTCGTCGATCGGGCAGGGGGAAAAATCGCGAGTTTTGTTGATTAGGCATGGGAAACTCTAGAATTTCGTTGGTCGAGCACGAAAATATCGCGGATTTTGTAGATCACGCGCAAAAAAATATCAAAGTTTGTAGATCGGGTGCGAAAAAATAGCGAATTTCGTCGATCGGCTACGGAAAAATTGCAAGTTTTGTCGATCAGGCACGGAAAAATAGTAGCAAATTTCATTGATCGGCTACTCCTACCTCCTTCGTTCATAAAGTTTACATTTTTTTCGGCACTAGCCACTTTCATGCGCATGTTTGTTTTTTAGCACTTTAAATAAAACAAACTGTACTCTCCCGAATAAAGTCAATGAATACTATCACTTCTTGAGAATAATCCTTGCTATATCTGTTATATATTGTTATATATTAGTCTGTTACAAACGTAAACACTTTTGATGTATTCTTACCAACTGAATTGGATATGTTAACTGTGTAGGGGAACATAGAGGGGTAAAACTCTCCCCCCTCCCGTCTAAAACTATATTTTTTATCTGATAATAGGCCACGGATCACCTCCTCGAAATAGAATTATCTCCGTGTTACTGACGTGGCCCTCGACAACCTAGATATTTTTGTAAGTGGCCCTTCTAGTCCAAGAGCCGACAGCACAAAAACCTATGTTATCAAGCACAAGAAAAAAACCTTTATTTTATGGGAGAGTAGGGGTAGGTGAATCTAATGATCCATGTCTGCTGGAAGTGAAGTGGTGCATAAGCCAAAAATTAATACCAACAGTGGTTCACTAGTAGGTTTATCATTGTGTTTGTCCTACAAACAAAGGTATGAAAACATGGAGGACTGGGAGCAGGAAAACTCAATGATAAACCTACGATTGAACCACTGGTGGTATTAATTTTTAGCTTATGCATCACTTCACTTTCGGCAGAAATGGATCATTAGATTCCCCTACCTCTACTCTCCCATAAAATAAAGTTTTTTTTCTTGTGCTTGATAACATATAGGTTTTTGTGCTGCCGGCTCTTGGACTATTCTCTTAAAAAGGTTGTGCACCCCTAATGTAGACCTATCTTTCGATGCTGATTAAAAATATGCAAATTTCATAAAACTCGAATCAGAACTTTGTTTTATAAAAAAAAAAAAAAAAAAAAAAAAAAAAAAAAATCGATTTTTAAAAAGAAAAAGAAATGCTTTGTCACGGAACATTACTTAAATTGAAGCGTTTTTTCACTGATTATCATTATCTTACGTCCGATTTTTTTTTGATAGATTTTAAAATTTCAGTTATTTGGTAACACTTAAAGATTTTTAAAAAGGAAGGGGAGATTAATTTCGCGATAGAGAGGTTTTGAACACGCTATTTTTAAACTAACATTGCCGCAAGCAGCGGGGACACGTATAGTATATTCGTACAGAAGATACTGCCTTTTAATTTATGAGTAGTTACCACTATTTTCGAACAGTTATTTCAACAAATATCTTAATTTCTTGCTTAAGTCCGCCACCCCCTCGAGAAATATATCTACTGATAGGTTGTTTAAGGGAGTTTCGTTCACATGGGGTTTTGTGAAGAATAGAGTCCGCCCCTGGTGGTGGAATGTGGAACTAACATATTTTGTTACCCGTGCGTAGCACGCCTGCTATACGATGCCGTAGGTAGCGGGGACCCGTTCGCGGTTCGTACGGTTCCAGATTGGGTTTTTTTAATGAGATTTTGCAGCGCGAGTGCAGTACTCCTGCAATACGGTGTCGTAGGCGGCGGAGAGCCGGTTCGTGATTCATTCGGTTCAAGATTGTCTTTTTCTTATGGGATTTTACAGTACGTGCACAGCACGCCTGCTATACGGTGCCGTAGGCAGCGGGAACTTGGTTCAAGTTTCATTCGGCTCGAAATTTAATATGAATTCAAGAACCCCGATGAAAAAATTTCATTTTATCAAAATTTTTCAGTGCGTGCGCAGCACGCGCGCTATACGGTGCCGTAGGCAGAAGAAGGCGCCCCACCGGGATCCCAACCGTGAGGTTTATGAGTTTAATATCCCGGAGGAAAACTCCCTACCGGCATCCAACAAAACGACAAAGCCGGTGCAAAAGGCCCGGAACCAACGGCAAGTGAATAAAAACAGACACAAAAAAAGGAAGTAAACTGTTTCAAAACCAATACAAATGCAGAGAATGGCGAAATCGCCCTCTGCCAGCTCGACAGCAAAAAAGTTTAACTTTATTTTTTTAAAAGTATATATATATATATACTAAGCTAATAATAAAATATACTGAAAATAACAGACGAGAAACTACTTTAAAACAACAAACTAAGAATAGAAAAAAAAAAGTACAACAAAAAATAAAGTAACAGTCAAAAACAGATGAAGTACATAAAAAGTCAATATTTGTATCTAATAATTGAATATAAGCTGTTCAGAATATTGTAATTTTCTTTCAGTTTTGTGTAATTGACTGAATTTAAAATTGTCTTCTTAAAATTTTGTCTTAGTGTCAGTTGTCTATCAAATTTAAAATGACGACTCATGAAAGCACAGGAGCCATATAGAAAATGTTTTACATCCCCAGTTAAGGCACAATCACACAAGGATGTAGATCTCTTACCAATCTTATATAAGAAAGAGGGAAAACTATCACGAGCAGTTATATAGGATTGTATGACTTCCTTTGTACACAAGTAATTTAAGCCTACTGTATTAAATATAAGTATAGGTCATCCTAGGCTACCTACATCGGAATTCTGCCACTTGATCTGCCAGTCCTTTACAATTAATTTCTTTAAATAATTTGTAAGGTATGAGCAGGGGCGTAGCTTGAAAATTTTATTGGGGGGAGGGAGGACATGACTTTGGCGCCCTTTTATAATTTTCATTTTTCGCCCCCTTCCCCTCCCCCCATTTCATAATTTTCATTTTTCGCTTTTTTTCTATCTTCAATAGAAGAAAGTATTGTAATCTAATTTTTTTTACGCCTGGTTTTCGACGAATTTACACGTTTTAGGGGTCAGAGATCACAAAAACATGTTTATACAAAATGTCTGTCCGTGTGTTGCCATTGTACCATCGGAAAGTGTATGAAGTTATCCATAGTATTGAGCCAATTTGTTGTGTATGTTTTTGGCTATGGCAAGCAGGTTCTTATTTCAATATGGAAATATTCTGACGGCGTAATAGCGATTTTTGTGCCATTTTCATTGTACCATCGAAAAGTGTGTGACGTTATGCATAGAATTGAACCTAATTTATTGTGTAATGTATTGGCTATGCCATGCAGGTCCTCCCTGAATTTGGAAATTGCTTGTATGGGGCGCTGCAATAGCGATTTTTGTCCATTTTCCTTATTGTACCATCGAAAAGTGTATAAAGTTATCTATAGAATTGAACCAAATTTTATGTGTATATTTTTGGCTATGGCCAGCAGGTCCTCCTTCAATATGGAAATATTCTGCCGGGAGGGAATGCCGTAATAGCGATGTCTGTGCCATTTCCATTGCTTTACCATCGAAAAGTGTATGAAGTTATGCATAGAATTGAACCAAATGTTTTATGTATGTTTTTGGCTATGGCAAACAGATCCTCCCTGAATTTAAAAATATTCCACCGAAAAGGGGTTCTGTGATAGCGATTGTTGTATAATTTTCTTGATTTTTTGTAGTTCTATTGTCCATTGGCGGCTCGTGCAACGACGGGAACTCGCGTCCTGCTAGGCCGGCTATTCGCAAACAGCTGATTTACAAAAGAATAACGAAAAACTATTGATTTTAATACTAAATATCATGATCGAGATCAACTAGTTTTTACTCCGATTAATTGAATGAAATACAAATTTAAGATGAAAATCAAAGTTGGTATAGTATTGAACTGATAATATTGACGTATTAACATATGTAGCTACTTTTTTAAATTTAAGCTGTATGAGACAGAAGAAAGTTTTGGGATTGGCACATCCAACTAGTTTGATAGTATATTTAGACATTCCTCATTAACTCAAAGCAGTATTTGTAAATAATCTATTATAAGGGTATAGTAGATACGATATACCGTAAATTTTGGAAAGTTTACCGTCTGCCACATTTGGCAGACATTAATCCGTTTGAATACATTTATGCAGCAAAGACAAAAACTTTTCAACAAAGTTAAAAAGTGTTAAATGAGTTTTGCTCTAAAAAAGTTTTGTTCTAGGAAGGATTTTTTTAGATTTTTTTTCTCTCTCCAAAATGAGAAATTTTTGATGCAACGCAGTTAGAATGTTGATTTCATGTCTACATGCATCAAAATTTCAGATTTTCATATTCAAATTCAAACGAACCACGAACCGAGAAAGCTTTCTTTTCTTTTTAAATATGCGAAACACGCACTGAATTGTAGCTTGATTGTTACCTGGTGATCACTTCTCTCACTATCAAGTCTCGAAAGCCTGTTTAAAATATTAGTTTTGATTTTTACAGAAAAATTCCAGTGCTGTTTGATTCTTAGAGAACTGGTTAAAAATACGTGAAATTTTATATGGGAACAGATGATGATGATTTTACGAATATGTCAAAAGTAATATTTTGGAAGGAATTTGAGCTTTAACTAAAGTAAACAACTGTAAATGCTCTTACATTCTGCTCAATCATCAACAATTTAAAACAAATCTTTCATAAATTAAGTTACATAATCTGCTTCCTTCGTAAATTTTTTTATTGTTTTCATTTTTGTAAAAAGATACCTAGTTAATTTTTCCGTTTATTTACTCTTGAGGCATTCGTGCCTGAGACACCAGTTTATATATATATATATATATATATACACATTCACTTCAAGAAACACATGTCTCCAATTCTCCAAATGACCGGAATGCACTGTTGTCACATTTTGCACAAGAGGGGGAATTCAAAGAATTCAAACTTTAGGTGGAGGAAATTTTTATTCAGAGGAATCTTTCAGGAGAATTGCTATATGACAACCTTAAAAGTCTGGATCTGCACGGTCGGAGTCCGGTACAGGACGAAATAAAGTTAAACTTTCAAACGGGCCGGGCATATAGAAAAAATTAAGAGGATTTCGATGTACCAAGTTTTAAAGAAATGGGCCTGTGCCTATCTCTGTAGATTTTCACGTCCAGAAGCTCTTGTTAGCCTATCTTGGAATCCTGGGGTTATGATCGAAGGCCAGGCGCTCCTATATGTGTCTGGTACACTCAAAGTTCTCGGGGGGACTCGGAGGTGTGATCCCGAACTACGCCGCTTAATCCTCGAGTAATTAGATTTTACTGTCGTTGCGACCATATCGTTCAATGGCGTTTGGGGAGCAGGGAAAGTGACGTGCGTTCGGCGGTGCTCTTCTTTGGCCAGTAGAATGTGTCATAGCGGCATCACTGGTTTACAACAGTCCCGCTTGACGCGGTGCACATAAGAGCTCCTCAGAGCTTAGACTGGCGAGGTGACTTGCGTAAGACATGTTCTTTGGACTTTTCAATGGACTTGGTTGGAACAAAAATAGGTTGTAAATGTGTTGCACGAACCGATGCTAGTTTGACAGCACAATACAGAAATTTTACATGCCCAACGCAGAGATCGGCATTGTGTCTTAGGCCGGGCCTATTTTTTCCTGTCGACTCGTACCAGTCTCAGGCGTACATTTTTTCTACATACTTGTTCCGGGCTGGACTTTGACTTAATTGTTACTAGGAAGTGTCGGGCAGGACATTTATTTTATTTTATTTATTTATTTTTTGTAAAAAGAATAGTGATAATGGAATCTTTGGAAATATACTTTTCTGAATTACTAAGAAATATTTTCAAAAATCTCTTTTTTTTGCAATACAGCTTCAAAATGCATGTTTTTTAACCATTTGTTATATTCATTCTAGACTAATTTTTTTTTTAATGAGTCTTTATTTGAATGTAAAAGTGTAAGAGTTTAAGTGTTCTTTAATGTTGCTATTCTGTATTCTATGGATTGCGTACTTATAGTCTGAAATATAGGGTGAGGTGGTGAAAGAGTGTGTGGTGTGTACAAGAGTATGCAGGGCGATTATCTAATCCCAAAACAGAGTTTTGCATTTAGCTACAGTTGTAAACGATGTAATGACAGTCATTACTGTAGGTAAATGTAAAACTCTGTTTTGGGATTAGATAATCGCTCTGCGTACTTTTGTACATCGCGCACTCTTGCTCCACCTTATCTTACTAAAAATTTCGCATAAATATGCATGAAGCATTATTTAAAAGAAAATCTTAATTATATGTTAAGAAAAACAGGATTTTTTTGTAGAAATTGAGCCGTTCTTGGTTTTTAATTTTTTAAAGACTCCAGGCATTTAGTTTTTAAGGGGTCAGGTAACCTTTGAACCAATAAAGTACATGGCAAAGTGACCTCTATAAGAACTGCAGTCATTCTTTAACTAATTAACTTTTAATTATAAAATTGAAAACACATGATTTATTTTATCAATCAAAGTTATTAGAAAAGGTATACACATATATAGTTTTTTTTAAATTTATTTTTAAAGATAATACAATTTTTACGAAAAAATTATTCTTGCATGCATTGCGCGCATGATTTTTTCCATTTCAATGGCTGAAACAAGCCAAGATTTTCTTTAATGTGTACAGATATAAAGTGTTTTCAAAATGACCTACAATGAAAAAAAATAAAACTTGTAGATCTCGAGAAAAAAAATTTTTTTTAGAGAAATTCGAAATATCGAGATTTTTTTAATACAAAAGTAGCCGTGAATTCTAAACTTCTTACTTGAGAAACATAATAATAGGTCATTTTGTGCTTCTGTACGTTTAATACATCCACCAAAAATTTCGTGAAATTCTAGGCAACCGTTTTTCAAAAATCGTGCGCGCAGTGATCAAAATCGCTGTTTTGAGAAAATTTGCTTTAAAGATTGAAAACCCGTTGACCATATAGCAAAAGCTCAAAGTATTTTAGACATAACTTCTTTTTTAATGCGAATTTTTGTATGGGGTTTGATTTTAAATGTTCCCAAAGAATCATATTTAATTATGAGCTATGAAAAAAAAAATTCGATTTTTCAACGCTTCAAAGGTTACCTGACCCCTTAAAACCAATCAAGATAGCTTTGTCTTGTATTGGGGCGTGTCCAATCTTAGAAATTACGGCCCGTGCATCCCCCTACACAACCTCCACCATCTCTGAGATGTGCTACTTTGCACTTACTTTCCATACAAGAGTGACCAACAACTACTGAGATGAGGATAAAATGAACTGCTAAGGATCGAATTACACTTACTCTCTCGCAATTGATTACAATTCCTGTTTTCAGAATTATCTCTTCCGCATATATAAATTGCTTTTGTTAGGGAATAGAGGTAATAAAAATTTTAAAATTAAATATCTTTTACAAATATGGTATGTTAAAAGTAACTTACTGTATAATTTTCCATTTAAAGTAAAGTGCCTGTACAAATAATTGTAACTACTATTTAAATCATTTCTTTAAGGGTGCCTGACGGCGCCATTAAACCTTGTGTACCGCCTTCTACTTGACCATATTTGTGAACCGTTCTAATCCCCTCCAGTCACTTCCATGTCTTTTCACTTTCTTTCTACTACCAACGGTTACAAACAACTACTGAGATAAGAAGAATCGAAGTACACTTACTGTCCCGCAATTCATTACAATTACTCTTTTCAGAATTTTCTCTTCTGCGTTTATAAATTGTTTTTGTTGGGGAATAGAGGTAGTAATTTAAACCCTTTTTTTTAGGGTGCCTGGCAGCACCCTTAAACTTTATATGGCGCCCTACAACTTGAATATATCGGAAAACTGTTCTCATCCCCTACTGTCACTTTCAGTCGTTTCCACTCTTTCTTTCTACTGCTAAAAGTGACCAATCTAGACGAGAAGGAAATAATTGTATTTCTAAGGATCAAATTACATTTACTGTCCAGCAGTTGATTACAATTCCTGTTTCGGAATTTTTTCTTCCGCATATATATAGAAATTGTTTTGGTTAGGAAATAGATGTAGTAATCTAAATCCTTTTTTTTTGTGGGTGCCTGACGGCGCCCTTAAACTTTCTGTGGCACCCTACTAAACTAAATTAATCTCCGTGGCCATACAATCCATGAAGGATCTGGGCTGACACTGCCCATCCCTGTTTTCTTGACCCTGGGCCCCGAGGTGCTATGCAGCATACGTCCTGGTCAAGTGGTCAGCCAAACGTGGGACTCTCGGTGTTTAATTCCCAAGCAATCTTGGTGCTAATTTCATCGAGCCCGAAGGGATGACAGGCTAAGTGAAGCTTGTCTAGTCGGGAGTTGAATTCTCGACCTGCAGCGCGGCTGACAGATGCTCTTGCCACTATGCCACTGGGCTTTGTGGCGCCCTACTATTGAACATATTTGCGAACTTTTCTAATCCCTTCAAGTACTTCCTTCCACTTTCTTTCTACTGCCAATGGTGACCAACAACTACCGAGATAAGATGGAAATAATTGTACTTCTATCCTGCAATTGATTACATTACAATTCCTGCTTTCAAATTTTTTCATTCCGGATGTATAAATTTTCTTCGGGATAGGGGGGGGGGTGTAGCGGAAGTAACTGATCTAAAATCAAATGCCTTATACAAGTTTTGTATGTAAAACGTAACTCAATTTGTAATTTTACATTTAAAATAAAATAATTTTATAATTACTTTTTATTACTGATAAACACTTTTTTTACGGGCGCCTGACGGCTCCCATAAACCTTCTGTGGCGCCCTACTATTTGAACATATTTGGGGGGGAGGCTCCCCCCCCCCCTAAAGCTACGTCCCTGGGTATGAGATAGGAAATGGAACGGTTACAGAAACATTCTCACAATCTTTTAAAATCGCATCTTTTGCATTCTGATCAGCTCTTTCGTTGCCCAACAGGCCAACATGGATCTTAATCCAACCAATAAAAAGTTTCGTATTGGGATTTGACTTAAGTAGATTAAAGATTTAAAAAATAATAGAATTGAAAGGAAATAGACTTTTCAATGCTTGAATTGACGATAAACTGTCCGAGTATAAAATAGCATGGTTATAATCTGAATCAATAAACCAGTTCAAGGCATGTTCTATGGCCGTGAGTTCCGCCTAATAATAGTATTATATACCATAAGTCTAGCAACATAGTTACAAATTTTCTGATCATTATAAAGGACAGTATATGCGGAAGAAGTTCCTTTAGACATACATGAACCGTCGATGTCTACATAACAGGATAAGCCGAAGCAGGAACAGACTCAGTAACATCTTTTATAAAAATAAAGACTACTTAAAGAATAAAAATCAGGAAAGTCATATATGTTCTCAGTTTGTACATAAGATTAGCCTTTTCAACAATGTTATCTTTAATCCTTACTTTACAACGTCCATGTAAAACTGCATATTTATCTGCAATAGACCGTAATGTCAAATAAATTGGCGTAACGCCGGTGATAATGTACAAAGCATCAGTTGAGACATTTCTATATGTCTTTATAATAGACATGAGTCCGACACCCTGACAGGAACTCAAGCGACGCAAACCATGTGATTTTGAGTTCTTATACCAAACTTCTGCACCATATCGATATGATATTTGCTTCTCAATGATAAGGCTATACCACTGTTTTTTATAGTAAGGTGCAAGGCCCATGTCTCGTTTGTCTGTCTTCCTAATGTCCAGAAGAAAATTCCTCACATTTTCTCTGACAATATCGAGGTGATGGAGCCAATTGAAGCTATTATCTAAATCGAATCCTAGATAAGTTGTATTTTGCTTAACTGGAATAGTAATATTTTTAATTTTAAAAAAAGTCCTTCCGGCCAGTGCCCGGAGGAAGAGGTAGCTTTCATATTCCTCATTTTTAAAAAGCCAACTTATATTATTCAAGCACACGAAGCTCAATTAAGTGGAAACCGAATGTAGGAGATTCAATTCTAATTTTTATCAATACTAAATCATTATGAATGAGAATGTCGCGAAATTAGTCAGCTTCATCCAAGCTGCTTTTATTTAAAGTCACTTACATTTGGCTGCCAAATTTGGCGATTTCTTAAAGTGCCTGCCATTTTAATACAACATGGTAGATGAGGCTAACCAGTGAACTTGGTCGAGACCTTAGTAATTGCTGTGCAAACGCTCATTCATATCGGAATCGGTTGATATATACGAGCGCTGTCGCAGGCAAAAAATCAGATTTTTCAAAATGTCACCCACTTTAGAAATTGAAACTGCTGTATCTGAGCCATTTTTTAAGATAAAGACAAACAAAAAATGCTCCTGAATCCTTATATCAAGGTCAAATACTTAAGAAAGAAACCTTTTTCAATTTCTAATTTTTTTGCACCTCACTTTAAATATAATTTTTTTTTAATTTAATGGCCGCCATTTTGAAACAAGATGGCTGATGAAGCTGGCCAGCGAACTTGGTCGAGATATTGATGTATACTATCCACATGCCTTCTTCCTTTGAAATAGGCGAATACGTGTGGTATCGCGTGAAAAATACAAGATCGTTTCAAAGTGTTAGCCATTATAGAAATTCAAAGTGCTATAATTCAACCACTTTTTAAGATATAAACAAAAGAACAAATTTTCAGAAACAAAATCTGCTCCAGAATCTTTGTATCAAGGCCAAACACATAAAAAAAAAATCTTTTTTATTTTCCAAATTTTTAATACCTCATTTTAAATTTTAAATTACATTTTTTTAAAAATGGCAACGCTTTTGAAACAAGATGGCGAATGAAGCTGGCCAATGAACTCGGTCGAGACTTTGGTATGTACTATGTACAGACCAAGTTACATTCAAATCGGTTCATAAATACGCCTGTTATCGCGTGACAAAAATCAGGTCGTTTTAAAATGTCAGCCACAATAGAAATTCAAAATGTTATAACTCAGCCATTTTTTTAGATGTAGACGAAACAAAACCTGTTCCGGAATCTTTTATTAAGGTCAAACACGTACAAATAAAATCTTTTTCATTTTCCAAGTTTTTGGTATCTCATTTTAAATTTAATTTTTTTTAATTTTTTTAAATGACCACCATTTTGAAAGAAGATGGCGAATGAAGCTGGTCAACGAACTCGGTTGAGTTATTTGTATGTACTATGTACACACCAAGGTACATCCAAATCGGTTCATAAATACGTCTGTTATCACGTGGCAAATATCAGGACGTTTCAAAATGTCAGCCACGCTAGAAATTCAAAATACTATAACTCGGCCATTTTTTAAGATATAGACGAAACAAAAACTGCTCCCGAATCTTTTTATCAAGGTCAAACACATAAGAAAAAAATAATTTTTCAATTTTCAATTTTTTGCTACCACATTTCAAACTTAAATGTTTCTTAAAATTTTAAATGGCCGCCATTTTTAAACAAGATGGCGGATGAAGCTGGCCAACGAACTCGTTCGAGACATTGGTCTGTACTATGTATAAACGAAGTTACATCCAAATCGGTTCATAAATACGCCTTTTATCGCGTGACAAAATTCAGGACGTTTCAAAATGTCAGCTTCGCTAGAAATTCAAAATGCTATAACTCAGCCATTTTTTAAGATATAGACGAAACAAAAACTGCTACGGAGTCTTTGTATAAAGGTCAAATACATAAGAAATAAATATTTTTCCATTTTCAATTTTTTGGTACCACATTTCAAATTTTAAATTTTTTAAACATTTTTAAAGGGCCGCCATTTTGAAACAAAATGGCGGATGAAGCTGGCCAACGAACTCGGTCGAGAGATTGGTATGTACTATGTACACACCGAATTACATCCAAATCGGTTCATAAATACGTCTGTTATCACGTGGCAAATATCAGGACGTTTCAAAATGTCAGCCACGCTAGAAATTCAAAATACTATAACTCGGCCATTTTTTAAGATATAGACGAAAGAAAAACTGTTCCGGAATCTTTGTATTAAGGTCAAACACATACAAAAAAATCTTTTTCATTTTACAATTTTTTGGTATCTCATTTAAATTTTTTTATTTTTTAATTTTTTTAAATGGCCGCCATTTTTAAACAAGATGGCGGATGAAGCTGGCCAACGAACTCGTCCGAGACATTGGTCTGTACTATGTATAAACGAAGTTACATCCAAATCGGTTCATAAATACGCCTTTTATCGCGTGACAAAATTCAGGACGTTTCAAAATATCAGCTTCGCTAGAAATTCAAAATGCTATAACTCAGCCATTTTTTAAGATATAGACGAAACAAAAACTGCTACGGAGTCTTTGTATAAAGGTCAAATACATAAGAAATAAATATTTTTCCATTTTCAATTTTTTGGTACCACATTTCAAATTTTAAATTTTTTAAAAATTTTTAAATGGCCGCCATTTTGAAACAAAATGGCGGATGAAGCTGGCCAACGAACTCGGTCGAGAGATTGGTATGTACTATGTACACACCGAATTACATCCAAATCGGTTCATAAATACGAGAGTTACAGTGTGACATAAGTCATATATATATATATATATATCAATTTTGAACGGAGGGTGGTTTCGGGGTCTGGGGGTCATGATCGATGAAAATATACCAAAATTTTTTGAACTCGCTTTCCTCCGAACGGCTGCAATAGGTAGCTTTTTGTAAAGAAAGCTACCTAATATGATGACGATTGTCAAGTGTAAGAATGCCCATCGTCATCGATAGACATTTTTCTGAACTTAATTTCACATTCAAAACTTCACATAAATTATTAAATGTAATTAGGGATTGATTAATTATTTGCTGCAGCTCTCGGCGTGTATCTTCCCCATCTATGACAATAAAATCGTCTGCATAAGATAAAATGTATTTATGCCTTTTACAGAACTCTTTAATTAACTTATCCGCGATTATGATCCAGAGAAAGGATCCCAAGATGCCCCGAGGGCAACCTCGATAGACAAAGAACCAACGGATACCATCTGAAAATCTAAATCCAATTCGTCTGTTCGAAATAATTTTTTTTTTTAATCGACTTCAGATAAGGTACAATTGGCAGTTCATTTATAACTTCAGCAAGAATTTTCCAACACACTGAGTCAAACGCTCCTTCAATATCTAAAGAAACTAAGGTACAAATATTTCGAATTATTCAATACTTCCTTTACCATTCTCTTTAATGTCTCTAATGCAGAAATTGTGGAACGACCCTCCCTAAATCCAGATTGCTGATCGGCTAAGAAGTTTTGTGATTCCAAAACAGTCATAACACGAGTCTTAATAATCCTTTCTAAAACCTTTCCAAAAATACAAGAGTAATGGGTCTGTATCCACGTGGAGATTTTGCCGGCTTGTTTCTTTTTCAAAAATAAATTACTACATCATCCTTTCAACAACACGGGAAGTGTCCAAAAGAAAGACATTTATTAAAAATTGCATAAATCAAGACTGGAAACTTATTGCAAATATTCTTAACAGTCAGGACATCGAGATCATCCCTACCAGGTGCCTTGCCATTAGCCTGTTGATTGGCCGTATGCTTAAGTTCTTTGGAACTACGAGTAATAATGATAAAATCTGCGTGCTTGAAGACACTTATTCAAAGATATTCTCGGGAATACCTTTGATGTGAAATGTTCCTCCATTAGCATATCTGTGACTTCATCATAAGATGCGAATGGCAGAGAGCTTTCCAGAGAGGTAAAAATCAAATCTGATAATTTAAGTGACTTTCCTTTTATAAACTTATAAAGATTACCGAATGTTTCTCTTGTTTTCTCACAGTATACATACCAGGCTGTTCCTATTTTCACTTTCTCTCACTAACTTTTTATATGAATTTCTCTGTATAATATAGGCATACCTATAATCATGATTATGTAAATTCTTTCTATGCCTTTTATATAATGCGGAGACTCGATTTCTCTTCTGTCTAATCTCTGACGTAAACCATGTAAATGTTGGCTTGTAGTTGATAATTCCTTTCTTAAAGCAGCGGTGCCGAAGGCAGCCAAGGACCCGGTTCGGGTTCTGCGTCAATTCATCGCGCACAATTCATCGCGGAACAATTCATCGCGCACAATTCATCGCAGCGACAACTCATCGTAGCGTCAATTCGTCGCAGCCACAATTCATCGCAGCGTCAATTCGTCGCGGCGTCAATACATCGCAGCAAAAGATTTTTTAAGGCGATCATGATTTTTTCCCCCCAGGTATAGTGAATTATGATAACTAACATTTTACTGGTCGATTCTAGATACAGATATACATTTAAAAAATATACATTATATATCTTTTATTTATTGCTTTTGTCCCAAAATACCAGTTATTAAAATGGAGCGGAAATTTCTTTGTATGTGATTTTAGTGAAATTTCCAGTCGAAAACATGAAAGTTTAATGACTTAGTGCAATTGATTTCTTATTTAAATTAATGATAAAATATATATTGTTTCGATGACCAGGGCAAATAATGAATAAAAATTCTAGAGAAATTGAAAAAAAAAAAAAAACAGTTAGAATGTGTGCACGCAGGGAAAAGGGATTCCAAGAAGCGAAAATGTTGAAAATGTTTTTAAGGGCAAGAATGGTAAAAGTAAATATAATTTAGTATAATTATTTAAAGATAATTTATTTTATTTTTCGGATACGGCTATAACTATGTGATAACCATCGTCTTATTAGGATGATTTTAGATGCAGGTAAATTTTAAATTATTTTTATACATTACTTCGTTTTCTACTGTTTCAGTCTAACGTTATATTATTAATAATAAAAATGAAGAAAAGAAAAAAAAATTTTTTCCGAAATTCCTAATCGGGAATGCCGGATGTGCTAGAGAAAGTCATTTCTTATTTTAAGAATAGAATAGATATTGCTTTCGATAACCGGGAAAATAGCATGAGAATTAAGGCATAAGTACATCGATCATGAAAGAAAGGGCAAATAATAATGCTAGAAAAATTATATCAAATTATCTGTTGACATTGGCGTACAAAAGGGAGGGGTTGGGGGTGAGCTTCCTCTAACCTATGTAAAATTAAGAAAAGAAAAGTAGAAACAGAATGTAAACACAAGCAGGAAGCGGGAATTCTGATTTTTCAGAATTTAGTGTCACGCCCGATGAAAAAAAAACCTTTAAAATTTATTTATTTTAAAACTTTTTTAATAGTAATAGATATAAGCTATAGAAAAACCAACCTCTTTTCCATTTTAATTTTTAATCAATTCTCGTGATAATGAAATCGCAGCGCGCTGAAATTTTGTGTGATTGAACAATGTGACATAATTTTACAGGGGCCTTTTTTTTTAAGAGAATTGATGTTTTATTTTTTTTATGTCTTCATTAATTCAGTTAGATACTTATAAGCTATTATATGCAAATATTTCCTCAAATCATTCCTCCACACTACCTCCTTTAATTAATCAGAATTGAGATTATTTATTGAAGCACAAATTGCTTAATCTTTTTCATTATTTTTATAATATGTTGCATTTTATGAATTTGTTTTCATAAGTTACTTTACCATTTTAAACATTGGGAAAGCAATAGCGATTTGCTTACTACGCGTGCTATGAAAAGTATTTTGTTTTCAGAAAATCTTTTCAGTAACTTTTTTTTTCTTTAATAATTATTGCTTGCAATTTATTTTTAAGTCTTACTACCTCTTGAAGCAGATTTTGTGAGCCAGTTTTATTGAAACTTGGCCAATTTCTTTTTAATAAAATGATTATTTTTAATTTTATGTAATAATGCTACTAATATTTTAACTAATTTTATTTTCATTTTTTGATCGACAAACTGAGCTTTTTAAAATATCAGGAGCCTGGAATAGTAAGGGTGAACTCGAAAACTCGATTTTTTCCCGCATCAGATAGCTGTAGGCAACACATAAGTAGGTAGTTTTGCCCTGGTTCGCCCTTAGTATTCTCACAGTGTCGAGCTAAAGTGAATAGTACCCTATTCTATAACACTACTTGCAAAACTTTGAGCTTCATTTCACAACACCCTAATTTCGAGATTCACCCTTACTATTCCAAGCTCCTGATACGTCGTTTTTCCCTTTTTTTAATTACCTTTTTCCTCCATCTTTCCCAAAAAGTAAGTTTAATAAATTTTTATTTTAGTTTTATTATTAATTACATTAATAATTTTAAATTTCACCAACTTTAAATATAAAATAAATAAACAGGTAAAGGAAAAATTTCAGTTTATAGCTACTATGAAATACAATGATAAGTTGAATGTATAATATACATTATGTATTGAGTTTATTTTAAAGTAAAAATTTATAATTTATTATAATGAAGGAGTTGATTATGAATCCATGTAAATAAACTTTAAGTGCACAACATTTTGTTGCAAGAGAATAAATATGTCCAGATTCTTGAAAATTATTAAGTTTCGAGGTGAGGGTGCATGATCAGAAGCTACAAAGTTGGTGGCAAGAGAGCAAGTGGTAGATACATTGCATATTTCTTTTAACTTACATTCTCGCCAAATAATTCACCAAATGGTTACAGCTCGTTTTTCTGATAGGGCGATCTTCATATAAATATTGGCGTGTTATCGCCTTTATCCTTGAATTCATTTCAAAATCCCATAAGAATTTTATACTGGCATTCACAGACAAAACAATGGGGCTTATGACGATAACTTTGGTACTTGAATTGTAGATCTATGAGCCAAATAAGGATATGAATAAAGTTTCTGATGAGCTTGCATATGTCTCGGAGCAGAGGGTCTGTGATTGATAACCATATATGGTCATGGAAAAGTTCAGATAAAATGAATTGAAACGAATTTAACATCTGGTTGTGTAACGGTTACATTGGAATGGGGTTTTATGACTATTGCGAATTTTTAAAGATAGGGACTGTATTTAAATAAAAGCGGTTATGTTAAAGGTTTATTCAGATATCCTTTAATGATTTAAATGGAGCTGGAAGATAGAATAAAATGAACTAGTGAAATTTTTAAGAATTAAAAAAGAGGAAAGGGGAGATTATTTTAATATATGATTTTGATGGGAAATTTTTAAGATTTAAAAAGAGGAAGGGGAGATTATATTAATATATGATTTTGACATCATATATTTCCCCCTTTTGTTTGGGATTTGAAATGATTTGCACTGGTAATTGAAAAAAATATGAACATCTCTCTCAGAATTACATAAAAATGTATGTAAATGACAATACAAAAATGAACATGAAAGAATTGAATTTCATGTAAAATAGCATGGCCGAATAACTTGTAACAGGTAAGTCTTTTTGTTATTGTAAGGTGCCATGTTTGATACATATGCCTATTTTTTTCGTTGTGTTCCGGAACAGTTCTTAATGAATAGGTATTTTACTGGTAAATGTTCTTTCGTTATCATAAAAAAATTTTTAACACCAGCCTTTATGTAAAATAGAAATGTAGGTATACCTTAACATATTTAAAATAAGCAATGTTTGTTCGAACAAAAATATAAACACAAATGCAATAAAAGTTGTACAACATATAAGAGAGTATATATATATAAAATTGTAAATCATATGCATTCAAAAGAATGATATAAGATGAATGGATGTGTAAGATGAAAAATGTTTATGTAAATGTATGAGACTTCGTAATTGAAAAGAAAAAAATTGTGTATCCACACATGACAGGCAAAAAAAAGGAAAGCGACTCGCGATCCATGCAAAATGTTGGTGCCCTTAATCTTGTCAAGTGACAATGGGATGGCATCAGCTTATGGCTTAGCCCTAGATGAGGAGGGAATATTTTTGAGAGCCCAATGATGGACTCTCTGCTCCCCGGAAATCTTTTGATTTCAAGAAGGAGCACGCGTCGCATAATCGTATAAACAAGGGCTTTGAAAATGAATTGATGACCTGTGCACCAATCCGAAGTCGTTTCTCATTACAATGAAGTTACAGGTCCACGGGGCAAAAATTTTGAACGGGCCTTCACTTCAACGGGACAGAATAAAAAAATAAAAAAAAAAAATATATATATACACCATGTATATATCAAAAAGTAATTGACAATCCTAGAGTAATGAGAAACTGTTTGTCATAATCGGTAAATAAAGATCAATGTAGTCATGAGTTATGTCAAAATTTAAAAAGAAAAAAACTTTTTATCTATATAAATGAAAACTAATATCTTTAAGAGAACCCAAAAATTTACGTTGAATTTGTAATGTAGCACTGTTATGGTTAGTTAACAAGAAAAGAAAAATAAATGTTGATAACAATATTGGCAACACCCCATAAGGTGATAATTACACAGATTGCTATGTGAAAACTTTCTCTAGCAAAGGGAGAACTTGGACCAGCCAAGGATTCTCTCAAAGAAAATTCACACACAACATAAGTACAAAGTCGCGATCAATGCACTCAACTGTGGATAATATCAAATTGTACAATATTGCGAGAAAATTAATTTCGTGGTCTTAAGTTATATCCCGGGGAACTGTTTACTGAATTTCTGATATTTCACTCATGACGTACAAATAAATGATCATTCCTAGGTGGAGTTACAATTAATCTGTCAATATAAAATCTGAATGCTGAGTCATCAGGTGAGTGTAAACGTTTGATGGACACAGAGGCTGGAGAATATTTGTGTACAACAATAAATGGTCCTGTATATGTAGGTTTAAGGGGTCTCAGGACTCTTGAAACCTTAAAATTTTCGAAATTTTAATTTTTTTAGATGTTAAACTCCTATCTTTTCTGAACATTTTGACATAATTGTTTCCTTGAAATTCGTATTAGAACTGAAGTTATGGCTTTTACATTTATACACGTTCAATAGCTGAAACGTCGTTTAGGAAACTTTGAAGCCATTTTTCTCCAAATGACGTTTTTGGGCATAACACGCACGATATCTCAAAAACTTATATATATTTTTTCATAAAATTTTCAAAACATATATTTCATGTTAGTCTGTATAAACTGAACCTAAAATTTCCTTTTTATAGTTTAAAACAATATTTTTTTATGTGATTATACTGTTGAAATTTTATTAATTTTGCATTAGCTAAATACAACTTTGTATTAAAAATATAAAAAAAGCTTTAAATACAAATTTATTTAGGTTCAGGGTAATTATTACAATATGAAGTATAAGTAGCCACCAAAATTTTCATTTTAGTTGCAATACTTATTTTGTAATCGTGCGCGTAAGGTGTTATGCCGATTTTTTGCTCGTCAAATGTCTAACAGTTTGGAGCACCCTGTAAATGCTAATTCTGCATCTTCTAATTTTTTAAATACATGAAATGAAAGAACATACTTATATATTTTATTCCAATTAAAATTGTGTCTTAAAATCAAATACATTTTAAGATATTAAATGTTGAAAAGGGTCTTTTTTTCATTTTTTTCAATTTTAAGAGTCCTGAGACCCCTTAAATCTGTCTACGGACTTGAGGTACACTATATGTTTCTCTAAAACTATTCTTAGTTTAGCACGTCTCTGGAAGTTTTCATTTCTTTTCTCTTGTGAACTTTTGATGTTAATGTATGCTTTTTTGTATATCAAATTTAAATCGTGTAACAACTGATAAACTTCAATGCCTTTATCAAGAATTGGTTGATTAATGCTCTGATAAAATGTATTAAATGTTAAAGAAAGTACTCTTCCAAAGTGTAATAAATTAAGGGAATATTTAGTAGATGAATGTGTGGAGCCGTTATAAAGAGATTTATGTATAAGTAATGCATTTTCGAAAGTATGGCCTTCTTGAAGTAGGGTTTTGACGGAATATTTGATTGATCTGTTTACTCTCTCACAAATCGAGTTACACTGAGGTCTCGCGACACTCAAGTGGAGTACTTTTATACCTAATGTGTCACGGAATCTATTGTACATGTCAGAAGTTATGTGTACCTAAATCGCTAAGAATTGTTGAAGGCTTCCCAAAAGAAGTAATGTATTGAAATAAGCATTTTGCAATTTTATCAGTTGTGCTACGCAAAGGGAATAATTCAAGATGTCGAGAAAAATGGTCTACCACTCTAAAAATAGATTGTCCATTAGTAAATGGGCCGACCAAATTGACGCTTACAGTATGGCCATGATGCGTAGGCGTGTAAGTGGGTTGTAATGGAGCAGGTGGTGTTCGATGATGTATCGCTTGTAGGCATTTGGTACAAGATGCCACAAAATTTAAAGTGTCAGCATACATTCCTTTCCAAAAATATCTAGCTGTTACAAATGCGTAAGTTTTGGTTAACCCGAAATGAGATAAATGACATATCGTTAAAACTTTAGACTTTAGTGAATCCGGTACTATAATGTGGTATGAAAATGTATCATTATAAATATTTTCCTTTTTATACATAAGAACATTAGTATCGGGGTGAATGAAATACGTGGGAAATTTTTGACATGTTCCATTTTTAATAATTTCCTCATAAATATTAGCCAAATTTGGATCTTTCTTCTGCTCATAGACGAAAGTGTCGTTTGAGATTTCAAGTAATGGGTCCTTATTTGTGTGCTTACCAGAAATTAAATAGTTTAATGTTTGTGGTTTGTTTTCAGAAATTTGATCAATATTAACCGAAATGTCATTAACTACAATTGGTAATGCATGTGGGTCATTAATAAATTCAGGATTTGACGTTAGATCTTGTGTGTTGTTTTCAAATGTACACCTTGATAGGTAATCAGCAAGTACATTAGATGATCCAGGGACATGTTCAAAGGAAAATGTGTATTCAGAAAGTTCTGTTAACCAGCGTGTGGTTAGATCTGCAGGGTTACATGTTTTCTTGTATTTCTTTAAAGGAGCACTATCTGATAAAATTATAAATTTTCTGTTGTATAGATAATATTTAAATTCAATGACAGATTATAAATGGCCATTAATTCTAGTTTTAATGCTGATAACGTTTTTCTGCGTGTTTGAGGGATTTGGAAAAGTAAGCGATGGGAAGTAATTGTCCTTCATGTTCCTGTAACAATGCTCCAACTATAGCTGTTTTTGATGCATCAGTGTTTACATAAAATGTTTTTTACCAATCTGTGAAACAAACCATAGGTGCATCGAAGAAAATTTTCGGCATTTTATCATGTAAGTTTTGGTGATCTTGTGTCCATGTAAATGCAGCTTTAGGTGTAGTTAATTCAATGAGGGGTTGAATAATTTCAGAAAATGATGGTACAAGTGATTTATAAAACGTTACTAGACAAATAAACTTCTTTAACTGTCTTTTAGTTGTGGGTGTAGGGAAGGAATTTATTTTTACAATGTTAGATTGGATAGGTGAGATTGAGTGGTTTTCAATGTGAAATCCTAAATAGTCAACAGCTGTTTCATGGAATGTACATTTGCTTGGAGTCAATGTTAGATTATATTTTGTTATTATTTGTAATACTTTGTCTAATTTTGAGCAAGTTTCCTCAAATGAATTAGAGCCAAATATTACATCATCCTGATACGCAAATAAACCACCAATTTGTAATTCATCAATTAATGTATCCATCAAGTTTTGGAAAAATCCGCTTGAGGACTTTAAGCCAAAAACCAAGCGTTTGTATCGAAATGTCCCACACATGGATGTAAATGTTAAAGGATCTTGAAATTGCTCAGGGAGGTTGATCTGATGGTACGCTTGCTGGAAGTCTAGGGACGTAAAATACTTATATGCAGATAAATTAGAAATTATGGTCTGAATTTTTGGTAAAGGATACGATGAACTTTGTAAGACTGAATTTACCATACGCAAATCAAGAGTTAACCTGTATCTTTGTTTTCCAGATTCATCAGACTTCTTTTTAACGAGCAAAATGGGACAAGCCCATTCCGAACAATTTCTTTCAGTTATGTTTGCTTCTAGAAGCTGATTTATTTGCTCTTGCATTTCTCGATGTAGTGACTGGGGGAGAGGAAAAGGTAAGGTTTTGATGGGGTAATCATTTGTGAATTTCAAATTTGGAACAACTTTATCCGTGTGACCTAATGTTTTCATGGACTTAAAAAATGATGCGTAGTGACTGAGTAACAAATTTCCTAGAGTTTTCGCTTGTTTTTCCTGTAAATGACTAATTTAAAGTCCTCAACTGTAAGATCCTGTTTTCTTTGTTTTAACATCTCATTCGATGCCTGAATGTAATTGCAAACATATTCGTGTAAGTTATCTTGAGGTTTTATATTGAACTTAGAGTTGTTTTCGCAAGTTGTCATAATTTGGTGAATGTTTTTGTTTTCGCTGGTTCCATAATGTCTTCTATCTCATATACATTTCCTATTTGTGCATTTTTGTTTACGTGTAAAGGTTTAGAAGAAGAATTTTGCATGAAAATATAGAATTGTGTTTTTTTTTAAATTTTTGGTTTTGATGTTTTGGTCTTCTTTTTCTGATTCGTTATCTTTTTGCCCTACAATACTATCATAGCAGAGTATATTATTTTTCATGTCACTCTGAAAACAGTAATGTTTTGTTGGGTTCAGCGAACCAGTATTTATGGAGATCCATTTGGCTTCCCGCGGCTCAAGTTTAATTTTATTAGCAAGGCGAATTCCTTTTGTGAATGTCTGAGATTCAGGAAGTATATAGTGTTCCAGGTGGTGTGTTTAATTTTCATTAGTGGCTGAATCGAGTAATGGTATACTAAATTCATTTGTTGACATCCTATTTCTGTTAATATCAATTACAATCGTATTTTTGTGAATGAAATTGAAACCCAGAATACCCTGAAAGTTAGATGGATTAGGAATGTCAACAATGTAGATGAATGTAGATTATGTGAAAATGACTTGTGATGTATGCGAATGGCAGTTTTAATACATGTGGTGAAATTAACATTTGAATTTACAGTTTTAATAGTGACGCCAGTTCCTAGTCTTTTATGTTTTAATTTATCCTTAATTTGGTTAAATAACTCTTGTGAAAGGAGGGAAATCGACGAACCTGTATCCAGTAGTAGATTTGTTTTCTGTCTTGCTATGGAGGCCTTTATGAGGGGGAGTGTTGGTGTGGAATTATTAACATTGCAAATTAGTGCAACTTTGCCATCGCATAAACTGGCAGTTTGTGAGGCGGTATCATTTTTGTTTACAACTGTCTGCGATGCAGAATTCTTGGACAATTTAATGTCGCTATTCGTTTGAGAAGCGACTGATTTGACCAGTCTTTCTTTAGAAAGTATACGAAGAGAAGGGTCATAAGTCCATGTGAATTCATTCGAAGTTGCTGATGTGACAGTGTTATTTTGAGGCGCAAGCACACCAGCCGAATTACGCCTCAGTAAGAGTTAAATTTTTTGGATTATTTTGATTGTTCTCGTCCTTCCTGAAACTTCTGTTATGTTTATAATATTGATTCTTTTTATTTGCATTCGCTCTACGCCATTTGAAACACAATTTGGCAGTGTACCCGCGTTTTAAGCATAATTGGCACGTAGGGGGAAGTGTATTTTTTATGAGATGTCTTGTATCTTGGAGAAACAGTATGGTTCTTTTTAAAATCTTTTTTGGGATACTGCTCTCTATATCTCTCATTTTGTGGGGGAGGGGTATTAATTAATGTGTCTTTTTGTGTCCTTTTCAGTGTTTGTTAGAGTTAGGGCATTAACTTTTTCTGTAAGCAGTTGTAATTGAGTTGAGATAGTCAGAAGCAGCTTTTGGTGCACAGGACTGCAGGATGTTTTCATTCTGCATAATGTCCTGTAACGTCTGCGCTCTTTCTACCGCAACGTCTTAACCCGCGATGTTTTCCTCTTGCAATTTAATTCGTAGTGTTGCTGGAATTGAGGAAATAAATTTCGTAAATTTAATGTCATTTAATGTGGTTCTATCTTTGATTGTTTCGTGAACACGGCTCGTCAGCACATTAATTCTGTGCGCGAAATTTCTTATTGTTTCCTGAGGCAACAGAATTAGGTTATTAAATTCGACTGACTCTGACGTTTTACTAGGGGGGGGGGGGGGTGAAAAATTTCTTAAATTCGTCTTCAACTGTTTTTAATTTCTCTGCTTTATAAATAGCCGGGTTTTGCGTAAAGAACGCTAAAGCTGGGCCAGCTAATTTGCTTCCAAGAAACTGTATAGTTTCTTGTTCTTTCCAGCCGTGGGCTTTAGCCAGTGTTTTTATTTGGTTGAAAAAGAAATCAACTAGGTTCGCGTCTCCGTCAAAAGTTATCGTTTTAAATGTTATTTTTGAATTGGCCATGTCAGCCTAAAAACGTGTACTTGTGACTTAATCAAAACAACCCGTCAGAAAAGGAAAGGGGAGAAAAAGAAATATCTATATAAGGGGGGAAGCACTGCAAATTATTATATATATAAAATTACTATAAAAATGCAGTAATTAAGATTATCAAACTATAAGTATCACAGTTTAAACACAAAAAATGCATGCATATGAGAATCACATTAAAGTATCATTTTGTACTTCATATAACTGTTGAACCAATTTGAAAAGAAAAAATAAAATTGCATATCTGGCAGTTGCAAATATATATATATATATATACCTAAAATTTCTTTGAATGTTCTGTTTTTATCAAAAATATTCAAATATTTTTATGAATAAGCATGGAAAATAATTACTGACTCTCAAAATATATTTCAATATCACTTACCTTGAATACATAGCTATCTCACTTATAATAAATAAGTATCTTTGAAAATAAAATTTTCATCACATTTAAATAAAAATATTTTAGAAATCAAAATTAAATAGGAGATAGCAGGATAAATTAGTTGCTTAAACACAATAATAATAATAATAGTACAACAAAAAAAATACTATGTTCTGATACACGATTATAATTTAAAGTAAATTTAATACAATATGAAAAAAAAGGTTATCAAAACTTATAACTACATTAAAAGAGTTAATTATTCCCTTTATTTTTAATTTCATGTGAAAAAGAAAACATATATATATATATATATATATATATATATAACATTATAATCGTGATTCCCATTTCATTATGATCTTGTGATCACCTAATAGAAAATTCGTATACTTTTTTTTATGAAAACAACTCAATTTGAAGACAAATTTCTGCTTCTTCATTTCACCGGGACAGAAATATTTTTAATACTGCATACAAAAACTAGAAGAAGGTATTCTTGTATTTCTATCCTTATGTCGTGAAGTTCACTTACTAAAATTTGCAGGATGCCCTGTTTAAAAAAAAGAACGGAGAGAAAAAAAACAAAGAAAATGGTTTTCGTGAAGATCTGAATTAGTTAAAAGGATTTTTTTCCTTTTTTTATGCGTACCTATTTATTTTTTTTGTAGCGGCAGACTGTATTTGTCTGTATTCCAAGACAGTTTTTCTTTTGTTAAATGCACCAATTGAAATGAATTACAGACCTCTTTTTTATAAGCCATTTTTGCATGTTAGCGAAGATTATCATCACACCGAAGATGACAGTTTATATTAAGCATATTTCACATAAAAATTTGTACACGATATGTACGAACGATGCGAAGCACAATCTTTAATATATCCACACAGTCACTTGTTTATTTGACGGTTAAGAGAGTTACGAGAACTTAGGAAGCAAATGAATTAGCACATATTTTTTTGCACTCAGTGCAGAGATGGAGAGTTGCACATTTGGGTATTTTCATCCAAGAGATCATCTGACGAAAGCGGAAATGAAGAGTAGTAGCGACATGAGAGTAAATTTTTGAAGTGAAAACTTCTTTAGGCGCGTTGAGCTTTTTTTGAGATGGGGAAAATCCACTGATTTCGAGACACTGTAACGTAACCGGCATGCTAGCATTTTGACACATAGACACTAGCGCGCCAAGCGGTGAATGACAGGAACTTTTCCCTCTTCAGCTCAATCCGCAAAAGAAGAAGGAAGCTAAAACTCACTTTTTCTCCCGGCGTATTGCTAAAACAAATTATTATTTTGTTTTTCGTCAGTTAAAATGAATTATACCGTATTCGTGACCTACCCATTTCGTGTAACTAAAAACCGATAACACTGTATTTTATCGTGTTGATGGTCTGGTCAATGACCAACAGTATTGGCGGGAATTTCGATTACGGAAGATAAAATACGGGGCACAGATGTCAGATACGCACTTGGGTACCTAATTGACAGCAAAATGGCGTTACTTTATTTTACAAGGTAACCCGGCTACTGTTGCTTATTTATTAATAAATTGTTCATTTATTTTTATTTTATTTTTTTAAATTGTACAATTGTTTTGTTCTATAGTTATTAATGAAATTACCGTTTATTTATTGTTGTTTACCTTTTAAAACAATAGAAAATAATTTAAAAATATATATTGTAACTGGTATTGGAAAACGGGCTTTCGCCAAATTGACGTTAAAAAATCGCGCCAAACCTGGTTTGTATATCACATCTCTGCCAAATTCTCGGTTTTTTGATTTTTCGACTTTTTATCCAAATTTTCCGGATTTTTTAAATTTTCCCTTTCATTGTATCCAAACACTACCTTCATACCAAATTTCAAGATTCTAGGGATACAGGACGTACCTCTGAGTTTTGATGATCGGTGAATCAGTGTCGAAAAGGCGAAAGTTTAAGTTCATATATCTTCTGAAATAAAAAAGATAGAAACGTGAAATTTCAGCATTTAGTTCCATTTCCACATTACTTTAGACTTACGAAGTTTCAAGTTTCTGGGAATCACCAACACAAAGATATTGGGGGGTCAAAAGTACCCTGAGTTGCTTCCAGAAATAGATGCTTACGACTTTGCTTTCAAGACTTGGCAGGGGCACTGCCGTGTCCCCAGATGCTTTCATTAGTGCTGCTACACAATTCAACGCATAAAACATTTCCTGACGATTAAAAAAACACACACGTAATTGTTGAAGTTTTCACTTCTATTGGCATTCCCGGAGTGCCACTGTTTTTTTTTTCTTTTCTTTGCATATCCGGGGAATTCTCCGATGTTCGAAAAATGCAGATGGGGACAGCACTTAACGGAATCTGCCCGCTAAAGAGAACGGATGGATAGGAACAAGCAATTTTCTTTTAGTTGATAACTTTTTTTTAGAATCTCTAGCTAACATCAGTGAGGCGCGGCCCCGCAGTTGCTGGGACGTCCAGGGGAGAGAGGTACTGGACTCCGTTCTCGAAGATCATTGTCGACTCAGGCGAAAAAGTCCGCAGCTGCTATGAAGATAAAGCAGGGGGGGGGGGGGAATTAAGCTACCCTCACCTCGGTTTGGTCAAACGGCCGCATATTTATATAATGAAGGAGTTGATTATGAATCCATGTAAATAAACTTTAAGTGCACAACATTTTGTTGCAAGAGAATAAATATGTCCAGGTTCTCGAGAATTATTTATTAAGTTTCGAGGTGAGGGTGCATGATAAGAAGCTACAAAGTTGGTGGCAAGAGAGCAAGTGGTAGATACATTGCATATTTCTTTTAACTTACATTCTCGCCAAATAATTCACCAAATGGTTACAGCTCGTTTTTCTGATAGGGAGATCTTCATATAAAGATTGGCGTGTTATCGCCTTTATCCTTGAATTCATTTTAAAATCCCATAAGAATTTTATACTGGCATTCACAGAAAAAACAATGGGGCTTATGACGATAACTTTGGTACTTGGTTGTAGATCTATGAGCCAAATAAGGATATGAATAAAGTTTCTGATGAGCTTGCATATGTCTCGGAGCAGAGGGTCTGTGATTGATAACCATATATGGTCATGGAAAAGTTCAGATAAAATGAATTGAAACGGATTTAACATCTGGTTGTATAACGGTTACATTGGAATGGGGTTTTATGACTATTGCGAATTTTTAAAGATAGGGACTGTATTTAAATAAAAGCGGTTATGTTAAAGGTTTATTCAGATATTCTTTAATGATTTAAATGGAACTGGAAGATAGAATAAAATGAACTAGTGAAATTTTTAAGAATTAAAAAGGAGGAAAGGGGAGATTATTTTAATATATGATTTTGATGGGAAATTTTTAATATTTAAAAGGAAGAAGGGGGGATTATACTAATATGATTTTGACATATTTATATTAATGTTATTAATTTAACAAATTACGAATATATTAAATTAAAAATATACTTAATAAAATATTAATTTAATTTTTATGCTAAAATTATTAATTATTTTAATAATTATTTAATAGCACTATTCATCATTTTTTTATATTAAAAGTTTTTAATTTATTCTTTCCAAAAAATAAAAAAGCAATTTTTCAGAAAAACAGTAGTCAAAAATATGTAATTATCATTTAATAATAATAATCATAATATTGCAACATTGTACAAATACGTTTAAAAAAAAAAGAAAAAAATGTGTTAGGTGATATTGTCCAGATGCAGAGTTTGATATTTTAAGTACAGTAATAGTTTACAGTTACCAAAGAGCAAAATATTATTATTTAATTATATTTAAAGAGCAAGAAAAATATTATAAACGAACTAATAAATAATCAAACATCATTTTTACACATCATAATGAAGTTAATAACATTATACTGTCAAACCTCGTTAACATGAACCTCAAGGGCAATTAAATTTTTCTTCATGTTATCAGAATAACAAAAAATCCAGAAAAAAATATTGAAAAAAAAATACATGTAGGGGAGACTGGGAGCTAATGGGACATGGGAGTTAACGGAACAACAGGGTTCTCTCGTAAAATATAACAATCAGAATTTATCAGTAAATGTCATTTTCAGTGTTACACAAGAACATGCATTGAACCACTTTTTTTCATTAGTTAGTTGGAAAGCAAGAAGCGAGATATATTTAAGCATCATGATGAGATTTTTTATATTCAATAAATATTTGTTTTGGTCAACTATTAAATCAGTTTTTAATAATACTTTTTATTATGAAGCTTTTATACACTGTTTTAATTATAATCATTATTTCGTACCAGAGATAAACAGTTAATTTACAATAAGCTTAAATGCAGTGGTAAAGGATTCAGGGACAAATGGGCATTTTACATAGAGTCTAATGGGAGAAAACTTTGTTTCAGACATATTTCTATTTTAATAATTAAACTATTAGTTATATTTTTTATCCGTTAATAGAAAGAAGTAATTGTGGAAATAAAGAAAGTCCTATTCCCTAGGGAAAAGGAAACTTTCACACTTTTCTAGGAATTTTCATTCACGTTAAGCGTCAAAATCTCTCATGGGAACATCAAGAATTGTTCATATTAAGCGAAGTTTCACGTTAAACGAGTTCATCTTAAACGGAGAAAAACACTGGAGTCGTATTCATTTTGACGGGGACAGTGGGAACTGTTTATGTTAAAAATAATACACGTTAAGCATGTTCGCATTAACGAGGTTCGACAGTAGTAACCGAAATTAAATAAAAATTATATTTGCATTTACTCTTTAGTAACTATTATATAGTTCAAGTGAAGTTTTTAAACAAGTAATTGCTAAATTTGTTATATAAACTATTAATAATTGAAATAATTTTGAATTGTTATTAATAAATACATTTATTAAAAGAAATTTAATTTTGGGGTATTTTTATATTTAACAATATAAATTTTTAATAAACTGTTTTTTATTTGTTTTGAAGTTATTATTTTTTATTTGTTTTAATTAAAGTCATTATTATTATTATTTTGTAAAGTTTTGTTTTGCTCTTTTCTTTATATTTCATTACAAATGTAAACTCTATGTCATTGAATTTAGTTTTACACTTTTCATTTACCATAAACAATGAATATTTTCAATTTTTTTATGATGATGATATTAATCATTTAATAAAATACTGTACAATATTGAACAAATTACAAATCAAAACCTGGTACCACGATTTTTAAAGCTTTTTTGGTGTTGATGTTGGTATGCAATTTGAAATACTGAAAAAGTACCAGCTGTCATATTGCGTGGTGCTCTTTACTTTAATAAATAAATAAGCATAATCGTATACTAACTACTTTTATTTATATTAAGTTAAGCAGATAAAGGATATGCCACACAGGCCTTTTCTATTAACGTCTTTTTACTCAACAGTAAACATTCGAACAACAACAGTTACAATTACAGCAGAAGTTGAAGTAGTAGTTGGGTCATATTATTACATGCCCTTTCTTTTCAAAACAGCAAAATTTAAAAAAGATAGTTAGAGTCCAAAGAAGTGTTCGAATGAAAAGTCTTAAAAAAAAAAACCTTAAAAGCGAGCAGGTGGTTTTATATTTCTTCTAGGTCTTTCTATCTTTGGTGTATTTGGAGTTGACAGTACTGGCAAAGCAGGTTTGGGATTGATGGTGACTGTTTGACCAGACGGAGAATCAGGCTGGATTAATGGACTGTCATGGGGTTGAGGACTTGACATTTTTGGAGTCTCTGTATTAGTCAGGTTACAAGTTTGCGTTGCATCAGCATTTTCTTGTGAATTTACAGGAACTTCAATCGCTAACTTCCTAGGTCTTAAATGAATTCTGTTGCGACGAAGAACTGATCCTTCTGAAGATTTCACAATGTAAGATCTTGGACTGTGTTTTTGGACAATAGTTCCTGGTGTCCATTCTCGATGACCTGTTTGAAGATAGACTGGATCTTGAATATTCAATTCTTTTAATTTTGTGGTCGATGAGTCATAATAATATTTCTGTGTTCTCTGATTTTCCTGTAATCGATGATGAGTATTCTTAATTGGAAATCTAGGTCTTAACAATTTCGTCTTGCAAGGAATGTAGGTTCTCAAAGATCTTCCCATCAGCATCTCTGCCGGAGAAGGCAATTTAAATTTTGGAGTGTTATTATACTCGAGAACAGCTAGATTTGGATCTCCTCCCGAAGCTCTCACTTTAAAGAGAAGGTTTTTCAATGTCCCAATAGATCTTTCAATCATCCCGTTGGATCTTGGATACTTAGGTGATGATGTAACAGGGCAAATATCATAAGACTTCAGGAATGAAAAATATGCTTGACTATCAAATGGTGGACCATTATCAGAATGAATTTTTCGTGGAATACCATGAGTACGAAAAATCTGTTTCAATGCACTAATTACTGCAGAAGCTGTTTTAGCATTAACTTTTCTTAATTCAATAAACTTGGAGTGGTAATCAGTTACTTGTAAAAAGTCATCTCCTGCAAGATACATAAAGTCTACACCTACCTCTTCCCAAGGTAAACTAGGAACTTCGTAAGGCATCAAAGGCTGTTTACAATTAGCACGCTGATGCTGCTGGAAAATTTGGCACATTTCTACATAATTCTTGATGTCTTCCATCATATTGGTCCAATATAAAGCTGTCTTGGCTTTTTCTTGACAAGCAGTGATGCCTTGATGTACTTGGTGCAGTTTCGATAACACATAAGTTTGCATTGTTTTAGGTACTACTAATCTATTTCCGATAAAAATTAAGTCATTAAAACAATTCAACTCTTCTTTCTTATTCCAATAAGGTTTTAATTTTTCGGGCAATTGACTACACTGTTGTGGCCAACCATTCTTAATTAGCAACTTTAACTTCGAAAGATCTTCATCTTCTAGTGTTGCCTTCTGCATTTCTTTTGTGCGTTCTTCAGTGGTCGATAGAATTGTATGTACAATAGCAGCTCCATCTTCCAAAAAACTTGTACCTACACTCTTGGTAGTGGGATTTCTGGAGAGGGCATCTGCTACGTAAAGCTTTTTCCCTGGAACATGCACAAGTTTAAATCTATATTTAAATAATTCAATTGCCATTCTCTGTAATCTTGGAGACAAATTTTCAATTGGTTTATGCAGTAAACCGAGGAGAGGTTTATGATCGGTTTCTACGATAAAATCAGTAGCATACACATAGTAATGAAATTTTCTACATCCGTTGACAACAGCTAATAGTTCTTTCTCGATTTGACTATATTTTTGCTGGTTATCGTTTAGAGCACATGTAGCATAGACAATTGGATGTTCTTCTTGAAGTAATACTGCACCTAATCCATACTGGCTAGCATCAACAGAAACAACTGGTTTCAAATTTGGATTATAATAAGCCAGAATAGGTGAATTAGCTACCAACTTCTTCAAATTTTCAAAAGCTTCTTGCTCATTAGCCGTCCAAATAAATTCATTTTTCTTACTTAAGAGTTTTCTCAAAATTCCTGTTTTATCTGATAAATTTTTAATAAACTTCCCTAAATAGGTAATCATGCCTAAAAATCTCTGTAGCTCTTGTTTATTAGTAGGGGCTTTGAAATCTACAATTGCTTTAATTTTATCACCATTTACTGAAATTCCTTTTCCAGTTAAATTATAACCCAAATATTTTACAGAACTTCTTTTAATTTGACTTTTTTCCAAAGACAATTTCAAACCAGACTCTCGAGCTCTTTTCAGAACTGCTTCAAGTCTTCTATCATGTTCTGCTTCTGTCTTGCCAAATCCTAAAATGTCATCAATGTAAACTAAAGTTCCATCTAAATCTCCAAAAATATTATCTATTGTTTTCTGGTACACTTCAGGGGAACTCGTCAATCCATAAGGCAGACGACAGAATTTGTATCTTCCAAACGGAGTGGCAATTGTACATAAATCTGAACTTTCTTGATCGAGGGGTATTTGCAGAAAAGCTGACGATGCATCAAGTACTGTGAAAAATTCTCCTTCAATCTGAGAAAATAAGCTCTGTTGGGTTGGAATTGGATAATGTTCTCGCTTTACATATTTATTTAGCATACGTGGATCTATACAGAGTCTTACACGATTATTAGGCTTCTGTACTATAACTATAGGATGCACCCAATCAGTTGGTTTTACAACTTTTTCTAATATACCTTGATCAACCATTTTATCTATCTCGTGCTTTACTTTCAATTTTAAGGCATGTGGAATAACCCTAGAGGCTGATATTTTAGGTTCAGCATTGGCATCTAATTTTATCTTGTACGTGTATGGTAATTTTCCCATTTTGCCTGTAAATACATCTTTAAATTTTTCTATAAAATTTCTAGCATGTACAGAGTCAACACTGATGTTTCTATTTACAAATCCCAATTTTTCACAAGCTTCAATTCCTAATAAAGCACTCTATTTTTGATCAATAATGTAAAAATCTAGAAATTCAGATTTATTTTTAACTTTACATTTTAACTTACTAACCCCGATTACGTTTAAACTGTGTCCTGTATAAGACATCAACTTTCTTTTAGTTTCACTAACAACTTCATTATTTCTCACATCATTAAAAATATTAAGTGGCAAAACATTGACTTCAGCTCCGGTATCTATTTTAAGAGACACTTCTGAATTATTTATAAGAACAGTTTCTCTCCATTCAGATTTTAAAGAATTAACCTGGCACTTAACTGAATCCAACTTAACAGAACCGTCATCACTCAATGGGTAAAAATTATCATTATTAGAAATTTCATGTACTTTTTTATTTATTCTTTTCCCTTTATTTTTACAGCCAACCGAGAAATGATTTAATCCGTTACAATAATAACACTTTTTACCAAATGCAGGACATTTTCCATAATCATGAACAGTTTTACATTTAGAACAACTTTTATTAACTTTCTGGTTAACATAATTACGTTTTTCCTTATTGTATATTTTCCTATGTGTTTCTTTTTTGTTTGCACGAACAGCATTTACGGTGGTAGAACAATTATTTTTATTCATTATTTCCATTTGCTTACCACTGGACTCCTTAGCCCTACAATATTCTATTGCCTTTGCAAGGGTTAACTCAGTTTCCATTAGCAACTTTTCTTTCATAGCGGAATCTTTAACACCAATAATTAACAAATCTCGGATTAAACTATCTTCTTGATCCTCAAAAGAACAATCTTTAGACAAATTTTTCAAATTTGTAACAAACGAATCAACAGATTCACCTTCTTTTTGTCTACAGTTAAAAAATTTATAGCGCGCAATAACAGTATTCGTTTTCGGTTGAAAATACTGCTCAAAAGAATTTATAACAGTTTCAAAATTATTTGCATTGTCATCACTAAGTTTAAAACTATTAAATATATCAATGCATTCTTCACCCATTATTCCTAGTAATAGCGCTACTTTAAGCTTATCAGGCTTAGCTATTTTCTCAGAAGCTTCTAAATAAAGCATAAATCTTTGCTTAAATTTATTCCAATTCTCGGCCAAATTGCCAATTAAACTCATAATTGAAGGTGCCTTTAAATCCATTATAACGAATACAAAAATTATTCTCAAAAGCGCATACAATCAATTGCTCTTAAATATAAGTATAAAAATATCTGGCCTTTACGATGTCAAATGCAGCTGCCACCATGTCATATTGCGTGGTGCTCTTTACTTTAATAAATAAATAAGCATAATCGTATACTAACTACTTTTATTTATATTAAGTTAAGCAGATAAAGGATATGCCACACAGGCCTTTTCTATTAACGTCTTTTTACTCAACAGTAAACATTCGAACAACAACAGTTACAATTACAGCAGAAGTTGAAGAAGTAGTTGGGTCATATTATTACACCAGCTAAACACTATTATCCCCCTCCTAGCGAAAATTCTCTATGCCAATCAGTTGTCAACGATCATGTAAATCTCAGATACAAATTCCCTATTTCATAGCCTTTTCGTTCTCACTAGTTCATAGGTGGGATTATTCTATTTAATTGTCTTCATTCTGTTGAGAAATATGAATGTTTTGAAAAGAATAGCATTTCTTCATGTTTTTGACTTTTATCATTCTGTTACCTTAATTTCAGAAATGGCTGAAATTCCATACTGCATGAATTTAGCACATATATTAGGATCACTTCTGAAATGTGTTAGGGAACATTGCAGAAATGATTTTCAAAAAGTTCCACAGAAATTGTAAAAGATAATTTCAAGGCATTTGTTAAAATTCTCTTTACAATAGCACAGTTATTTCGCCTGTCGAAATTTAGCTCTTGTTTAAAAGAAATAAGAGAAGTTAATCAAAGGAAGGAAAGAAAAAAGTATCTATTTAAGTAAACTTTTCAACTTGACAAAATGTTTATACTATAATGCGAGCAAAAATTGTCTGTGTGTGTGTAAATTTTATCTTGAGAACGGCTCTAACGATTTTGATTAAATTTTGCACCCTACCGTTTTCGGGCACGAAAAGATCATTGGGATGGGTCTCGTGTTCGAGAAAATACGATTAGTGGGCGATTTTGGGTCGTAATGGGTCAGGGTAAAACTAATTATATCTAAAGAACGGCTCAATCGATTTTGACCAAATTTTGTATCCAACCATTTTCGGGTTCGAGAAGACTATTGGGCTAGGTCACGTGTTCGAGAAATTTCGATTTGTGGCTCATTTTTGGGTCAAGCTATTTTTATCTAAAAACGGCTCTAACGATTTTCACTAAACTCTATATTCTACAGTTTTGGATTACGAGAAGACCATTGGGCTAAGTCACATGTTCGAGAAAATTCGATTAGTGGGTCATTTTTGGGTCACCGTGGGTCAAGCTAAGTTTATCTATATAACGGCTCTAACGATTTTGACGAAATTTTGCACCCCACTGTTTTCGGGCACGAAAATACCATTGGGATGTGTCACGTGATCAAGAAAATTCGATTAGTGGGTCATTTTGGGTCATAATGGGTCGCTGTCAAGCTTATTATATCTAGAGAACGGCTCAATCGATTTTGATTAAATTTTTTATCTAACCATTTTCAAACACGAAAAAGCCATTGGGATGGCTCTCGTGTTCGAGAAAATTCGATTTGTGGGTCATTTTGGGTCATAATGGGTCAGGGTCAAGCTAATTATATCTAGAGAACGGCTCAATCGATTTTGACTAAATTTTGTATCTAACAATTTTCGGGCACGAAAAGACCATTGGGATGGGTCACGTGTTCGAGAAAGTTCGATTAGTGGGTCATTTTTGGGTCGTAATGGGTCAAGGTCAAGCTAATTATATCTAAAAAACGGCTCTATCGAATTTGATCAAATTTCACATCCAACCGTTTTTCTACACGAAGAAACTATTGGGCTAGGTCACATGTTCGAGAAACGTCGATTAGTGGGTCATTTTTGGGTCACTATGGGTCAAGCCAACTTTATCTAAAAAACGGCTCTAACGATTTTCACTAAACTCTAGATTATACAGTTTTGGATTACGAGAAAACTATTGGGCTAAGTCACATGTTCGAGAAAATTCGTTTAGAGGGTCATTTTTGGGTCACCGTGGGTCAATCTATCTAGATAACGGCTCTAACGATTTTGACGAAATTTTGCACCCTACTGTTTTCGGGCACGAAAAGACTATTGGAATGTGTCTCGTGTTCGAGAAAATTCGATTAGTGGGTCATTTTGGGTCAAAATGGGTCAGGGTCAAGCTAATTATATCTAGAGAACGGCTCAATCGATTTTGACTAAATTTTGTATCTAACAATTTTCGGGCACGAAAAGACCATTGGGATGGGTAACGTGTTCAAAATAATTCGATTAGTGGGTCATTTTTGGGTTACCGAGGGTCCAGCTAAGTTTATCAAGATAACGTCTCTACTATTTTGACGAAATTCTGTAGGCTATCGTTTTCGGGCACAAAAATACCATTGGGATGGGTCTCGTGTTTGAGAAAATTCGATTAATGGGTCATTATGAGTCAGGGTCAAGTTAATTACATCTAAAAACGGCTCAAGACATTTTCACATTTTTTTAAATATACGGCCGTTTCTGGTCATGAGATGACGCTTGGGCTAAGTCACATGTTGGAGAAAATTCAATTAGTGGGTCATGTTGGGTGACAATGGGTCAAGCTAATTGAATCTAAAAACATGCTCAAAACATTTTGACCAAATTTTATATTATACCGTTCTGGGCATGAGAAGAGAATTGGGCTAAGTCACATGTTCGAGAAAATTCGATTAGTGGGTCATTTTGGGTCACAATGGGTAAGGGTCCAACTAATTTTATGTAAAAAACGGCTTAAACGATTTTGACTAAATTTTGTATTCTATCGTTTTCGGGCTCAAGAAGACCATTGGTTTAGGTCGCATGTTCAAGAAAATTCGATTAGTGGGTCATTTTGGCTCACAATGGGTCAGGGTCAAGCTAATTATATTTAAAAAGCTCTTGAAAACATTTTGAAAATTTTTTGTATAATACCGTTTCCGAGCACGATAAGACCATTGGGCAGGGTCGCATGTTCAAAAAAATTCAATCAATGGGTCATTTTGGGTCCTAATGGATCAGGATCAAGCTAACTTTATCTAAAAAACGGCTCAAAAGATTTTGACAAAACTTTGTACTACACCGTTTCTGGACAATATAAAACCAGTGGGCTGGGTCGTATGCTCAAGAAAATTCTATTACTGGGTCATTTTGGTGATAATGGGTTGGGGTCAAGCTAGCGGCAGCTCAAAAATGTTCAAACAATTTTGAGAATTTTTTTTGTTATACCGTTTCACAGAACAAAAAGACCATTGAAATAGCTCACATGTTCGATAAATTTCGATTAGTGGTTTTTTGAATCAACGTGGGTCAAGCTTATTTTATCTAGAATATAACTAACGATTTTCACTAAATTTTGTATTCCATCGTTTTCAGGTTCGAGAAGAGCATTGTGTTAGGTCGCATGTTCGAAAAAATTCGATAGTAGGTCATTTTTGGTCACTATGTCTCAGGGTCAAGCTAATTGTATCTAAAACAGCAAGCATGATTTAGTGGGAATAATATATCGAGATAAACACAAAGCTAATTTTGACCGAGCTTAGCTCGGTCATTCCTGCTAGTTAATAACTGAAAGTACATTATTAATGCAAACTTAATTTTCATTTTGTTAAATTTTTTAAGCTAAATATAAAATAATTACTAAAATAAAATAAATTCTAGCCTGCTTTGATACACAGTATAAAAAGTAATAATTCATTATCAAAATTCCATATTAAGAATCGACCTTTTGAATACGTAAAATGCTATAATTCTAAAATTGGTGTGTCGTTAAATAATAGGGTGAAATAAAGATTTGTAAAATTATTTGCAGATTTTTTTTCATTATTTATCACATGGTGTCTAATTATATACAATTGAATACACTGTATGGTCAAAGGTGACCGGTCACTTGCAATTTTAGACGTTTTGTTAGATATCTAGAAAAATACATGAGGAATTAACCTGAAACTGCAGGCGTGTAAACAGTATATGTTAAAAATAACTTAACTGTATGATTATACTCTTCATGTTTACTTAATATTTACTTCTCAGTGGCAACACTTTTTTTTATGTAATATGTATTGGCATCAGTGAAACTTGTCGATTCAGTTCGTAAGTAACGCGCGAAGTATGTAGCATATATTTTACTATCCTTTTTGCATTAAACTTAATCCAGATGAATGAAATAACCTTCGTATATTTTCTGCTGCTCTTAACATTAGCAAATGCTAATAGTATAGTATAAGTCATATATTTCCGCAAAGATTTTTTTCCCAAAACCCCATAGGGGACCATCAACAAATTCAAAAAGAACGAATATCTTTTGGATAACCCTGTAAAAACTAATGCCGCAAAAGCGTTCAAACAGGAGATTATTAATAAGTGGCTTATTGTAATATACTGTGTTCATTTTTATGAGGATAGCATGTATACTCGTAGAGAAATTAAGGTTTTTATAAAAACAGTCCTAAATTTCGCCAAGTTTTTTGCTTATAATTTGCAGAGTTCTTAATATAAAAAAAGTTCTTTTCAGAAAATATGACAAACAACATTGTACACAATACCCTGCAATCAGAATGAAAAAAAAAAATAATTGTATGAAAAAAGAGCAGATTTACTAAATAATGATTCACTGCGCATGCTCGAACGTAATCAAAATATAATTTGCAAAATGTGTTAGCTAAATGTATAGGGCAACCTTTGTGAAAGTCTCAAAAACGTAGTTTGAAAAGTCTGATAATAATCGTTTATAGAATAAGCTCAAAATCCGTTATTCCCAAAAGGAAGCAAAAAGATGAGGGGTTGTATCCATACACAATATTGCACGTACTGCTGTATTTGTATACAGCCCCTCATCTTTTTGCTTCCTTTTGAGAATAACGGATTTTGAGCTTATTCTATAAACGATTACTATCAGACATTTCAAACTATGTTTTTGAGACTTTTACAAAAGTTGCTCTATACATTTAGCTAATACATTATGCACATTATATTTTGATTGAATTCGCGCATGCGCAGTGAAACATTTTTTAGTAAACCTGCTCATTTTTCATCCAATTTTTTTACTTTTTAATTCTGATTGCAGAGTATTGTGTACAATGTTGTTCGTCATATTTTCTGAAAAGAACATTTTTTGATATTAAGAACGCAAATTATAAGCTAAATATAATATATAATGATTATACTCTTCATGTTTACTTAATATTTACTTCCCTGTGGCAACACTTTTTTATGTAATATGTATTGGCATCGGTGAAACTTGTCGATTCAGTTCGTAAGTAGCGCGCGAAGTATGTAGCATATATTTTACTATCCTTTTTGCATTAAACTTAATCCAGATGAATGAAATAACCTTCGTATATTTTACTGCTGCTCTTAACATAAGCAAATGCTAATAGATGATGGATTCTAGCACGCTAATTGCACAAATTAGAAATAGAGCGGCGATAAAAATTAGCGACAGTTCTTAAGCCTAACACGTGAGTTAGATTTAATAAGTCAGGACTCTTTATAGTTCATTAAAATGGAACCAGGGAAGATCCCTGTTAAGCCATTATGTGGAAAAAGTGACTAGCCAATATGGAAATATCGAATTAAATTCATATTAAACTATCACGAAGATGCTTTAGAAGTCGTTGAAGGTAAATTGGAGAAACCAGAGGATCCCGGTACAGAAGCAACCGAAGCGATCCGAAAGGAGTATAAGAAGGACCTGAAGGATTATAATAAATCAAACAATAGCGCTATGATGGTTCTTACAAACTCCATGACGGAAGACACATTACAAAAGGTAATGAGGTTTGACAGTGCATGGGATGTATGGCTAGATCTCCACAAAATTTTTGAAGATTCATCGGACAATCAACTGTACAATATATGCCTGCAATTTTTCAAAGTTAATTAGCCAGGTGAAGATATAACAGACCATCTATCCAAACTGAAAAATTTGTGGAATGATTTGAATAGCGGTCTCGAAAGCAAGAAGGAAAATAGGCTTCCGGACATGTTACTCATTTGTAAAATTTTGGACACTCTTCCTCTTCAATATCGTTCTTTTAAATCTAGTTGTTTACTCTTAAGCGACGATAAAAGAACATTAGATGAGTTAACAACACTGTGCACCCATGAAAGAGAGTTAAAGAAGGATCCACATTTTACAGAAACTTCAGGTCAAGATGCATTGATAGCAAGTTCAGAAAAGCAAAAATCATTTTCAAGCAAGAGTTCCAAGTGCCACTACTGCCATCAGAGGGGTCCCTGGGTAAAAGTATGCAGAAAATAGATAGCAGATGGAAAACCACCAAAGTCAAACAGCTGAAACACAAGGCCAGTAGGCAAAGTAGGTACAAGTAATGCTTCTGCAAATATGACCCTTTTAGCTTTAGATGAAGAAATATTTTGTGCTGAAACTAATTATGATGATTGGTTCATTGACAATGGGGCTTGAAGACATGTCACCAATAATAGTCATTGTTTTGTTGACTTTGAAAATTTTGAGCTGCCCCATAACATCACTGTAGCAAATGGAAAATTATTACCAGCAATTGGAAAAGGTACAATGAAAATAATGATCATTGTGAACGGAAAGAATCAAATAAAATTTCTAGAAAATGTCTGGTATGTTCCAGAAATTAGCAAAAAATTGTTCTCTGTCTTAGTGACTCAGAATAGAAACCAGAATAGTATATTTGAATCAACATTCAAAGACTGTTATTTAAAAATTGATGAAGAAGTAATTCTACATGGTACAAAAAATGCTGAAGGCGGTCTTTTTAAAGCTGCTATGAAGACATTAGTTCCAGAAACCCAAATCGACATAAAGATGGCTGTAAGCACAGATTCGCTTCTTCAACTTTATCATGAATGTTGGGGCCACCAAGGCAAACAGCACATTAAAACGATTATTGAAAAGGAGTTAAATGTCAAAGTTAAACCTGACATGATATTATGTGAAGCTTGTGTATATGGGAAAGTCCATCGTCTGAAATTTGGAGCAAGAAAAAACGTTAGCAAAGCAGGAGAACTAATTTCTACAGACATTTGTGGACCATTTGATGAGTCGTTTAGAAAATATCGATATTTTGCCATATTCAAAGATGTCTACACAAAGTTTCGATACTGTTTCTTCTTGAAACATAAGTCAGAGGTGAAAGATGTTCTTGAAAGTTTTATAGTTCATGCTAAGAATTTAGGGCATAACATTAAAGAGATACTCAGGGACAATGGTGGAAAATATGAAAGTCAAGAAATAAGGAAAATATTGAGGAAGCATAGAATTTCTCAAAGACTAACAGCTCCATACACCACAGAACAGAATGAAAATTCTGAACGAAAGAACAGAATAGTCGTTGAAATGGCTCGAACATTGAAATATTCAAATGGAGAAGTAGTTTTCCCAAATTCCCTGTGGGCAGAATTCATCAGTACTGCAATCTACATATTGAACAGGACAGGCAAATCCTCAGTTCCAAACTCAAGTCCTTATGACCTATGGATGGGCAAGAAACCCAGAATTAAACATATGCGCATCCATTTGCTATGCTCATATCCCAGTCCAGAAAAGAAGAAAGATGGATAGAAAGGCAACTAAAGGATATCTTGTCGGATATGATGGAGATGAAAGGTACCGCATCTATATCAAAGAAACAAGGACCGTCATCTGTTCCAGAGATGTCATATTCGAAGAGAAAGGCTCCATTTCAGAGAATGTGATAACACTGCCTTATCAACAAGCTGCTGAAAAAAATCAATCTTACACGGATGAAGATGAAGTTACCGTAAATGAAAATTTGCAACTGGAAGAGGAGAAAGTGACAGAGCTACAACCGAAGGAAAGCCGACCCAGAAGACAAATATCTGCACCTAAGTGGACAAAAGATTATGTTATGGAAGACTCAGAAATAAATCAAGAAGATTCTCCAGAAATAAATAAAGCCACAAATGAATGGGAGTCCAGTTGACAAATGAAGAAACCCATATGTGAAGACCCAATAGCATCCAAGAAGAATGATCCTGAAACTTTGGAAGAAGCGTTAACTAGTACAGATGCAGAGAAGTGGAAGATAGCCATGGAAGAAGAATTAGGAAATTTAAAAAGAAATGGAACTTGGGTTATAGTCCCTCGACCGAATGGAAGAAAAGTCGTGAAATGCAAGTGGCTGTTCAAGAAAAAATATGATAAAGATGGACAAATACGAAGATATAAAGCAAAATTAGTGGCCCATGGTTATACCCAGATGGAAGGAATTGACTATAAAGAGACATTCTGCCCAGTGATAAAATCAAAATCCATTAGAAATTTGCTTGCATTTGCTGTCGAACAAGATTGGCAGATTCACCAACTTGATATAACTGCAGCATATTTGAATGGAAATTTCAGTGAGACAGATTTTATGGAATTGCCACCTGTGAATCTACATGAGAAACTAAGTGAAGAAGTTTGCTTATTAAAAAAGAGCCTTTATGGTTTGCATCAATCAGGAAGAGAATGGAACATATGTCTTGATAAATTTCTCAAATCAGCCAAACTGACAACATCAAGAGCAGATCCATGTGTTTACTTTGATAAGAAAAAGAAATTGATTGTAGGTGTGTATGTAGATGACCTCCTAGTTATGTCCGATAAAGTTTCCACTATTGAAGAATTTAAAAACCATATCGGAACTGTTTCTGAAGTCAAGGATCTAGGAGAAATAAATCACCTTCTTTCAATTAGAATAAATAGAAATAAAGATGGTTCCATTACTCTCGATCAAAGTGCCTATGCAACTGAGCTGCTGCAAATAACTGGCATGTTAAATGCTAAAGGAGCATCAACACTTCTAGATGCAGGCATGAAATATGTACCAGCATCCAAGGATAGTATGTTGAATGCTGAAGGAGCTCTGAAGTATAGACAAGCTGTACGAGGACTCTTGTATCTGGCAGGAGGAACAAGATTTGACTTGGCATTTGCTACTACCTACATGAGCCAATTCAGTAATTGTCCAAGTAGAGAACACTGGTCTGGTATACAACATATACTCCGTTACTTAGCTCAGACCAATGAATTACAGTTAACTTTTCAGAAGACTGGAAAGAATCTAGAAATACTTTGCGACTCTGATTGGGCTAGTGACAAAGTTGATCGTCGATCATTCAGTGGCTATGTTGTGTTGCTTGCAGGTGGGGCTGTGTCATGGAGCAGCAAGAAGCAGCGGACAACTGCGCTTTCTACAGTTGAGGCAGAATATTTTTTCGATGTGCCACGCAGCAAAAGAAGCATTATGGTACCAAAACTTTATGCAAGAAATTTTGGATGAACATTTCTTGAACATTCCTTAAAATATATTTGTGGATAATCAAGGTGCTATTTCCTTAGCCAAGAATCAGGTTACTTCAGAACGTAACAAGCACATTGAACTCAGACAGTTTTTCTTACGTGAAAAGATAGAGGAAAAACTGCTTTCTTTCACATATGTGCCATCCAAATTGAATGCTTCAGACATGCTGACCAAGAGTGTGACCAGGACAATTATGCTAAATCATAGACTCAGTGTAGGACTGAAACTGACTGATGGAGATCTAATCAAGGGGAAGTGTTAAAAATAACTTAACTGTATGATTATACTCTCCATGTTTACTTAAAAAAAATGTTGCCACTGGGAAGTAAATATTAAGTTATGTAATGTGTATTGGCATCAGTGTAACTTGTTGTCTATTCAGTTCGTAAGTAGCGCGAAGTATGTAGCATATATTTTACTATCCTTTTTGCATTAAATTTAATCCAGATGAATGAAATAACCTTCGTATATTTTCTGCTGCTCTTAACATTAGCAAATGCTAATAGTATAGTATAAGTCATATATTTCCGCAAAGATTTTTTCCCAAAACCCCATAGGGGACCATCAACAAATTCAAAAAGAACGAATATCTTTTGGATAACCCTGTAAAAACTAATGCCGCAAAAGCGTTCAAACAGGAGATTATTAATAAGTGGCTTATTGTAATATACTGTGTTCATTTTTATGAGGATAGCATGTATACTCGTAGAGAAATTAAGGTTTTTATAAAAACAGTCCTAAATTTCGCCAAGTTTTTTGCTTATAATTTGCAGAGTTCTTAATATAAAAAAAGTTATTTTCAGAAAATATGACAAACAACATTGTACACAATACCCTGCAATCAGAATGAAAAAAAAAATAATTGTATGGAAAAAGAGCAGATTTACTAAATAATGATTCACTGCGCATGCTCGAACGTAATCAAAATATAATTTGCATAATGTGTTAGCTAAATGTATAGGGCAACTTTTGTGAAAGTCTCAAAAACTTGGTTTGAAATGTCTGATAGTAATCGTTTATAGAATAAGCTCAAAATCCGTTATTCCCAAAAGGAAGCAAAAAGATGAGGGGCTGTATCCAAATACAGTAGTACGTGCAATATTGTGTATGCTATATTGGCACTAATCAATGGATATATGGATACAACCCCTCATCTTTTTGCTTCCTTTTGGGGATAACGGATTTTGAGCTTATTCTATAAACGATTATTATCAGACTTTTCCAACTACGTTTTTGAGACTTTTACAAAAGTTGCTCTATACATTTAGCTAATATATTATGCACATTATATTTTGATTGAATTCGCGCATGCGCAGTGAAACATTTTTTAGTAAACCTGCTCATTTTTCATCCAATTTTTATTATTTTTTAATTCTGATTGCAGAGTATTGTGTACAATGTTGTTCGTCATATTTTCTGAAAAGAACATTTTTGATATTAAGAACGCAAATTATAAGCAAAAAACTTGGCGAAATTTGGGACTGTTTTATAAAAATCTTAATTTCTCTACGAGTATACATGCTATCCTCATAAAAATGAACATAGTATATTGCAATAAGCCACTTATTAATAATCTCGAATTTGAACGCTTTTTCTACATTAGGTTTTACAGGGTTATCCAAAAGATATGTTTTTTTCAATTTGTTGACGGTCCCCTATGGGGTTTCGGGAAAAAATCTTCGCGGAAATGTATGACCTATACTATACTGTTTACACACTGGCATTTTCAGCTTAATTCCTCATGTATTTTTCTAGATATTTAACAAAACGTCTAAAATTGCAAGTGACCGGTCATATTTGGCCATATAGTGTATGTGCAAGTGCAAATCTAGGCGTGTCAGGATCTTATATTTATAATAGACTAAAATATGAGGGGCTTCTATAAAAAATTCACAGCGCTCTTCGTGCCATAAAACGATTACGTTTACCAAATTAAATTTGTGTATGCTGCGACAATTTGAATAAGAGTTACAAGTGTTTGTGTTTCCGAGCCATTATATCCGCGCTTTATTGAAATTTTGGGAGCTTCGGTTAAAAAACCCAATCAAGTCTCTCGTTTTTAAAGATTACTTTTATCATACAATGTATGATTATTATACGATAATTACAGCTCGAGTTATAGGTGTTTTAAGTTGCTACGACTTTATATTTATCATACACTAAAATGTGGGGTCCTTTTATTTATATATATATATATCAAAAACAAAGAGGCCCTTTTCTTCCCTTCCTTAAAACGATTACTTCTACCATACGAAATTTGCGTGGGATGCTACAGTTAGGTTCCAAGTTATAAGCGTGTCGGTTTTCGCATTCTTATATTCGCACTATACTAAAATTTAGGGGCTTCGTTTAAAAACCCGATAATGTCCTTCCTTTATAAATATTACTTTTACCAGGCAGAAAATAAATGTTTTGCAATAATTACACCTCGAGATTACTTTTATTTATCAGGACGGTATAATAATGATACACTAAAAAATGGGAGGTATCTAAAAAAATCACCCCCACCCCACGCGTGCTTTAAGATTACCATATGAAATTTGTGTGCGCTGCGACAATTTGATCCGAATACAGTTGAAATTTATGAAGGTTCGTTAAAATAACCACTAATATCCCTCTTTGCAAAGATTATGTTTACCAAACAAAATGTAAATGTTCTACGATAATTACAGCTCGAGCTATAAGTGTTATAACCCCTTGAGGGACGGTGGGATAAAATATATCCTACCTAATTTAAACAAGATTCACACTAGAAACTTTTAGCTAAATTTTATATTTTTATCTTTGGGGGAAAATTGTTGAAAAATTGCTCTTCCTTATTTAAAAATAACATTTTTCGATTACTTCGGTGAGAATTCGATATTATAGAGACATTATTGCTTGCCCTTCAAGAAGTTAAGTTTTCAGATCCTTATATTTATAATACATTAAAATATGAAGGCTTCAGTAATAAAATCGATTGAAATACCCCCCCCCCCCCCTCTAATCATTAAAACGATTATGGTTACCACACAAAATTTGTGAGAGTTGCGAAAATTTGGATCCGAGTTCTAAGTGTTTCTTGTTATCGAGCACTACTCACGCTATACTAAAATTTAAAGGCCTTCTATTAAACTCGACAATGTTCCCTATAAAATTAAGTCACATTTTTCACGTACACAAAATTTCAACTTGCTGGAGATGGGACTGAAATGGCAAAGAACAGAAATGACAAGGGACCGAGATGGCAAGGGGCCGAAGTAGCTAGGGGCCGAAATAGCATCGGGACCGAAATGTCCTGCTTTCGTAACCACATGCCACAATATATATATTCTTTGTTAGAATTTTCTGAATTTTTATTCATTATTTGCTCTGGTCATCTAAACGATATCTATTTTATCACTAATTTAGTAAGAAATGAGTTGCATTTTTCATTAAAGTTACATATTTTCGATTGGGAACTTCACAAAAAACACATATAATAAAATTCCGCTCCACTTTAACGATTGATATTTTTGGACAAAAGCAGTAAAAAACATATGTACTATATATATTTTTAAATATACCTGTATTAAAAATCAGCCTGTAACATATTACAGTAAAACCTCCCTAAATCCACTACGTTCCGTTCCAATAAAATTTGTTCGCTCCCAGAGGTGGTCTCTTAATGGAGGTCATGTTTAAATCCAGATTTTAATTGATGTAAAAGGGTACCAATTAATGTTACTAAAATTTATTTTTCATATTAGAAAAAAATATGAAAATTTAAGCATCAAAACAAAAATTAATTACTGCAGAGTTTAAAAAATTAATACATTGATGTTTGCTTTGATTTTACGGTTTTACCTTTTATTTCAAAGTCCTTTCGAGGTTCAGTAAATTAATGCAATTTTTTTGGACGGGAACAAATCATGTCGATTTCATTAATTTATCTATTTCTTTGCCAGTTTCCTGACGGAATAGGACAGGGGAGTTTATTGACCGTCATTCTTAATTTATCATCAGAGTTAAATTCATTGCCTGAAAAGGCACAAAGAGGTTTAAATACACATAAAAGTTACCAGAATAAAGAAAAATTCTAAACTTGGTTTAGAAGTTTGATGAATAATGTGCTCTACGGAATTATTTTTCTAAAAAACCTTCTTCAAGCGACCAAGAAAAAACGAAATTTAATTTTCTTCAAATAAATTGGTCGCTCATGGAGGGAATTCAAGTGAGATGGTCTCTGAATGGAGGTAAAATTAGTATTGAGCTTTTGGGAATAAATTTCGTTCCATGAAAAATGGTCGTTAAGGGAGGTGGTCGCACAGGGAGGTTTCACTGTAGTTGTAATTCGCTATATCTGAAGAAAAAAAATCATGATCGCCCTAATTTTTTTTTGCTGCGATTAATTGACGCCGCCACAAATTGATACCACGACGAACTGACGCTGCGATGAATTGACACCGCGACGAATTGACGGGGTGATGAATTGTCGCTGCGACGAATTGACGCCGCGATGAAATTGGGCGCGACGAATTGACGCGACACCTCCGGTTCGAGGTTTCATATTACAAGATTACGTATAAACTAGAGGCTCCGATGAAAGGAGGGGCCCGCTAGCGGGCGAAGCCAGCTAGTCTATACTATTAATGTTCGTAAACGTCTGTGTGTGTCCATGGCCGGAACTCCATTTTTCTCAGAGGGCTGTGACCGCTTATTCATGTTATACACTTCCCGTGTACCTCCTCCCACTTTGCCTCCAGGAGGGCCACTTTTGTAAATTTTGCCGCTGCCCCACATGTGATATATCGTTGGAAAAGCCTCTGACCGCTTAATCATATTATGCACCTCCGATGCTCCGCCGTCTCCCCCAGGAGCCACTTTTGTAAATTTTGCCAACACCCCTTATGTGATATACCACTGGAAAGGCCTGTGACCACTTAATCATGTTAAGGCCCTCCGGTGGCCCACCCCCTTAGTTTGCCTCCACCGGGAGGGACAGCTTTCTAAATTTTGTCGACACCCCTCATGTGACATATCGTTGCAAAAGATTTTGACGGCTTATTGATGTTATGCAATTCCGGTGACTCCCCTCGGGGGGACACTTTTTTTAATTTTGCCGACACCCTTCGCGTGACATCGTTGGAAAGGCCTGTGACCGCTTTACTATTAATATATACTATTTATACTAATTTATACTATTATACGTCTATTTGTCTGTCTTTGCGTGCATGTGTGTGTATTTGTGACAGGAACTCCTCTTTTTTCAGAGGTCGCAGAGAGGCGCAAGGGGACTCCAAAGAAAGGAAAAATTCCGGAGGTCCCGGGCTTCCAGGTATCGAAAGAATCCAGCCGTAATTACTGGAGAAATTAATTAATTACCGTCTTATTAAGAAAGCATTTGGAAATATAATCTAAAAAATTAAACGGAAACAGCAAATCATTTTCGAAAAAGTCGGGAGGGGTAATAAAATTACAGCTCTGCCAGAGTGATAAAAGGTATTGGGCCTTTTTAAAGAGAGCCATATCTCAAAATTTACGGGGCCTAAAAACTCGAAAATTGCACAGGCAGACAAAAAAATAAATAAAAAAAAATTTCCCTTTCAGAAATTCTAAAAAATTTTCCGGTATTGTTACAAAATGTCTAAAAATCCCCGAAAAATTTATTTATAGAAACTACTTTTATTTCCTTCGAAAGAAAAGCAGATTTTGGGGAAATATTTTAGAGACAGTGCAGGCATTTGTAACGTAGACGAGTGTCGCCTTTGTCTACTGGACCTTTTTGAAAGCTTATCTTTTTTCTTTTTTTAAATATTCAGTTTACAGATTAATTTTTTATGCATCCTTGTGTAACTTTTTTGCTGATTAAAAGTATGTAAATTTGGTCACGGTTGCAGGGGTCTCAAGAGAAATTGGAAAAAATGACAAAAAAAAAAAGAATTTTAAAACATTTAATATCTTAAAATGTATGATTTAGAAACACAATTTTTATTGGTATTAAAAGATATAAGTATGTTCATTCATTTAATGTATTTAAAATATTGCAACGTGCATAATTAATATTTATAGGGGGCTCCAAACTGTCAGACATTTGTCGACAGAAAATTGATATAGCACAGCTTACGCGCAGGATTACAAACTAAATTTTGCAACTAGAATGAAATTTTTTGTGCCTAATTATACTTCAGTTTGTAATAATTACCCCGAACCTAAATAAATTTGTATTGAAAGCATTTTTATATTTTTAATACAAACTTGTATTTAGCTAATACAAAATTTTGTAAATTTCAACAGTATAATCACCTAAAAAATTATATTTTTTTGAACAATAAAAACAAAATTTTAGGTTTAGTTTATACAGACTAACATGAAACATATGTTTTAAAACTTTCATGAACAAATATTCAGAATTTTTAAGATATCCTGCGCGTTATGCCCAAAAACGTCGTTTGGAGAAAAATGACTTCAAAGTTTCGGAAACTCCGCTTCAGTTATTGAGCGGCTGTAATTCTAATAGCTATAACTTCTGTTCTAATGGGAAGTTCAAGGAAACAATCATATCAAAATGTTCGGAAAAAATACATGTTTAACATCTAAAAAAAAAAAAAAAATTAAAATTTCGAAAATTTTGAAGCTTTAAGAGTCCTGAGACCTTTAATTACGAGCTTAGGAATTAATTATTATCTCATTAATTGGATAATTCCTTTCAAAGCCTCATTTTAAAAGGCAGACACGTGATCCGGAATAAAAAAGCACAGATAATTTTTAGACTAGCATTCATCTGCACGGTAACAAAATTTTAAAAATACGGCATTTAGAGATTTTAGACATGCATCTAGACCTATCTTTGGACACTGATTAAAAATATGTAAATTTAAAATAATCGATTCACAACATTTTGTTTTATATATTAAAAAAAAGTCCATTTTTAAAAAGAAAAAGAAATGATTTTTTGAATAGAGAATGAACGCGAACTTGTTAAAATTCGAAAAACTAACTAACCGATCGATTTAATACTTTCAGATAGTTTATAACACAGAATAAAAAAAAAAAGAGGGTTGAGGGTGCGTTGAATTTGGGAGGGGGCTTCGGGGGGGGGGGGGACACTTTTCTAAATTTTGCCGATACTCCCCATGTGATATATCGTTAGAAACTCTTGTGACCACTTATTCATATTATGCTCTTCCCGTGCGCCTCCTCTCAGTTTGCCCTCCCCGGGGGAGAACTTCTCTAAATCTTGCCGACATCCCTCATGTAATATATTATTGAAAAGCCCTTTGTCCACAGTTTCATAATGTAATGTTTGTATAGAACATACTCCGCCCCCTATCGGCGGAAGGTTGAACTAACCACTATTTTCGAATAGTAATTTAAGCAATTTTTTTAATTTCTTATTTTAGTCGTTCACCGTCTCGACCAATACATTTATGTATGGTTTTTTTAACGTAATTTCGTTCAGATAGTGGTTTGTTAAGAATGGAGTGTGCTCTCTGGTGGTGGAATCTGGAACTAACAGAATTTGCAGCGCGTTTGTAGCATATTTGCTACACGGTGCAGTAGACAGCGGGGACCTGTTCTGAGGTTTGAGATAGTTTTTTGTACAAGATTTTGCATTGCGTGCGGAGCACGCCTGCTATACGGTGCCGCAAGCAGCGGGGATCCGGTTGGTTGGTTGGTTGTATTTATGACGGCCAATTATCTGCACGAGGGGTATAGGCCCAGGGGGAGTGCCCTTCGTGGGGGTCTTTCTAAGGGAACCTAACCCGTATTAACGCTTGGAAATCCAAGGTTCGAAGAAAACCACGAAAACTCCGAACGATTAGGCCGACGGGCGCGATTGGGATCGAACCCAGCACCTCCCAGCGGGGATCCGGTTTGAGGTTCGTTCTGTTCGGTTCGGGATTTAATATGAATTCAAGGAACCCCGATGTATACGAGATTACGTATAAGCTTTACGCCCGATGTAATTATTCGGTAGTGCGTGCGCAGCACAGCTACTATACGAGGCCGTAGCCAGCGGGTTTCCGGTTCGGTTCCAGATTTACGTATAAATTAGAAATTCATTTGAAATGAAGGGCAGGCTAGCTAGGTGCCGTAGGCAACGGGGACCAGGTTTGAGGTCCATTCGATTAAAGATTTAGTATGAATTGAAGGACTCCGATGAAAAAATTCCACTTTACACGATTTTGCAGTGCGTGCGCAGCACGCCAATTATACGGTGCCGCAGGCAGCGGGGACCCGTTTCGAGGTTCGTTCAGTTAAAGATTTACGATAAAATAGGGATTCGTTTGAATGGAGGAGCTTGCTAGCGGGCGAAGCAAGCTATATACAGTTCGTTTACTCGTTTTAAGTCAGTCATGACTTAATTATAAACAGTGAAGTTCATAGCAATAAATAAAGAGCGTCTCATTTGAGCTGATACAGCTCAAATCAATGAGTAATGTTGAAAATTTTCGAAGGAAGAAACGAGCTTTTCGAAATACAGATAGTTCCGGTCCGGCCGAATTTTCGGCAGACTTTCCTCCGAAAATGAATTTTTGGCGAAACTCAGATTTTGGGCCGAAAATGAAAACGGAACCGAATTTTCGGTCGATCTCTAATTTTAATATCTATTGTTAAGAGAGGATCAAAAGTTAAGAATTCTACAAAGTACATTTTCGTATTTCTCTTACCGTTTAAAAGTATCAAAATTTATTAACTTCTTTGAAGACATTCATTTACTTCCAATCAGATTCGAAATAACCCTCTAGTTCATTCAAATAAATGTCACAGAATTCTTATTAAATAAAGTGAAAGTACATGTAAATTTGTGTTTCGCATGTGCTTCTGAAGCGATATAAAACTATTTTTCCATGATTTTAATAGATCGAAAAGTATCAAAAGGGGGTGAAATTGTATTGCATTCAACGGTGATCCGTCTAATGTGTAACTAAGATGGCGGACAATCGTCAATGTCCAATCTCTCTCTTATATAAGATCTTTACGATGAGATGTAGACCAGGAGCCGGCAGCACAGACAATCACCTCATCGAGTTCACGGATGAAATTCTAGGATTAATTAAATTTTGATTCGCATATTAAAACGCAATCGGTCTGCCAAGTCATATCTTTGTGGAAAACACCTGAAAACTCGATTTTAGCGGCTGACTTGTAGGTTTACCATTGTGTTTTCCTACACTCAAAAGTATGAAAACATGGAGGACTGATCTTTTGTTCGATCGTAATTTTCAAAGTGTTATGAAACGCATTTGTTCTACCCTACGTTACAAAGCGCATCATAAAGAAGCAATTTAGTACATTTAATGTCGACCCTCTGTAATGTTCAATAAATAATGTTTTGTGGTTTTATATAGTGAAGGTGCTTTATTTCCTTTCAGATACATTTCATGACATTAAAATGCTAGAAATCACAAACAAAAAATGAGTATTCTACGTATATCATTCATGTCCGCAAGATGTCTTACCGTACTACATTGATTCTGCTATACAGCTTTATAACTGATTTATTTCCTGTATCTTGTATAGTCTTTGAGATTTGCAAATTTCCTCCCAACTTCGTGTGACTCATTTAATGTTAAAACTAATTACATCATATTTATCAATTCCAAGTAAGATTTCTATATATCTGAAACCAGTACGTAAAGCTTAATTGCAATAAATAACCTATTTACTCGTTTAAACTTTCATAATTTCTTCTAACTTGTGATTGTGTATTTAAAGCTGTGATAACATGTGCTATCATATGAGAGGCAATACCAAATATTTCCTCAAAAGTGGAAAGTTTCTTTTCATCAGGTAAACAATCGAAAGTGTACCATGCAATACCTTGCTTTTGTCTACCATGAACATACCTCTGTATTTTCAACAATACATATAAACTCAAATTCTGCATATTAAAGTGCTCTAATGAAGCCCAGTAGCTTAGTGGTCAGCACATTATGCTACCATGCTGCAGATCCACAGTTGATTCTGGATTGCACACTGGTAAAGTTCACTAAACCGTTCATCCCTTTGGTGTCAGTAAAATGTGTACCAAGCTCGCTTGGAAACTAAACACTAAGGTCCTGCTTTAGGCTGACAACCTGACTGTCACATATGATGTATAGCACCTCAGAGCCCATGGTCAGGAAAACAAGGCTGGGAACTTCAGGCCATGATCTGTATTGGATTATAGTGCCACAGGTTTATTTTTTTTTAGTTTAGAGAGCTCTAAAAATAGTTGTTCTGGGTTGTTGAGCTTTACAGTTTTATTAAAAATACTTAACAGCAATTACTCACAAATGTCCACTACTGCTTAAATTTCCAGATTCTATTCAGCCTTGAATATAACCTTACTTCACCCAAAAAAGCAGTTCCAAGAAAGCTAGAGGCAATAGCATATATTTCGGATCACTTGATAGTATGTACGAGCAATTGAAACATTAGAAATTTTTTTTAGATAGTATTAATCTCCATATTGATATGTTAAAACAGTGAAATCTTGGGAAAATTGATGTATGAGGACTGACAAAATTGTTTGGGGAACTGGCTGTCCATTTTAGTAAGGGGACATACAATGGTTTATTAGTGGACTGGGAATTAAAAAAAAAAAAATCTATAAAACGAGGGGCATCTTTGCCAAGTGCCTTTGCTTAGGGTCACCCGGGGTAAAATGGGTATAAAAAACAGCTTTTTTAATTTTAATGTTTCATAGCAGAAACATTATGAAATATAATCATGTTTTTGTTCAATATTTTTTACATTATGTATCTTAGGTCTAAATTAAACATAATTTTTGTGTAAAAGACTATACCTATTTTACCCTGGTGTATACCCATTTTACCCCGTGGTTTGGTGTAAAATGGGTATATGCTGGTTAAAGTTTAATTACATTATAAATAATGTGTAAACCATTTAAAAGTTTTGTACCTTCATTCTCTGAGTCACATATATATAAAGTGGGGCAAGGAGGGAGGGCAAAAACCCGCCACTTTCAGTTTGTTTACATTTTTTTCTTGACAAATAAAAACACTTATGAAACTAGTAGAAATAAGATGTAAGTACCAATAAATCCTATCCTACACCCCTCCCACCCCAAACTGCTCCCAACTTTCACTACATTAATTTACATCCATGCTCTGAATAATGTTTCTAACAGTGTTTCATTTCAAAACTTTTATTTTAATTTAATGAAGTTCAAAATCAGATAGATATCAGCATGAGTATCTGTAAGAAAAAATGAGAAATTAAGTTAACTGAAAAATATTTTTAATCAAAAGCAATTTATAGAGTTAACTAGCTATAACTGAATGAAAATTTATGTACAAAATGTATACTGGCAACGAATGGGGCAGCTTGGTTGAGATAGACTTCCTGACAATTTGGGATGCCTGCATATCAGCAATGTCGTCTTTCTCAGAGAAGTCATAAAATAATCTGGCAGATGACTTTGTTACAAACTTCACAGTGTGTTCATCTTCATCAGGGATATATCAATAATAATTTTTAAAAAAAAGAGCCCCTCTGATTAAAAAAACCACAACATTGTTTTGCCCCCCTTACTGTTAAAAAAACGTTCTTTTTTAATAATTTGGGTAAGTGAAAGTTTTGTTTTTTGGTATACTTGATAAAATGTATTTTAAAATATATGAAATGTATCAGGCCTGTGAATTCTTGATCAGACTTCTTTACACTGAATTTTGAAAGGACCCAGTCACCAATCATTGAATTCATTGCAGCGAGAACCTCTGATTTAACTTCCATGGGTTGCTTCGACTCTTTTTACTGTTTGTCCTCTTTTAATCCACCCAATTTAATAATTTAGTATAGTTAGCACATGTGTTTTAATTTAATTTAGGGCCGAAAATACGGTACTTTGATTTAACGTGATTTTTGAGAAATTGTTAACAGCGATTTTTAATATTTACATTCCAATGTGTAGCACGGATAACTGATGATCGCGACTAATTTATAGCCTAATTTCATATAACAAAGAATAATTTCAGTTTTAAAAATAGGATCAATAAAAATTTGCTCTCAAAGGTCTTTCAATTTTGATCAAAATTCATACATTCATATATTGACCTCAACTCGCACAAAAAAGAGGGCCTATACCCATTTTACCCCATGTGACAAAATATGGTATAAAATTTTTGTAAGTAAATAAATTTACTCATTTTTTGAGTTTTCTATTAGAAAAATCATTCTTCTTTAAAATCCAAACAGTTTATTTTTAAAATTCTTCCTGTATATTTTTTTGGAAAGAAGTTTATCACCCCCTAAAAACACTTTGTTCTATCTTCTGAAAAACAAAATGGCTGCCAAGCCCAGTATATATATTGCTAATTTGTTTTTAAGAAATTTAAATATTGCCAGATATGTGAGCATTTCATTCATACTTTAAATTTTTCAAAAAAAATTGCCTGGTAAAATAATAAAAATAATATATAAAATATACCCATTTTACCCCGGGTCCCCCTACTCTGTGAAACAGCACCGAAAACTGGCGATATGAAGCAATTAAAATAATAAAACTTTTTAATTTTATGGTGATTTTTTACAACAAAACACAGGACGCGTTTCGAGCTAAAAACATAACAGCTCGTCATTCCCTTTTGCATATCCCTCTATCAGGTAGCGCCATCTGTCGCATTCTTCCCAACATTCTTTTTCTTCAGTTCATTTTTGAACTTGTTCGTTTTCGGACACGTGTATGCTTTGCTGATGACGAGCTGTTATGTTTTTAGCTCGAAACGCGTCCTGTGTTTTGTTTTAATTTTATGGTGATTTTTTACAAAGTTTTATTATTTTAATTCCCCCTACTCTGTGTCTGTAATATTATACTACACTACTCAGTGTACTCTTTGGAGTGCAATGTTGTATGGTTTAGGAGTAGTAACACTTAAAATAAACAAAAAATAAAGAAACTAATAGATTTCAAGTAGATTTATTGTATATTGAGATTATAACAGGTTTTTTTTACGATCCATTTGCTGCACACGTGCTTTTCACATGAAGCCGCACTAGGCCAGTAGCCTCATAAGCGTCACTTAACTTTTACAAAAAATAGTATGTCTCTCTTTCACAGCAATTCCACTAGATTGAAAAGGTTCATTTGCATTGATCAGAACACAGCATATTTCAAATATAAAAGAAAATTTCCTTTCGAATGAAAGGAATTCTTCTGCGAAGAAATTTATACAATCAATACTGAAACAAAACAATTTGTTCTTACAAAGATTTAACAAAAATGTTAAACTTTTCATTAACAGTACATTTACGCTCAATTCAAAAGAGATGGTAACATTTTTTAGTTAACAAAAAACGAAGTATAAATAACACAATAATATAAATTACCAAACATTTTACAATAATGAAATACAAGTACATAGTTAACATATATTTATACAATATTGGTGAGAAACAATGTTGGAAATACAAAGCCACAAAATCTCATTTTTCCATCTAGAAGCTATTCTAATATGGAAAAGAAAATGAACTGTAAATGGTTAGATGTGGAGCTTGCATTGTTATCATTAAAAATAACTACGATTTCAAAAGTGGTGGGAAACTAAATAGGACTGCAAAACACCCCAAGACAGATACATGAAGTTAATACTATGATACTTTACTATTGAAGTTTAAAGTCAAACTCCTAATGTTAAATTCCTTTTTAATAGTTACAAACAAATTTCAATGAGAGTAGTTTTTTAAGTGTAACTAACTGTAAAGCTTCTTGAAGGAATCATAATATATATTAACCTGATTAATCATATAAACCTGATTCTGTAAGATAAGACTAAAATATTCACGCAATTGCGCATGCGTGAAGTTAAATTTACTAGATTTTCCATTTAGAGGAAAGATTGAGCAGGTCTGGTTAGCCGAGTGGTCTAGAGCACCAGTTTAAAGCTCCGAGCTTTCGTAGACAACGTAGGTTCGAGCCCAACGCCCGGCAAATTGATTTTTGGCGATAATTCATTTCGTTAATGACATATTTTATTAAGAGGAGAAGTTATATGATTTTGATTTTATTATTATTTGAATGGTTTATCATTAAATAAAATTTGACACTCAAAAATATTTTGAAAAAATAATTTTATATTTAAAATATTTAACCTAAAATATTTTGCATGTAATTATCAATTAAATAAATTAAGCTGATCTACAACTTTTGTTTATATTTTTTTACCATTATCAAGAATATATAAGTGTGTGAGTCAGAAGGAAAAGTTTGCTATTCTTTTCCGTAAAAAAATAAATAAATAAAACGGAAAGAAAGGAAAATATTCATATAAGAACTAAAAAATAAATTATATTGATATCCATGGTTTAATATTTAAAAAATGAAGAAAAAAGTAAAATAAAATTCAAGTAATAAAAAATATATATTATAAATCCTTAATTGCATCAAGTTTAAAATTTACGCTTTTAGAGACTGATATAAATAAAATGCATGGCAGCTTTTAAAGGTCGTGTAGTTAAAAAAATAAAAATAAAAATAGATATTGTTATTTTGTTATTTTTTCAACAAGAAAAATGAGACTGTAGTAAGTAAAAATAAATGCTCTGCCCAGTATTTTTCGGTAAATTTCTGATAAAAGGAAAGCATAATTGGTTGTAAATTATAAACTTAAAGTTCTTTCACTTCATTCAATAGGTTAAACTGACAGCATCCTCTAGCGCGCTTTCAAGAAATAGGAATCACTTATGCAATATAAAAATTTGTCACGATTTCAATAATTAATTTAAAAGCAACTAATTCAAAATTCAAGAATTTTTCTAATGGAACATCCAAGTTATTTACCGTCAAATCTTGACGGGTACTATCTAGTACATATTAAAACACAAAAATACTTTTTAAGACTGAACTGGACAGAGACAGATATTGGGCAATGCCAATATTTTTTATTGACTTAACAGATACTATGACCAACTCTATTATACTGATACTATCAATATTTTTTAACAATGTCTCTAGTCAATAAATTGTTATTCTTAACAGACATCAAATCCATTTTTACGAAGAATTGCCATAAAAAAAATTAAGATTTGATTTGTTGTTAGATTACTTTCAATGTAATAAGTCTAATTTTGCATTAACAGTTTCACGTCAGCTCTTGAAACATTGAAGATTTTGTTTAAGGTTTTTAAAGAGTCAAGAGAAGCAAAAAACTTAAGGGAGCTTTGTTCACTGAACACACATCCAAAATGGAAACTGAAGATAATATAAATCCAATATAGCAAACTGCAACATCCCCTAGCAGAGAGCATTATAATTAAAATGGCGGTGTCTGTGGCTGTGGAGGGCAAACCAAAATGAATGGTCAATGTGAGGATCAGACCCAAAGAATCTGAAATATCCAATAAAGAGTACACTATGCAGCAGAAAACACAGGAAATTGCAGCACCCCTAGTGGAGATAACCAGAATTCAGATGGTAGTGTTGGCACAAAAGATATCAAGACAAATGTTCCAACTTCTGTGAGGATCGGACCCATAGAACTCGAGATATTGAGTAAAGAATAAATGTACACTAGAGATCTCTCAATAAGAATTGTTCATGTTTTACAACCATATTGGTATTAAGACAATATTTCAGGACAACATTGATTCAGCATCGATTCGGGTAGAATCACTCATTTTTGTTTTTGTTCAAGTGGTCACTGCGGTCGAATCGATATAGGTGGTGTAGTAGTAGCATTTTACTTTTCTTTGAAATCGTCATAGCAGATCGATATGATCAATCTATACCCTTTAGCAGCCCATTAAGTCCTCTAGATCAGGGGATCCCAAACTTTTAGACCAATGTAATAATAAATAAAGTTCATACTTCCGAGTACCACCAGGTGACAAACTCAAAGCTATACACAAAAAACCTATGTAAACAGGTAACTGTTTGAAAGCAGAACAAATGAAAACAAAATGAAAGATTTGAAAAAAGCATGCGAAGGAATAAATTATTTTTTATAATATTTCATAGTGCATTTATCAATATAAAGTGTATCAGTTTTGGTTGACAAATATAGATGTACTTAAATAGAGAACATAAATACTACATAGCTTTGCTAAACATGAAAAAAAAATACATATTTTTATTTGAAGTCACCTTGTTCATCAATATTTTGCTATATGAATACTATGTTTATATCAATAGTCAAATACACTTAAGAAAATTTAATAAGTGAACAACCTACAAGAGAAATTCACATATCTTTTGAAAATAAACTGTGTATTAATGCAAGATTGAAGGTCAATGAAGTAAGTAATATACACACGTACAATATAGTAATAGTAGATTTTTTTTTCTTTATTTCAGTACGAGATAAAAAATCAACTCAATATCTACTGGAGCATTAGTTCCATTTTTCTAAAAAATCTACTCAAAATTATATTAAAATAAGATAAGCAAAATGCTGTCAAAACACTAACAACAGAGAGCAGATACCATGGAGCTGGTGAACTGACAAATTAAGAAAGAGTAGGTGTGATTGATTTGTTATTTAATTTTATTTCCCATACCAGTAAACAGAGCTACCAGTACTGGTATGCATACCATAGTTTGAGAACCCCCTGGTCTAGGTTTATCTGGAGCTCGATTTTACTATTTTTGAAGCAGAGTTGCTGTCAAATTTCATATAAGGGATTTTTACACTGTTATTACTATTGAATTTAGCATCAGAATGCTGCTTATTTTCAATGTTATTTTATCTTTCTCAAGCCTTTTAATATTCGCATTTTAATCATTACTATATTTAATTATTAATTGCACTACATTTTATGTTATTTTAACAGTCTCCTCTAGGGATAGGGTTTATCAAAATTATTTTACCCCCCTTCATGTAATACCTTAAAAAGTTGGTCATCCCAAACTTTCTAAATCCGCTTTTTTTTTGGAAATCCACCAATAATTTTAAGACCCAGGCCTAAAATGCTTAAAAGGGAGGCATCTAGCAGTAGTTTTTCGTACTCTAGTACCATATCTTTCACTCATGGAAAAATTATAAAACTTGTATCAATCGGTGTCCAAATTCGAATAAAAAATATTAAACATATGTTACATAATTTTAACTTCCCTTTTTCACCTCAAGAGGGTGCTTTAAACATTTTGCCTATTTTTTGTCCAAGAATTACGAAATTAAAAACAAAAACTTCTCACAAAAGCTTTCTCCTACCTTCTCATTCTAGTTTCATCTTTCTACCATCAGAAGGCACCCCTTTTTAAACTTTCAATATTTAACTTCAGGCTCTTGCCATTTATCATCTGATTTTCTAATTTTTTTTTCATTATTCCTTTCAATCATTACTAACATTCTCTACATTTTTGACCCATTCTGGTCATTAGGGCCCTCATTCTGGACAAGCTTTTGCAACATTGGGCCCTTCTTTATAACTCAAGCAGTAATCATACAATTAACTTTGTTCTTTTACCATTCGCTCATTCTCCCCTAAACTTTTTATTAATCTAGTCAACTTTGTCTTAAACCTTTGTCTGCCCCACCTTCAATTTGGAGCTTAATTGCCCCCCCTGAGGAGCACTTCTTCAACCATCTCCAGACCCGTCATGTAATACCTTATTAGAAAAGCCTGGGTCCTGTCTTCCATTTAGTTGCCCCATTTTCAAACCATGACCAAAGGTATATTTTGACGTCACCAAGTGTTTTATACCCTCGGTTTGCAACCCTGACTATTAGAGGCTTAGTTGCCCCCCTCCCCAGGGGGAATTTTCTCTTTTTTTCTGACCCCATCATGTCATATACTGTTGGGAAGCTTATTATCCCCACATTCATCTTTTCATCTAAAATTTATTTATTCTGTGAAATTAGAGGCAGAAGTATCGATCTATCCCCATTATCATGATTCACAATAAATTTTCCTGCCAAATGTTTAAGTTCAATCTAAGTTTTGGAATTACTGTTTGTAAGCTTATTTGTATAAGTATCAAAGAATCGATTCTTGAATATCCAATACTAGAATTTGGGAATAGATTCTTATTGTGATCGATGCAGTTTTATGTGATGTCAATGTTTATCGATACCCAATTTTTCCAGAATCACCCATCACTAATGTGCATGCATAAAATTAAATCTGGAATTTCATTTCATACTGCTGTTGAATGAAATCCAAATAGTTGAGGTGTTAGGTACCAGAAAAAAGCTATGGCTATAGAAGAGATGGTACGTTCAAACATCACTCCTGACTGGAGATGGCTCAAATATTATTGGTGTTCATCTAATTTGTTACAATAATACCAGACAAATATTTTATTTCTGTAAAGGGAGTTATAGGATGTGTTTCTTTTTTTACCCCAATGCTTTTTAATTACTGATTTTTGCAAATAAATGAAAAATAGTAAAAGGTTGCATAATTTAAAAAGTACTAAATATTATTTTGTTTATTTAAAAAAAAAATTGCAACTGTAGCAAGTGAAAATAAATGACCAATCTACTCAATATTTTTAATTTAACTGTTACTAAAAAGTAAGGATAATAAGTCTTAAATGACAAGCTTAAAATTCTTTCATTCATTAATTGGGGCAGTCAGACTGACAGCACTATGTATCCCCTTAAATCTACAGTAACCAATTATACGAAATAGAATGACAATTTATCAAGTTTTTAATAATTAATTGGAAAACAATAAATTTAATAATTTATACATTTTGAAATTGATATTTAAGAAGTATATTGTTATTTAAAATAAATTTTAACAGTAATCCTCTTTTAGAAGCTTTAGATATGCAAATACATAACTACAGCTTTTTCACCAAGTAGATTTTATGTTATGTTTTAAAAAATACCCACATTGCGTTTTTTTTTTTTTTTTTTTTTTTTTTTTTTTTTTTTTGGCAACTAATAAAAAGAAATTTAAAATTAAGAGTTCAAAACTTCATAATTCATAAATAACTTCACTGAATGACTTTCCATGAAATATCCAGGTACAATTTATGGAAGAATCCAAATATGATGTAAAAATTGGGTTGTTTGTATCGAAAATGTGAAAGTTTGTTACAATATAAATATGAAGATGGCCCCCAAAGCTTACTGTTTTATCATAAAATTGAAAGACATAATTCACAATAGAATGACTATCTTAGTTTGTTTTTTTTGGGACAATTTGACAATAAAAATATTTAATAATAGCAATAAGAGACAAGTTAAACAATCAGTTATACATATCAGAAGTAAAAATTTAATTAAAATTTAATGTTTGATAACAAAGTAAGATGCATCATGTCTATTGAAAAAGTTACTACATAGTATTCGCTAAATGATGAAGTAAATTTTATTCCAATAACTTTTAACATTCCTAGTACCTTGGAATTTTCAAGCATTATTAGTTTTTCATGCTTTGAACCAGAGACAGAATTTAAGAAAATGTAGTTTCTCTCACTAAGGTATCTATTTGGTTTCATTTATTAAGCTGAAAATGAAAAACTCATTGGGGTCAATAAAAATTCCCAATTGTATTAGGAATTTTAAAGGTAGAAAATATTTATAAAGTAAAAAAAAAGAAGGTTTCTATTAAGATTTCATTCAATGCATGCTCCTGATCTGAACCATCTGACAAATTGAAAATAGATAATTTTTAAAACAATGAAAAATGAACTCAAAAGTGTGATTAGGGGAAAAAAAAACAGAAAACATTAAAAAATAACACACTATTTCTCAACCAAAGTGGAAATAGGGAAATAAAACTTTTATATTACTATCATAAAAAAGTAAAAAGTAAACCCGCTTTTAATCAATATATTATAGAAAAGAGTAACAAATGCATATGAAATAAATGTTTCAAGTCTGTGAGCACAATATTTACAGTTTGTAAACTATACATTTTATATTATTTTGAGAACACAGAGTAAATTGGATAAACATACAGGTAGTCCTTGGGTATTGAAAAAGCACACATGGTGTGAAATTGTACAATGTAAGTTCAGAAGTCATGACAAAGTTGCAACTTCCAATCATAATTTTACACATTATACACTTACACAGCATAAAATAATGGTAGGGGAAGTTCAGAAATTTCCCCAGTTTCATTCACATCATATATCATGTAATATATACAAATATACATGCAAAATTTAGACATTTTATTCTGATTTTTCATCAAGATAAAAGGCAATTAAAAAGAAAAATATTATGAAATAAATTGCTCTTTTAATTTAATATATGAATTATTTTTCAAAACAGAATGTGTGTATTTAAACTATATCAGACATTTTAGTTTTTCTTTATTTGTTCTTCAATAACTTTAATTAGAATATGTACACTAAAAAAATATATTCCTTTTAATCATATTTGCTATCCATGTTATTAGGAAATTTAATGTTTCCTTAATATATACATTAAGAAAACATTTTCACTTAGTTTAACGTTTGTCAAATTCATAGTTTTCATTTATTTCAAAATAGTTATTTTAGGCAATTTTGTAAAAAATAACTTATTTTACTTTCATTTCTTTCATCCATAGGGAGATATTTTGCACAATTTTATATTTGTAAGAAAAGTTAAACTTTTTTTTTCGGGGGGGGGGGGGGGGTCATTGAAATAAAGCATCAATACCTGGATGTTTAACATAGCCAAAAAGTATTTTTCTACTAGCATAAAGTACTTAAATAGCTTATATGCTGTTTGATTTTATGTATAATCATAGAATGAAATTCTTCCAGTTCCAATAACACTGATACACCACTGGATTAAGAACGGATTATGCACATCAGCAGCAAGATAAAATGCTATAAATAATAATAATACTGCTTATGTGAATTATGATAATCAGAAACACTGTACAATAGGGTGGATCGTAGATTTTTTTTTTTATTATTTATTCAAATTCGGCCCAGTGTGCGAAAGTTGCATATTTTATTGCTTATTATGTAAAAAAAAATTTCGCCCCCTGAATTGATATCTTCATGCGCCTCAAGGGGCGGAAATCCTCGAATTTATGCTAATTTTCCTGAATTTTAATAGCTATTAAAAAATTACTTTGTTATTGGCCCATTGTGGATACAATGCTATTATGTCCCTTACCATATGCAAAAAGTTTTAAATCCCTTGAACATCATCTTCATGTGCCCCAAGGGGGGCAAAATCCCAGAATTTTAGCTAAATTATGCCAATTTTCCTGAATTTTAATAGCTATTTAAAAAAATCAATTTGCTATTGACTCATTGTGGATACAATGCTATTACGACGCCTAATTATATGTAAGATGTTTCAAATCCCTACATCATCATCTTCACGTGCCCCAACAGGGTTAAAATATTATGAAATCTGACAAAATTTGACTTATTTTAGGTTTGTATGAAGATACCGTTACATAATAAAAATCAAGATTTACACAAATTTTTAGTAATTTCGGCTACATATGTTCCTTTGCCATATTTGCATGTAACTCCTCAGTTTTAATAAGCATCAAATAATTATAATAGGTAAGAGCACCCCTTCAGGTGCATGAAGATGATGTTCAAGGGATTTGAAACTTTTTACATATAATGAAGAGACATAATAGCATTGTATCCACAATGGGCCAATAAAAAATTAATTTAATAGCTATTAAAATTCAGAAAAATTAGTGTAATTTAGCTAAAATTTGAGGATTTCGCGCCTCTTGGGGCGCATGAAGATATCAATTCAGGGGGTGGAATTTTTTTTTTTACATAATAAGCAACACAATATACAACTTTCGCACACCAGGCCGATTTTGAATTCAAAAATTTTTATTCTACGATCCACCCTACTGTACAATTAAGACATATTTAATAAACATCATTTATCTGAGTAAAATACTCTTTTCTTGAAAAATTAAAAATACTAGATAAATCTTTAAACCATATGAGTAAAACATAAGTAGCAGCTAGATTAAGTTTAAGCTGATTGGCACGAAACATTTTATAGCAAATATATAATCATTTCAACAGTATAATGTTTAGAGTTCAATAGATATATACTACAATTGCCTTCTTTATAGTTCTCAAGAACCTTTTTCAAACTTTAAAAAAACAGGGTGGGTTTTCCCATTAGAATGTAATGTGTAAATTGTAACATAAAACACCCACATTTAAGTTGGAAAGACTCAAATTAAGAAATATGTCATTAGTTTAATTTTTTTTTCTTCGTTCACTTAAAAAGCATGAAAAGCTTTAAAGTAAGGCACTATTGTAAAACAGTAAAGCTTGAAATTATGTAATAGGGCTGGATACATTTTGAATATTCTCACAGTATTTAAATTTAAGCCTACTTAAAATTAGGTTTAGAAATTTTTTAGTCAGAAGGTCTCATTTACAATTTCATTGAAAATACTTCTAATAAGGCAGTTTTAAAAAAGAAAACAATCAACATGAGGCAAAAATTACCATCTTTTTGACAAAGTACATTTCATGTTCACAAAACTACCAAACTGACTATGAACAGCATAGTCTATTTCAGCAATCATTTTGAAAATCTTTCAGTAATATAGCCAAACTAATTTTAATAATTTATTAACCGCCTTTCATAGCTGCCACAAACAAACAAAAGACAGTTCTCATTTTTATAAATACAGTTAAACAGTAATTTATCTAATCAAACAATAAAAAGTAAACTAAATATGTAGCAATGAACCATACCACTGAAATCACAGCTTTCAATAAAATATATATTCAAGGACAACCTGTATTTAATTTTTATCTAACTAACTGTCAAGTAAAAACAGCAGAAATAAATGAACATTTTCACTGCTCAAAAATTATCATGGTATAAATAAAAAAAAATAATGATACACTAGAATGATAAATGTTAAAAAGACCTGAACATTTTAAATAAAAACATATGAATAAAATAAAAAAGTATGTCACATATTATTTTCACAAGTATGAAAACAGTAAAATGTGATTTTTTCTTTGAAAATGCAATATCACAGTATAAGTACTAAAATAGAAATGACAACAAATATGGAATACTACATTCATAAACTTTAAACTAATAAGAGGATGAAAATAAAAAAATGATTAAAAATGATATTTTACTACAGTTTGATTTAAATGATAAATATGTACACATGATATATGCAAATGCATTTTTTCCTAAAATTTATTTAAAATTTCGTCTTTTTAAAACTCATGCTACATATCACACATTGAAGCTGGAAGAAAATAATAGTATATAATGTAAACAAAAGATTTAACCCTCTAAGCAGCTGTTCTGTAATTTTATATTGGCAGAAAAGAACTGGCTGTAGGCAAAAATAGTTTTATTAGGATTGTATTTGAAAAAATATTTAACATGAATGTTTATGAAAGGTGTGTTTAGCACCAAACTGCAAAGTAAATTTTAAATAAATAAGTTTCATAAACATTTTTTATTAAAGTGCAAGAAAGCCCCCAGACGTTCAGAGGGTTAAAAGAACTAAAGCAAGTAACATTTACTAAATGTCACTCTTTTAAACAAGATTGAATACTTAAAACTAATATGCATTTAAAATAAAGCAATACCATCAAGGCACCCAAATATAATTGAGTTGAGAGTACTATGATTATTTTAAAGAAGAAAAATAGTAACACACACACACATATTTATATATATATATATATGATATCCACATCTAATAACGAAATATAGATTGCTTTTCATTTATATTAAAGATCGCTTTATAATGACTAGAATCTGTAACTAAAAAATGTAAATAATACATCACAAAAATTACATCATGTAAAAAAATATTTCTACTAAACTTTATTTTATTTTTTTATCAATTATTAAATTTTGAGAGTAAATTTTATAGTCTAAAATATTTTTTTTTCTAAACATACTTTCATACTTTTTATATAATTATTTACACACATATAAATTATATTATTCTAGAAGTATGATTTTTACATTAAGTATAACTATGGGAAAATTCAGCAAAAAAAAAAAAAAAAAAAAAAAAAAAAAAAATGAAATATCTAACTTCCTATATTTCTAAATTTGCTCCATATACTATTCTGGGTTGTTGATAAAATTAACAATTTGAGTAAAGAACAGTGTGCAATAGAATTTTATAAGTACTATTTAAAATTAATTGTCCAGACATTCACCAACTAATACTAAAAGGAGGATAAATAAAACAAGGCACTTGATCCTGAACACTATCATTTTAGTTCAGTATCAAAGAGCATTCATGGCAATAATACATTTTTTTTCCATTCATTATCTCAAGCCGCAGCAGTACTTTTTAACATTCATAGCCATTGATTTATTATCCAGAATCATACTTACTGTGAAACTTTATCTTGAGTTGTTTAGATTACTTGCTGCAGTTTCTATCATCAAAACAGCAAATAAATGAGTTGATATTTTAGACAATTTGATCAATCCTACATTGCAGTCATAATACACAGATACATGATAATACACAGAATCTATTATAGAAAATTTTGGTTGTAAAGCAAGAATTCATCTCAATTTTTCTGTCACTACTCAAAAGGAAATAAAACAATTTAAAATAGAATACTACAGGACTATAATAAAATAATACAGTCTTTGCAGCATTGCTACTTTTTAAAAAAATACATAAGTGAAATATTGGGGAAAAGCTGATTTTTTTTCTCCTAGTCTCATCACCAAGAATAAACAATGATCTTACCAATAACTAAATTAGTTATTTTGATTTTGGGACACTAGAGTAATCTTTACCACAAAAGCAGTAAACATACAAAGTAAACATACTAACTTAATATAGATTTCAAACATTACAAGCATCTAATTCCAAACCTGGATTCAAACTGGCCTCTTCTTAAATATTAGCCATTGCTTGAATTACTAGAAAAACAATGCCATTAAGAAGCACCAACTCTAATGGTATCTTATTCTAGAAAAGGGCAATTTCATGAAGCGGCTGCAGCAGCAATGAAACAAATAATGCAATCTTCATTAACATTTAATAAGAAAATGAATATTTATCAGACAAATTAGAATTAAAGTAATAGTCTAGACTACTGATTCTCAACTGGGGAGGTTGTGTGTGTGTGTGTGGGGGGGGGGGGGGGAGGGGTATGCAGAGCACCAATTGGAAGTCCAATTCATAAAAATAATGCTAGTATTGGTGGAAAATCAAAAAGCTACAAGTAAAAATGCAAACACAAAGCTTTTGCATTTTAGTTTATTTAAAGTCCAATACGATACTTCCAAAATGGGAAAAGGGAAAATCTGAGCAATTAATTAGCAATTTCTATCCCTGTTCATTATGAGATTATGCATGTGACCTCCCATTTTCTCCCAAAGCTGTCACTGCATTGTGCACATTCTTTTTTCTTCTGTTATTGTTTTAGTACTTTTTAAATATCTAGAGATTTCCCAAATCATCTTGAAGCTTACAGCTTCAATATTGTCAGTGAAAATGTTATTCAAAATAGGTTATCATTGAAAATTAAATCATTATTAAATTGAAATTTTATTGGCCATTGAATTGGAAACACCCAGTCATCAATAAGCCAAGATTTGTTCTCTTTTTTATGAGGGCTTAATTTGAAATATTTTGCTATTTATTGTTTCGAACAGTTTTGCATCACAAAATGGATAAGTGGTTAAAAACTGGAAAATTTTTAGAGAGCTGAAATTATCACTGAAATTCAACAGCTGCCAGTACTTGAAAGCAATCTGATTAGTTATAGAATAAGGGCTGCAGTATCTAATATGTATATTCTAATAAGAGAAAGTTAACACTTAATAATAATAATAAACCCCACAGAACATTGGCGTTTCATCAAAGAAGAAAACATTACATTTGGACATGTAAATTTTCAATTAAAGAAGATGAAGACTATCCAAGACTATCATGTATTTTTTGTAGAGAAAGATTGTCTTACAGCATAAATGTAGCAAATATCTAATTTATAAACAAAATAACATAATATAAAATATAATAGATCTGGAAAACAGATTTTTCCAGAAAGAATTTAATGTAATTAGGTTTTTAAAAGCAAACTATGAGAATGCAGTCAAAGCATATTACAGAATATGTTATATAAAGACAGTAAAAATCATACAATTGTTGAAAATTTGATCTCTCGTTGTACCAAAGATGCTGTTCAATGTATTTTTGATATAGTCTGAAAAATTAACAATATTCCTTTATAAAAAAAATGCATTTTTCCCAGAGAATTAAGAACCTGTTTGAAGATATTGAATATTTAGTAATAATAAAATTAATTAAAAGTTGTCCATTTTTTTAATAAAGATAGATGAAAACACTGATGCTTCCAATCTGTCAAATTTTGTTTGTTATTGCAAGATATTTGAATGATAATGTACTTGAAAGAAGGATAGGTTATATGCGAAAAAAAGACTAGGTAACTTGCAGTGGTGATAACTGTACAGATTGTAAAAAAACATGTTTACAGGGTTGCATAAAAAAAGTTACTCAACTCCTAGCTCATAGCCAATGCTGTATTAACAAACAAAGTCTTTCAAATATAAATCCTTTGTCAAATTTACCTAAGGAAACAATTCTTTTAATTTTATTAAGAGCAACTGCCATTTCAACAAACTTTTGATTACATTGCTTTTCAATACAGAAGTGAGGTGAGTTTTGTGAGAAAAACTCACAATATTGTCTGAATTAAGACTAAAGTATTTTTTAGATTTACTTTTAGAGAGGATCACTTAAGTTTAATAAAAGTGAGAGGCTTTAAAAGCTTGTACTTAGAATTTTTTTCATAAATAAATTTAATTTAGGAATACAGTACAATCGCCTAGCCATCTTTAATTATTTTAATAATGAAGTCTTTGATTAAGAAATTAGATTTTGGAGAATCTTGTATTAAAATAAACCAGCACAAAGATCTTTATTCACTTAACAGTCTCTTATTTGTGCATGTACTGGAATTATTAAAATAAGCTAAAAATAGCATAACAATTCATTTAAAAAAACGTTAAAGTGTTAGTTGGACATTATTTTTTTTCAATGAATTAAAATTCAACAATCCTAAAAATTTCCAGTTTCTGAAACTGATTAAACTATTGACTGATTCTTCTTAACAATAATTAATTTGTTAAAAAAAGAAAAATATACAACAATAAAAAATAAAAAGAAATATCACTGAATTCTGGATAACAGTGCAAGAGTATCAAGAGCTTAATGATAAAATATTTTTTGCCTTTCATGAACACAAAGCTTGTTGAAAGAGTATACCTTGTCTTATGCACATAATAAGATTGAAGTAAATCTGGACTTGAAATTATATGTCTTTATTCAAACCTGATAAGAAAAAAAAAACCACTCAATTTTATTAAACAAGCTCAAGGATAGCATTTAAATTATTAACAGCCATGTTCAATAGCTTTTGTAACAAGATGAGTAATTGTTACAAGCTTTTATCATAAAAAAAAATGTTAAAATTTTATTGCTGTTTATTTTTTTTCATGTTAGGTTGCCAATACCTAAATTTTCAAATCTATTATAAATGTCATTAAATTAATTTCAGTTGTTTTATTATTTAGCTAGTCTAAGAACATTAAGAAGAAACAAACTGTTCTTATATAGAAGGATGGGTGAAATATAATGAGAAGGGATACTCAAATGAAAAACCTAATCAATGAATACAGGAGAGAAAAAAATTGCTACAAACTATTGATCTATACTAATATGTCTGTACTATGTAGCTTAACAAATGATGTTTTTTCAGGAGAAAAATTAAATTAATATAAATACTTATCAAACACTCTTATTAATGATCTAAATTAAACTGAACATACTAGATATTACAGTAAAAGTTTTTTTTTTTCACAAATGTGTGGACAATTATCAATAAATAGTCTATATATGCACATATGAAAACACATCCTGCAAGTCCAAAATATGAAACAATTAAATGAGACAAAACTCAGATTAAAGTTATAAAAATAATTTGATGGTGAATAATACAAATATCAAAGCAATTACATTACAGTAAATATAAGGTAAGAAGCTCATAGTGTAAAGTCAGGTACTAAATCACCGATAACTAGAGAATTTAGCTATCTTTATTAAAATTTATGTTATTTGCACCAATCAAAAAGAAAAAAAGACAAAAATCTTTCATATGAAAATATGAAACTGTGATTAAATGCCATCTTAAAATTATTTAATATAGCTAGCCAGAAAAAATATATTTAAAATTAATACGTATAGATTTTTCTTTCCAAATTTATTAAAATACTTATTTAAAACTGATGTCAAATTTGGGACTGAAAGCGAGTCTATTCAAGAATTTTGAAAAATGGAAAAGCCTTTAGTAATGAAAAATTAGAAATGCAATTAACAAATATATATAACAGACATAAAACAGATAAAAACAAAAAATAAACAGCTATAAAACGGGAATATCTACATAGCAAAATATAAATGTAATATACATTAACTGATGGCACATAATGCAATTGCAGTACACAGTCTTTAAGATTATTATTAACCAAGCCATAATCTTGAGTAAATGACTTAATAAGATAAGTACACAGAAAGATATGATTAATGTGACTTAAAATCTTTAAAAAATATAAATGAGCAGTTTTAGAAAAACATGATAAAATTAGGTAAACATTAAACAAATGCTCTCTAAAATGAAAACCTAAGTGTATTTTGATCACTCATTTTATGCATGCAATTTTAAGAAAATATTGTTTTACACAATCAACATTACCTACAGGATTTACTTTCTTAATTGTAACTGTGGTTCATCACAAAAATACCCATTTTCATTAAACATTTCAAATACAGCTACTTCTAATGCCCTCTTTTAATAAAAAAATAAAATATAGAAATCATCAGCTGTAAAAATCATTTACACATGATGTTCTAAACTTTAAACAAAATTATTTCAACAATGTATTATTCAACAAATATTATATCAAATATATCTGAAACACATTGTTAATATTAGTTACCCAAACCATATTAGAAATATTAAGACTGGAAACAGAACAGTACTACAATACTGTATTGTACAGATAAAATCTCACAACCTACTTCAAAAGATAGTAACATCAAAATATAACAACAATGAGAACTTTAAGCCTCAGAAGGATATAACAGTCTTGTTCGTTCATTAGTTTGTTCAGCTGTTCCATTCACAGATTTCTTTTTGCCATTTAAACCATCTCTCAATTTTTCACCAACAATTATTTCAACAGAATCACAATCTTCTGGATTACTGTCATCTTCTACAACACTATTTAAGTTGTGCGGCATATCAATCATGGGAATTTCAGAATTAGTGAAAATACTTGGTTTAACTACAGAATCTTTACTCTTCTGATTTTTCAGAACACCGTCAACTACAATATTATCTGAGCAACGGCTTATACAGCCTACTTCAACGCTAGCTCGACGTTTCGCCACATCATTAGCCAGACTGATATTAGATGTTCTATTCGGAACAGGACTTTGTCCATTTCGCCGGTTATTTTGAGTTGGACTTACATTCACTGATGTAGAATCAGGCTGCAAACGGTTCAAAGATCCCGATGAAGTAAACTGGAAATCATGTTCCCAATTGTTATTAAAAATTTCTTCATTTTCAGGATCAAGTTTATGATGTCTTTCCATCAATGTTGCTCTGTAAGCAGCAAGATATACTGTCCAATGTATCTTCATATAAAGAGTTTCAGTTATAGTAACTACAGTATAGTCAGGAATAAAAGTTCTTGAAGTTGAATTATCAGGGCTTGAAGATAAACTAGTTAAACTCTGCAAATGATGCTGCGATGAAGAGTCACCTAACAAAAAAGAGAGAAAGAAAGATTTATATATGGGAGGTTCATATACAATAAAAATTACAATAAATTTTTTCTAGTATTAAATATTTATTAAACAAAAATAGAATGAAAAAAGAGGTCAAAATAGCCATATTGGATAAAATAAAATAAAACTAAAAAAAGATTAAATTAAGTATAGGGCTATTAAAAAAAAATGATTTCCTACTCTGCTTTTTATGTATGCATGTTTGTTTTAAATGGATGAATGTGTTAAAAGTTTGGACAGTGTAATGCATCCTGCCTTCTTAATTTAAGGGATAATTGTGCTCTTGTAAATGTGACACACTTAAGAAACAAATGTATAAAGGACTAGAAAACAGGAATTCTGCTTTTTCAGAATTCAGTGTCTCCCCTGATGAAAAAAAATATATGTATATATAAATAGTACAAAACCTATTTCAATTTTAAGACTTAAAGCACACACTTTTATTTTATGTACAATGACGTCATTCGCATCCGCTTAAGAATTCCACATTTATGATCCACTATTAAACATCTACAGTAAAGCATGCATAAGGATGTCACTATCACAAAATAATGCACAAATGCAGCAAAAAGATGCCGTTATTAAAGAAACTCGACAAAAAAAGGGCTATCTAATGATTCATAGGCATTCATTTGTTTTTAATATACACGATTTCAGTCATGACGTTTTGGTTGGAAACTGACTCCAAACAAACAGTTGCTATGTTGTATTTTCTATTTTGTTTGTGTGTTACAGCTATATCTTATATGTATATCTCACATCTAAGTGTTTTAATACTTGATATGTATTGGTAACATTTTCCACAAATTATATTTAAAAAGAAATGACAAATAGCAACCGTTTGTCTACAGATACTTACAATTAAATATAGTTTATAATAGCTCCATGCTTTAACAGAAATCATTGGTTTTTATTTTTTCAAAATAGCACGTATTTTGATTACATTTTCTTTCAGATGTTATGAGAAAATGGCAACAAAAAGATATAATTGCTATTTTCAACTATTTTCCTTTTACTTTCTATATAAATGGAGTACTTGAGTTGCCAAAATTAAACAAATGGTACAAATTGCATTTAAAAGTACTTTTTTTCTCCCAATATGATGGTATAAAAATTGAAAATGTGCGATGCTTAGAAATTTAAATTGCTATAGAACATTTAATCGCACAATGATACATCTGCTTTGTTTATTGCTGGTGTCTGTAAGGTAACGTTATTTTTTGGAGACAAAATAAGCTGGGAAAAAGATATAGCATACCCATCCTGGGGGCTAACAAGAGCAGGCATGGAAAAAAAAAGTAAACAGCCCTACTAACTCTTCAACAAATTATCGTAGAAGAAAGTTACTGGTCCTGAACGACTGGAAATAAAGTCTACTTTTAAATGATGTATATAAAATTTGCTTAGGGTTAATTGTTATAAAATTTGCTTAATCTACATATTAAAACAAACCCAAACTTCATTTTTTTTTCAATGGCAATACCCAATTTTAACAAGATATTTCAAATCTTTGATTCAAACTATGCCTAGACACCAAATTTCATGTCATTTGAATGATAAGTTTTTGAATTATAAATATTAGAAATTTAGTGCTTCTAATGTTAAATTACATTTTCATATTTTTATTTATATCTCTTGAAATTATATTCCTAATGTTCTAATATTTTGTGTAGCAATAATACTAATATACCCAAACATAAATATGCTCAATTTTCAATTTTTATAATTTTATGATATGAATTATGAAATTAATATTTGAAAAAATTAGGAATTGCAACCTACAATTTTTTTGATGGATTTAGACTTATTAAGCCCTGCTTTATGGAAATCCAAAATTTCACATTTTTCTTCCAAGTAGTTTTCAAATTATGCTTAAAAATGGCAAAATGATGGTTTAAGAAGTGATGATGATAGAAGTGACTAGATATTTTGAAATTTCTTCTGCTATCCTGTAATCTAGCAGTCTTCAATGACTCCTTGAGTGGCACTTAAGATGTTTGATCAAGAAGGGGGCTCTCTCGGTCAACAATCGAGTACCAAACTTCAATTTGGATACAGTTCCTAAAATACACTCGTTTTAAAATAATTTCTCAGAAACTTATTGTGTGAATTGCATAAAAATTTGTTTTTTTTTGGCTAATTGAAGGGTGTAGAGTTCATTTATGCTGTCAGAATTGTGTACTGCTATTGAAAAAAACAAAGTTATGGTTCCTTTTAATATGTAGATGGCACCCTAAGCAAATTTTATATACATCATTTAAAAGTAGACTTTATTACTAATCATGTGGTACCAGTAACTTTCTTCTATGATAATTTTTTGCAGAGTTAGTAAGGGATGTTTACCTTTTTCTTCCCCATGACTACAATCCTTGCTTATTTTTAAAATTCTTTAACTTGGTGGTAAAAAATGCCAATTTCCTAATTTAATCATCATACAGCACTATCTACTTCTACAAATACAATATAGTCAAAATTTAATTTATGAACTTCAAGACACTGGAATGGGAATACAGAAAAAAGTTTATAATTTGTCATTGGGGGAAGAATGAGTATTTTGTAAAATAAAATTAAGTAAAAAAAAAAAAAAAATGAAGTACTACCCATGCAAAGAGTTATATAGAACTTTTATTTTTCTCTGTAAATAACGAGGATAATTTTATGCACCAGTTTTGCATAACAATTTAGGACATAAAAAAACTAACTCAACAATAGGATGGCATTCATATTTTCAAAGCTAACTATTGATTTATCAGTAAGAACACTGTTTGTGCAGAAATAAAGACAACATACCAAGTACGCTTTATGCTACACTGCAAAATTTCTTACAAAAAATAACTCACAAAAACTAAAAGATCAGCCTTTCAACTAAATAGACATGAAAATATCATCACTTCAATAGTTAAATATTTTCAACTGTTGTAGCTAAAATCAATGGATCATGTGCCATCTGTTAAATAAAGTGCACACGCATGCATAGTTAAAAGATCAACAGTGTGGAATGTTATAAGGAAGGAATCCATTTTTATCTATACAGGATGTCCCAACAAAATTAAAACATACTTTAATTTCTTTACCTGTTACAGACTAGTAGGCAATACAAATTGAAAAAAGTGTTCAAAAAGGTAGGATATAAGTTTGCATTAATGAAATAGCCATACCATTAACTTAACAAAATCTTAAAAAAAAAAAAAAAAACTACATATCAGAATCTTTAAATTGAAAGAGTAATGCTTACTTAAAAAAAGGCCTATGTGAATGGGGTCATATAACAAATTAGAAATGTAAATCTCAGATGTTGCAAGAAAAAGAAAACCATCGATGATCATATGCAATTGACCTTAAACAAAAGATAATCAATGCCTGCAATAATATTAGTGGCGAAGAACTGCACAATATATATAGAAGTATTATTAAAATATTAGTGGCTATGTATTATAAATATATGAATTATCCTTATTTTTACAGATGAAATGGTACAAAAAAGACATAAGTCAGTTTTTCCCCCCTCCATTATAATTCTTTTACTTTTAAAGATACTGGAATGCATTTTTCTGTAATGATCTTTGTTAAAATGCAAAAATGTACTTGCAGCAGTAGTTGTAATACAACTAAACTTCTTCTTGTTGCCACTCCGTACATGCATATGTAACAGGTATGTGAGCATCTGCCTGTAATAAAAAGTATTTGCTAATTACATTAAATAATCTCTGGATTAACAGTTAAATGATTTTTATTATAAGTATAGAATAACTTAATAGGTTATGGGCTTATCACACTTGTCATTGTAATATGACTGTGTCATATAAGTATACTTAAAGGAATCATTGGTGAAACCTACTAGGCCTAATTGTTTAGTGTGGTATGAAACTGTTGAGAGATTTATGACTAGAACTGTTTTTGAAATTAAAAATGGATTTCAAAGTGCACATGGAAAAATTAGTAATTGCAATTGGACTATGTTGAAAAGGCGAATTAATGTTGAGACATCAGGAAGTGTTGGATGTTGTCAATGGAAAATTTGTCTGTCTGGACGATCCGGAAGCGACAGCTACAACTGATGAAATAAACACTTTTGAAAAGAAAAAGAAGTCATTTTATAAAAATGATGCCCTTGTACAGTTGCTGTTAGTCAGAAACATGGACAAAGCCAATGTGGAACTTACAGCCATGTGTGACACAGCCAAAGCTATCTAGGAGAAACGTATCTCTGTATACGAGCAGAGCTCTGATCAATGAGTAGATAGACCAAATGAACTTTTCTTTACTAGTGAAAAGACAGTTCTGAAGATGTTACTCATATTTCTCAGTTGCAGAGAAATTTTCACTAGCTGAATGACGAACTAAATAGACTTGCTAAGACTGAACTACTAGATTTGTTGTTGATGAGCCATATCATGTCAATGTTGCCACAGGAATATTTCGAATTTAAAAGTGTTTAAGAGTTTGCACCAATTGAGGAAAGGACTATTAACAAGCTGACACAGAGGTTCAGATTAATTGAGATGAGATTGCCAAATAAGCAAGGTGAATCAACTGCACTTGTTGCTGGACAAAATAATAAAAAGAAATTAGACAAAAACAAATTTGAAAAGATAAGAAAATGCTCCAAATGTCATATACCTGGGTCCATTTCAAAGAATTGTCCAAAGAGCAGTAACAGTACTCACAAAAAGCCAGATGGTGATGCCTTCATGTGCCTAATAGATGGGATAACTGATGAAGAACTGCGGTTGGCTAATTCAGATGCTTCAGCTCATATGACAAAAAGAAAAGAATATTTTGTCACATATGAAACCTTTCCTATTCCAAGACAAATAAGAATAGGTAATAGTTAAGCCATATTAGCTTATGGTCAAGGAACTGTTAATGTGGAAATGTTTATAAACAGAAAATGGGAGAAAAATCATCTTGCTGAAGTATGGTATGTCCCAGAGATTGATAGAAATCTTTTTTCTATGGGTAAAACAATCGACAAAGGTTTTAGCTTCAAAGCTGAAAAACAGGGATGCATTTTTTTTAAAGATGATGTGCTAAGGTTAAAAGACATGAGAACACCTAATTGATTATATGCCTTGCAGATGAAGGTAAGAAAACCTGCTAGAATTCCTGAAGTACACATTGTCACACAGAAGAAAACATCCAAATATGGCATGAAAGATTTTGCCATCAAAATAAGAAACATGTAAGTGAAGTTCTCAGTAAATATGGAATAAAAATAGAAGTAGAATTCTGTGATGGCTGTTTGTATGGAAAGCAGCAGCATAGAAGCTTTGGTACTAGAACCAATAGACCTACAGTGCCTGGAAAGTGGACTTATGTGGCCCTATGGAAGAAAAATCCAAGGTATTTTTTATCCTTTAACCACTTCACCATTTGCCCTGAGATAAGTCGGGGGTAAAAGGGCAGTTTACCCTACCTGTTGCCAGGGAAGTGGTGAAAGATGATTTCTCCAAATTCAGGAGAGTTTTCTTCGTCAGTACAAAAAGTGAAGTTTTCAATTGTTTGAAAGTTTTTTTGAATGAAGTTAAAGTAGCTGGTCACACCATTAAGGAATTTTTAAGTGATGGTGGGAAAGAATTGTATATTTCTTCTGTGCATGAAATGCTCCACTGTAAAGGTATTAAAATTAGAGTTGCAATGCCATACACTCTACAGCAGAATGGATGTGCGGAAAGGCTGAACAAGATTTTGGTTGAAAGTGCTAAATCCATGATCCATGCAAGAGATCTGGCTATTAAACTCTGGGCAGAAGTCGTAAACACTGCAGCATATGTATTAAATTTAACTGGTCCATCAGCTGTTAAAGTTAAGACACCTGCTGAACTGTGGTTTAAAAAATAAACAAAAATTGACCGTCTTTGAGTATTCAGCATACTGTGTTATGTTCATGTGTAAAAGCAAAAAAAAGCACAAGTGGGACAAAAAGAGTGTTAAGGGTTCATTTGTTGGCTATTATGACAGAGACAGATATCGTATTCGGCTTCCAAAGGAAAATAAAATTATACTCGGTCAAGATGTCAAGTTTAAAAATGAAGCTATGTTTGAAAAGAAAGAACAATTGACCATTGTTCAGGATAAAAAAAATTACTCTGAAGTCTCTGTTAGTAAGGATAATGTTTCAGAGGAAGAACAGTTTTCAAATGAAAGGGAATCTGTCTCACCAGATAAAGAAGAAACATAATCCTTGGGACATAACAAGTGTCAAATAAATAAACCGCCTACTTCAATGATTATGTACTACTAGCACATTTTGATGTACATGACTCGTATGCATCAGCCATGGAATCTAAACATTCTACATATTAGAAAATTGCTATGGATGAAGGAAATGGCTTCTTTAACAGAAAATAAAGTTCAGTCTTGTGGATTTACTCTCTGGAGAAAAACTGATATAAAATCACTGTGTGCTAAGAGTAAAGACTAAAGCTGATGGCAGCATTATCAGATACAAAGCAAGGTTGGTGGCAAAAGGTTATACACTATACGGCCAATGGTGGCCAGTCACTTGCAGTTTTAGACATTTTGTTAAATATCTAGAAAAATACATGAGGAATTAACCTGAAACTGCAGGTGTGTAAACAGTATAGTATAGGTCATATATTTCTGCAAAGATTTTTTTCCGAAACCCCATAGGAGACCATCAACGAATTGAAAAAGAATATCTTTTGGATAACCCTGTAAAAACTAATGAAGCAAAAGCCTTCAAACTCGAGATTATTAATAAGTGGCTTATTGTAATATACAGTGTTCATTTTTATGAGGATAGCATGTATACTTGTAGAGAAATTAAGGTTTTTATAAAAACGGTCCCAAATTTCGCCAAGTTTTTTGCTTATAATTTGCAGAGTTCTTAATACAAAAAAAGTTCTTTTCAGAAAATAGGACAAACAACATTGTACACAATAATCTGCAATCAGAATTAAAAAATAAAAAATGGATGATAATGAGCAGGTTTACTAAAAGATGTTTCACTGTGTATGTGTGAATGCAATCAAAATATAATGTTCATAATGTATTAGCTAAGCATATAGAGCAACTTTTGTGAAAGTTTCAAAATCATAGCTTGAAAATTCTGAAAATTATCGTCGATAGAATAAGCTCGAAATCCGTTGTTCCCAAAAGGAAGCAAAAAGATGAGGGGTTGTATCCAAATATAGCAGTATGTGCAATATTATGTACGCTATCTTGACATTAATCAACAGATATTTGATACACCCCCTTATCTTTTTGCTCAGTACCATCATAAGAAAATCCTCATCTTTTGCAATTTGATGTAAAAACAGCTTTTTTGTATGGAGAGCTTCATGAGAAAATTTTTGTGAAACAGCCAGAAGGATATGATGATGGATGAGATTGTGAATGCAAACTTGATAGAAGCTTGTATGGCTTGAAACAATCTCCTAGGTGCTGGAACAAATGCTTTGTAAGCTTTATTCAAAATCAAGGATTGAATTGTAGTCAAGCTGATCCATGTTTATTCTTCTGTAAAAATAAGGAAAAGAAGCTCATTGTAGCCATTTATGTGGATGATGGCTTGATAGTGAGTTCTGAGAAAAGTGAAATATTCAAATTTATAGAAAAGCTAAAAGCTGAATTTAAAATTACAGTTGGCTTCTTGGATTGTTTTCTGGGAATGCAAATTACCAAGTTGAATAATGGCTCAGTCTTTATAAATCAAGGTAATTATATTAAGAAAATTCTTGAAAAATTTGGAATGAGTGATGCTAATGCTGTTGCAACTCCATCTAAAAACTATGAAACAAGTGATTAAACTCTTGATGCAAATGTTTCTTATCAGAAAGCTGTGGGAAGTTTGATGTATCTGTGTACAGCCATGTGTCTTGATATTGCTTATGCAGTTTCTTTTGTGTCTGAAAATTTGGACTCACATTTCATACACAGCACACTTACATCTCTGAAATGTCGCACTGTGACATTGTGATATCACACTGATTGTTTCACGGATGTTCTGGCAACCGCAAAATGTCTGTGACCAGCGACATCGCATTGTAACGTTTACAGTACATCGCACTGCAACATCTATGCGACGTCGCTCTGTAGCATCTACGAGATAACTCATTGTGACATCTATGTGATGCTGCATTGCAACGTCTTCAGTGCATCGCACAACACATCTATGAGATATTACACATCATTGTGATAACTATGTGATCTTTCTCTGCTAGTACTGTTCTGTAATAAGCGGACTATAGTAAGCAAACCTAGATGTCAATTGTCACCACTACTTCTGGATAGCAATATTCACCTAATTTGATAAATTTCTGTCATTAAATAAGGCAAACATTACTATTCGGAAACATTGGTGATAATTGGCCTGCTGACATGCAGGTTCACCCTATGACATTTTTGTTACTGTTATTTTGCTATAATTAAAACAAATTATCGTTCACTTCCTCACTTACAAGTGGAGGCCTAATCTGTGGCTGCCCCAGTGTGCCCTTCAAATGCATCACAGAATAACTCAATTTCACATTTCTATTATTTTTCATTCGGGATATTTTGAATTAGAAAATAATAGAAATATAGTACTAGTGACATCTATGTAGTACATCAAAAATTTTCTTTTTGAATCTTAAATCTTCTTGTATTCTCTAATAAAATAGAAATGCAAATTTAGTATACATGATTTTTTAGCATGCATAATACACATGATAGAACTCTTAAAAAAATGCTTGTGGGGCTACTTGTCATGTGAAAAGACCCACTTGCTAATTCTAATCCTATGGAAGAAATTTTTAAAGATATCTTGTTTGCATTTCAATATTTTTAAATGATTTTTTTTTTTGCACTGGATAGTTGAGGTCGGTCTGTACAAAGGCCGTTTTTTACTTTTTCGATTTTGTTCAAAAATTTCTTTTATGAGTATGCTTGCGCTTTCGAAACCGGTTTCGAAAGTGAAAGTGTCCCAATTAAAAATACCTGAAAATAAAATCGAAAAAGTAAGAAAAGGATGTAGAGATCGATCTCAGCTATCCAATGCCAAAAAAAAAAAAAAAAAAAAAAAAAAAGAGAGAGAGAGAGATTGATTTAAAAATACTAAAATTCAGACGAGATATCTTACAAAATTTCTTCCATTGGATTAACATTAGCGAACGGGTGTTTTCGCCGGACGGAGTAGCTTCTTAATGGAGTACTGTATTTTTCCTCTGCTTTATTGCAAATATTTTATCCTACTCTAAATTTCTAAAAATCAGTTTTTATGGACTTGTACCAATTTATATTCCAGGTATTCAAATTATTGGAATTGTGTTTGAATACTAAAATTTTTAATAGATAATCACTTAAAAAAAAATATTGTATATAAGTAGAATACATCGCTGTTAAATAATTCATGAAAAAATTTATTACGTATAATTATATAAAAGTATCAGACAAAGAGTATGGGTTATGGTATTCAGGACGATCATCCATATGTGTGAGCTCAGGATAACAATTCAGTTGAATTAGAGGCCTCCTAAATGCGGTAATACACTATATTGGCAAATTCAAACACCGATTGTCACCACTACTTCCGAATAACAATCTTTATCTTTTTAAAAACATAATTTATGTCAAAGATTATTATACAGAAATAGTAGTAACAATCGACCTACTGACATCCAGACTCACAACCCTTGCCCTATGACACTTTAGTTGCTGTACTTTACGTAAAAAAATATACTTGCTAAAGTAAATGTCAAAATTTTTTTTTTCTCTGATTCCTAAATTTTCTTGCATTTACAGAAATACAATGTTTTTTTATGGTATTGGAAGTTTGTGCGATTTCTATAAAACCTGAGGCATCCAGAAAAATGTGATCTAAGGCTGAATATTTGCTGAAAAAGTACTTAATGCAGTACCATATTCTTTCTAAATATAATCCACAGTCTAAGTGGCTTTTCTAAATCTTTGTATATTCTGAAAATCAGTTTTCATGGGCTTTTATCATCAGTATTCTGAGTAGTACTTAAATTATTAGAATAGTGTTCAAACAGTAAAATTTATAATTGATATAATCAGTTCCAGGATTCGTAAATATCATGGAATTTTCGAAAATATCAAAAATATCCGATATTTTCAAAATAGTTAACTAGTTTGCTGATAAATTATTTAATAGTTAAGTGATAAATTATTTAATAGCTGACAATAAATATTTTCAAGCATAATATAAATTAGAAACTAAAACATATTGCACTTAACATGAAAATTTACTTAAACAATATTCTAAAAATGCACTGCTTTTCTTTTCCTTCTTTCTTTTTTCTGCTCAGAACAAAATTGAAGATTACCTAACTGAAAACAGATATAATTTTATTTATGCAGTTATTAATATAGTATTCAGTGTCAAATATCAAGAAATCAGAAATTTTTAAAACAAAATAGTTTTTAAATTAAAGAATTTTAATATAAATGTAAGCTTGTCTTATTTTTTATTTCCTAACATGTATTACCTATAGTTTATACTAAACTGAACCAATATAGGAAAAGATTATTTTCTAATGAAGCTATGTAATTGGTTATCTAAATTAGACAGTATATCTTTGAATGGCTGTTTTGAATTAATTATCTCGCCTAATTATTAGTTCTACATTTAAAAATAAAAGCTTCAAACATAAAACTTGGGGAAAATATTTGTTTCCTTTGGATAAAAAAGTCACTGCCAGAACCAAAGTTTTTTATCTGCAAAATGATACAGTTAATAACAATTGGAAATTTTATTTACACTTGTTTTAATTGAAAATGTCAAAATTATCTTGCTCAGTGATATTTTGAAAATAAATATTAAATATACAAAACATCAAACATCTTGATATTTTGAAAATAAATATCAAGGTTTACGAAAATACCAAAAATCTTGATATTTTAAAAATAAATATATATCAAAATACATCGAGATATATATCCATTGATATATATCAACAAACCCTGATCAGTTTTTAAAAAATACTGTATAGGTAATATGCTACTAAATGTTTCCCAAACCTTTCCTAATACATATTTTATAATAAAAAAAATCCCCCCCCCCCCCATCACCCTTTTGTTGCTGTATTTTGCTCTACAGCTTTTTTTTTTTTTTACTTTAGGGCTGCACTTAACTGAAGCTAGCCCAAGTAAATGTTAAATATTTTTTGTCTGATTTTTAAATTTTCTTATATTTAATAAAATCTTGCAACGAAATCTACATATTCTTGCACAGAAATTCAATTACAGTATGGAACCATTTATCCGGAAACCAGTTAACCAGAAAACCAGTTATCCGGAATGATATTTCTGATAGACTGCTTTCAGAATCTTTGCAGAAAAAGGTGTCATACACTGCCACTTTGACATAGGCTTTGCTTGAAACATTGTATAATTTGATGACAACATCTAGTATTTGAAAAGAAAACATATTTAGTTGTATTTTAGATGTTTTAATTTTTATGCAAAGGAAATAGAAGAATTTTTGTTCCTAAGGGATTCCCATAAATTACCTTCTTTTAAACTCTGGTTAACTTCTGGTCTTGCTTTGATTTTTAATCCAAGTAATCTAATAATTTAAAATCATAAATAATGCCACAACCACACATATTCCACAAAACTTATCAAATAGATGCTGCTTTAATGCACAACCACTTAACCGGAAAAACCAGTTATCCGGAATACATCTGACCCCAAGCATTCCGGATAAATGGTTCTGTACTGTATTTTATTGTATTATGATTGTGATAACTTTCTTAAGAAACCTCTATGATGAGCTATACTATTGTATAATATATTATATTAATAATATGGTATATATTCATATGGTAGTATGACACGAACTGGTGTTTATTCTATGTTTGTTTACAAAAAATATAAATTTCCTTGTAATAAATGTCTGGAGACACTTATAATTCTGTTATCTCCTCCACACAGAAATAAGTTTCAGTATGATGTCTCTCAGATTATGTAAAATTTCACCGAGCTTTTTTTTTGTAGTACAGTAAAACCTGTCAAGTTGACCTCTGTTGCCAGGAACCAAATTTATCCTATACAAAACTATACGACAAACCCTTTGTAACTTGACCACCTGTCTATCTTGTATCTTGATAACTGAAATTATTCAAATTTGACTAGAACTATTATAAAATGCCCATCAAAACCCTTAATAACTTGACCACCCAAAAAGCTAACAAATCATAAATAAAAAATAAAAAACTCTACGAATTTTTTTTCTTTTTAACTAGAATTTCTAAAAGGGTGAAATAGTTATTATCCTGGGGAATGCTTTTAATAGTGATAGGTGTAGATAAATTATTCAAGGCTTATCTATTCTTACACTGTTGGTCTTGTGGATTTGACTTTCCAACCCTCCCCCTCCATTCTTTGATTCTAGATTTCTTTCTTCTATTCTCCATTCTCTAATCATTCCTTCCCTTCTTTCAATAACCCCAGGTGCTATAGTTGGGGCACGTCTAACTAGTCAATGGGTGTTATACTGGAGAGAAGTGTATGTCCGCGCAAAGAAGTAGTTCCTTACTGAATTTTAAAGAAAAGCCACTTTATATTAGGGATGTAACGAATATTCGGCCACTATTCGGTATTCGGCTCTTTTGCCGAATATTGAACAGATATTCGGCCGAATACCTGTGGCCGAATAGTGGGACATTTGACCGAATACCTGTAGCCGAATAGTGGCATATTTGGCCGAATATTTTAAGATATTTGGTTAGATATGTTCCAGAAAATCAAAACAAAATATGATTTTAAATATTTTCGACAAACAATATTAAAAAATTAATCCTAAATACATTAATTATTATAAGAAAAAGATCTCATTCTGAAATATGGGGTGGAGGAAGTATTATGAGGGGCTTGTTAATTTTGAGAGAAAAAAAAAGAGAAAAGTATATCTTGGTAGCAGAAAAGAATATATAATATTTTAATGGAATGAATAATTATATTTTAAGAAAATAACCTTTTTTTTTTTTTGACATACAGAGTGTAAATTTACTAAGTTTAAGTTGCATGAAAAAGCATATAAAAAGACAGAGGACACATGCAAGTTCTTACTTTTAGGTGGTGAAAGGATTTTACTAAAATAAAAAAAAGTTTCATTTTTACAGAGGTAATGAGTTCTATTTTAGATAGTATATATATATAAATTACTAGAACTATCTATGGATTAAATAAAAAATTATGAATTAAATTATTATTTACATTTTTAAAAGTCATATGTTATCTTTAAAGTATTTTTAAGACATTTAAAGTATAACAAAAAATACATTCAGCTGTTATGATTTTTGAAAACTCAAACAAAAAATTAATTTCAATTAGTCCTTAATTTAATTTTTTATTTTAAAATTGAAAAAAAATTAAACAATTAAAATAAAAGTCATTTATATTAAAGTCAGTATTCGGCCGCCGAATATTCGGCCTAAAACTTGGCCGAATATTCGGTATTCGGCCAAATCACTATTCGTTACATCACTACTTTATATCCCTTTTTTTTTTAGATTTTCCATTGAAAAGCGATTGACTGATTAAACAAAATTGATTTAGCTTAATGTATGTTCATATTTATGACAAATACTAGTAATATTCAAGGAAAATGTATTTCTTCGCGCATTAGAATTCTGGCGAGATTTTTGGCGGTAGAAACAAATGAGTAAGCAACCCTAGCACCCCGTAGAGTTGTTTGGGGGTGATCTGCCATGGGGTGATTCCCATGTCATTTCTGGAGATAAAAGATTTTAGATGTCCAGTCAAATGTTTAATTTTTTAAACTTTTAAAGATAGAATAAAAATTTCGATGGATTCGAATTTTTTGGAAAATTTCACTTTAAAAACATACCAAACATGTAGATAAAATATGTAAAATAATTATAATTATCTTTAAAAATAAATTAAACAATTGAAAGAAGATACGACCTTCTTAGAGGATAGACGATATAATATTCACGATATAATTTTTATGCTCCCGCATACTCAAGGTAAAGGTATTCTTATTTTAATTACAAAGAATTGATTGGCAGTTAAATTGTCTTTTAATCAGTGGTATAAATTCAATATTTCAACAGTATGTTAGATTCAAACAGAAGAAAAAATTCATCAGTTATTCAGAATGTATATTTTAGCTCTATACATAAATGCAAGTTAATTTGAGTTAATTGATTTATCTTAAATTATATTTTAATTTATCTGGAAACGGAATTGCAAAATCTGTAGATTATAGGAATGGGTTAAAACATTTCTTCAATGTGGTCTAAAATGTAAATTTGTAATTACTTAAGAACATCGTGAAAAAAAAAAAAAGGGTTTTCATTCTATTTTGATACGCATTTTTTTAAAAAGTGGTATTATAATTATGTGATGGAATTTATACTGAATGTGAAATTGGAATAAAATTTCTAAGGACATAATTAGATTATTTTCAAATTTTTATTTTGCTTTAAATATAAAAATTGAAGAATGGTAAATAATAAGAATTTTATCTTTATTAAAAATGTTAAAATCATTTTTTTTTTCTTTTTAATATGACTTTTTATAAGTACGTGTATTCACGATATAATTTCCATCCTTCCGCATACAGAAGTTTAAACTATTCTTATTTTACTTAGAAAGAATTGATCAGCAGTTAAATTAATTTGTCTTTTAAACAATGGTATAAATTCCATATTTTAACAGTATTTTAGACAAAAAACAAGAAAAAATTCACCAGTTATTCATAATGCATACTGCAACTAAAAATGTGCATTTGTTTGTGAACATTGTGAGGAAAAAAAATGTGACTAAAGTGTTGTAAGAACATTGTGAGAGGGTGTGTATGTGTGTTTCCTTCTATTTTAATAGATAATTTTGAAACAAGTGATATTATAATTTTCAGGATGAAATTTATATTGAATTTGAAATTGGAATAAAATTTGTAAGGATATAATTAGATTATTTTCAAATTTTTCTTTTCTTTTAAACATAAAAATTGAATGCTAAATAATAAGAATTTTATCTTTATTTTAAATGTTAACACATACATCAATAAACTTTTTTTTCGGCTTCATAATAAAACACTGCACAGCTTTTGAATTTTAGCATTCATTACTATGAGTTTATTACACCGGTTAGATTTTTTTTTCTTATTATTGTAATGAAAGCTTTCAAATCTGGGGCAAAATAATAATTGATTTACAAAAGAAAAGTTAAAAATATTCATTCCTGTTTTCTTTTATGATTTTCCGAAGATGAGTTCTATTACAAACAAATCAGCGAAGACCATTTATTTTTATTATAAAAATAAGGGGGAAAACAATTTTTATTTTATGCACGTTTCATGTGTTTTACAATAAATTCTAAACTAAAACACAATTTTTTTTCTTATAAATTAGTTCTTTCTGAATATTTTTGTACATTAAATCATCGTTAATTTTATATCTTTGCGAAAAAAAAAAAAAAAAAAAAAAAAAAAAAACCGCTGAAAATAGCATTATAAATGAATAAAACTTCAAAAATTGCAGGATAAAAAAATTTCTATATTGGAAAAAAAAAATAGGATTCAATTTGCGAATGTTGAGAAATCGTCGCGCAAACCCGAAAACCCCCACAAAAATTGCTGTACGAATTCCGAATAAACTTTATTGAAAAAAGGATAAAATTTGTTGTATTGGACTAAAAGTTAACAATCGAATGTACTTTTAATAATGCAGAAAATCGCCATGAAACACTAAAAACAAAAAAGAAACGTTAAATCGCATAAGAATCGCTAAAAATTCAGAAATCACAGATGACAAAATTTAGTACAGTAAGCTAAAACAATGGAAACGAAATTCTTTTAGGAATACGGAACAATCTGCGTGGAACGTGAAAAAACAAAAGAATTGATAACATGAACTCGCGCAAATTTATTCCCCTAAACAACGATAAACAGCCAAATCTGGCGATCCTACAACGCCAAAGTTAGTAAAAAGGCAAGCGTAGCATAATACCCATTGACAAGTTAGACGTGCCCCAACTATAGTTGCTAAGCAGAAATATTTCCACCAGTTGCAATGGTTTGTGGCAATTGTAACAACAAGTGATGAGTTACACTAGAACTGTGTTGTAGTACACAAGGATTATTATTTTCATCCAGTAAACTTGGTGTAGAGGTAGCATAGGCGTAACCAGCCTTTTGAACGGGGGGTTGCCGAGACTTTTTAGCCAGAACATGTTGGATACATACAATATCTTATATAGTAAAACCTGCTAAAACGGAACCTCATTAAACCGGCCGGATTTCCGTTTTAGACAGGTTTTTCTCTTAGAATTCATAATTGTGTGTTATTTCTTTTAAAAGGGGCTCAAACGCGATTTTTGTTTGCGTGAGGGTGTGTGAGAAGGGGTTCAAAACATCAAAACTAAATCTAATGGTAAAAAAAAAGATATGTAAATCTCCTTGCAGCAGTGAAATAAGACAGTGGCTAAGTGTGATCACAAGTGCAAAACTTTTTGGCACCCCAACTTCTTACAAAGATTAAAAAACGCCCTTTAATCTTGCTGAAAACTTTTATAGGCACAGGGGCATTGCATGAGATGTAAACCTAGCATTATCTATGTCAAAGTCTTGTAGATGAAATTTTGCCGGATGATAAATCTCAGATAATACATGCTGTACATAAGTACATACCCACGAAAGTTTTTCAGAATGTGACTCCATGACTTCTTAGGTATCACAGGGGGAGAACCAAGAAATTTTGGAGGAAAGTGCATATAAATAATTATTATAATATTATAAATAATTACAATATTCATTAATAATTCATGTTTTTTCCTCAGAATGTGTCCAATGTTAGGTAAAGCAATACACTAAATTTTGTCAAGATGATAAAAATTATATTATCATGATGCGACTGTAATAATTAAGATAGGTGCTTGTCTGTCTCCGTGTGTGTGTATACGCGCGAGCGCTGAACTCTGAAAAAACAATGCGGTCCTCACAGCCGCAAGATTTGACAGGAAAGTACCTGTTTGCCTGAAGTCATGCATATCGAAGACAATTTCTGGAATTTTTCAATTAATTTTTTTAATGCGAATTTTTTCAAATTAGTAAAAAAGAATCTGATTTATATATATGCCCCACCAGTGGCCGAGAGGTTCTGCTCTCGAAGCTGGTAGACGGGAGGTGCTGGGTTCGATCCCAATCGCGCCCGTCGGCCTAATCGTTCGGAGTTTTCGTGGTTTTCTTCGAGCCTTGGATTTCCAAGCGTTAATACGGGTTAGGTTCCCTTAGAAAGACCCCCACGAAGGGCACTCCCCCCTGGGCCTATATCCCTCGAGCAGATAATTGGCCGTCAAAAACCAACCAACCAACCGATTTATATATTTTATCCAGTAAACTTTGTCTTCTTTTCAATAAAGTTTTTTCGAGATTCTTAGAGCGATTTTTCAATTTGTAACAATTTTTTAATGTTATTTTTAGAGGGTTTTTTTTTGCGTTCCTAAAAGAAATCCGGTTTAAATATTTTACCCAATTAGTTAATTTTGTTCCCTGTTGTCCTTTAATCTTTTCCGAATTTTAATGCGATTTATAACGAGGTCTTTTGCTCATTGAGGCGAGTTTTTGACTGTTTTTGAAACATAAAAAACTCTCCGGTAATTTTTGCAATTGCCGTGATTAAACTGAAATTGAAAAAATGTCAAATCAGTTCTCATAAGAAAGCTGAAAATTTAATTTGGCTCGGAAAAAAAGCGCGATAATTCAGGATTAGTTTGTTTCGAGGCGGACGTGGTCGTAGCTTGGTAGGGGGTACGTTGCCAAATGCAGTCCCCCAACCCACCCAATCCTAGATTTCTTTAATTCTATGTTCGTTTAAAAAAAAAGCAACCAGCGAAACTCCAATAGCAATGAAGTTTTCTTTAAGGGGCAGAGTTTGAAATAACGTGCGGGATTTCGTGATTTGTGCACAGAAAAGGAAAAATCCGTATAATAAAATATGCTATACAGTATTTCCGATCTTAAAATTCTTTCACAAATCTGTGATTCTTCAGTGAGTATTTAAAAAAAAATTTAAGTCCGTGATTTTTATTTCTTTTGTGGAACTTCTTAAAATCAATTCGTGACTCGATCCCGGAAAAATTTAAGAATTTCTTCAAACGAGCGTGAAAAATATCGTGAATTTCGATAAAAGAGTGCAGAAGGAAATCGCGAATTTCGTCAAAGATTGCGCAAAAAAATCAAGAATTTCGATAAATGATTGACGAGAAAATGTTGCAAATTTCCTCAAAAAGTCGCGGAAAAGAGCAGAGGATTTTGTTAATTGGTACGGAAAGATATCGAAAATTTTCTTGATCGGTAGCGCAAAACTATCGCGAATTTCGACAAATTATCCCTGTAAAAACAAAAAAAAAAAATAATTTCGTGAATAGGTCGCAAAAAAAGAAAAAAAAATCGTCAAAGGATCCCGGTGAAAAAGAGAATTTCGTCAAAGGATCGCAGAAAGAAAATGCGAATTTCGTCAAAAGATCACGGAAAGAAAAAGCGAATTTTGTCAAAAGATCGTGTAAAGAAAACATGAATTTCATCGAAGGATCGTGCTAAAGACATCCCAATTTCGTCAAAATATTGCGGTAAAAAATGCGAATTTCATCAAAGGATCGCGTAGAAAGACATGAATTTCGTCAAATGATTTTGGGAAAAGCTGTAAATATCATGTAATGATCGCAGAATAAAGTCGCGAATTTCATCAAAATTTAAAGCACTGGGCTAAAACATTGAAACCGGGTCCTTTTCCTAGTTTCAAAAGAACTCCGCGAAACGAGAAGAAACTCCAAAAATCGCGTTAAAATTTTCAGAGGCAAAATATTACTGTATTGAGTTGAAAGACTGCAACCATATTCCTTTTACGAATGTCAAAATATGGTCGCAAAACACGAAATTCAACCAACCAACCAACTTCAGATTAATTTTAATTTTCTGTGTTATCATTTCTCATTTTCAAAGGAGGCAGGGTCTGTGCACCCCCACATTTCCCCCGGCTAATCGCATTATACAATTACTGTTTCACATTTGCATTCCCTTTCAAAATTTTTTGCTTCATTCTAGACTTTAGACTAGAGGTCTGCACGGGCCGACATTTCCAGGCCCGAGCCCGGCCCGTAGAAAAAAATTTATTGGCCCGGCCCGATTAAAAAGTTAAAAGTTCGGCCCGAGCCCGGCCCGAAAAAAAGTTAAAATCTCGGTCCAGCCCGGCCCGGCCCGAGTGAATTTCTACAAAACATTGATTTTTATGTCGATTTGGTTAAAAGTTTTTCTCGTGCGAGCAGATCAAGCCAAAAATATTTATCTTAACTTTTCTTTTCATGTTTATAATCTTCATTTTTATAGAAGTGCCGCAGGGTGCGATATTTATTTTTTTAACGAATCTCTGTTTCTTGTATGTAAATGTTTCAGTTATCATTAATATTGTTAATCCATATTCCATGTATTGAAGTGTTAAATATCTGAAAAATGCTATACAGTAAAATCTAAGACTGAATTGCATAGAAAAGGAAAAAAAAAAATGCGTTATAGACAAGTTCCCTTCTTAGCAAGTGTAAATGTATTATATATTATTTTCTTACGCAGTATATTAATTTTGTTTGTTATTAACTTTTATAATTTTCTTACATAGCATTAAGTAGTATATTAATTTTGCATGGATCAACACGTTTTTTAGTTTAAAACAAGATTCCGTCATAGACAGGTTCCTTTTCACACGTTTTACTATATTTTAATTTAACTATATTTTAATAAGTGTAGAAATCTACTACTCATTAAAAAGAATGAATTTGAATGTTTAGAATAATGGCGATTTAAAAATGTATGCATTTTTTAACAAAAAAATCTGTGCCAAGCCTAATTTTACTGACCTTTGAATGGACCAGGCCATTCCGAGACAATGATTTTCATACGGGGTGGGTGAAAACTAGGAATGAAAATTTTGGGCCATGAAGTTAGGAATGAAACCAGTACCCGGGTGTGTGCAGAAAAAATAAGTTAGGCACGGCCCAAACCTTCTGGAAAAAAGTAAGGCCCAGCCCGGCCCGAGACTTCAGAAAAAAGTAAGGCCCGTGCCGGGCTCGGACCACGGCCGGACCGTGCAGATCTCTACTTTAGACTGCGAAATCAAAGAGACAAATAATTTCTGTTTCTATCCTCGTCGAGAACTTGCGTTAATTTCTCATGAAATTGCAGAAATATGCAATAGAAAGAACAGTGTTAAAAAAAATCTTCCACAAAAAAAAAAAAAAAAAAAAAAAAAAGACGTCAAAGTAGGATTATAAAATCTGCTTTTTGGCTCACTACGACTAATACAGATTCTTGTAAATATTCCAGTTTTTAAAAAAGATAAAGAACATAATTTAAAAAAAAAAAGAACGTGGAATTTTTTTTTTTTTTTATCACAGTTCAAAACTTAGGCTGTTAGTTATCTGAACTAAACTAATTTGCTAAACTAATTGAACTCTGGTTTCACTTCTTTTTCTTTTGTAGACTTCAAGTTTTTTAAATAATTGTGCTTGAGTCTGCGCAAGCGTGGGGTGCCCGGGCACCCAGGGCACCCCCCCTGGTTACACCTATGGGTAGTATTCAAGACATTTATATTTTGTAATTGCTTTTTCACAAGGAAGATTTTGTTAACCTAAAATGGCTCTAAAAAGAAAATTAGTTGAACTTTCAAATTTCTTCTTGGACAAATAGGTAATGTAAATGACAAACTTAATTTTAGAATGTGTATGTGTCTTAACATGTGAAAAAACAAGGGTTTTTTTTTTTTACGATTCTTATAAATTATGTGTAATAACTAGTATAGTTTGAAGAATCACTAATTGGCTGTATATTAATTGACTTTTTTAAATAAATAGTAGTTAATACTAATTGATTTAAAAATTGATACAAAACTATTAATTCATTCATGTAATTAATCTTTTCTTTTATAAGGTGTTAGAAATATGCATGGTAATACAATATCATTTTAATGCCCTGTCAATAAATAAAATTTTTGTGGGAAAAAATGATATGGCATGAATATTACGTAAAAAGTAAATTTATCATCACCCTTTATAAGTTGACCACTGAAGGGTGGCACCGCAAGTGGTCAACTTACACAGGTTTTACTGTATGAGTTTTCCTTATTCTCTATAGGTGCAGATTTACAAAATATAAACAGGTAAAAATTTAAATATATACCAAAATATACAATATAAACTTTACAAAGTTCACTGTTTTACTTAAAAGGCTAACAAATATAATAATAATATAGATGTTACAAGTTAAAGTAACATCTATATTATTATTATTATTATTATTATTATTATTATTATTATTTTTTTTTTTTGCTGCCTTTTAAGTAAAACAGTGAGCATTTTAAAGTTCATATTGTATATTTTGTAACTGAATCAAGGTGAAATATTGCATTTCGTCTTATGATTTTATTTAAATATATTCTTTAGGTAAAAAAATTAAAAAATTTTCTAAAGCAGCAAATGATAAACTTTAATAACTATTGTTGAATAAATATTTCTATTATATCAATTCAACCAAACAGAAAAGAAAACTTATATAATACATGATTTATGATGAGCAATACTATTAAATAATAGCACAATTCTGCTCATCAATTTTAAACAGAATTTTTTTTTCTATCAAATGCTCCCGAGCTACTTGTTTTACATCATATATATTTCACTATTTCAACCTATGAATTGCATTTATTCAAACTTAATTATTTAAAAAACTCATATTTATGAATGCAAGCATTTTATATCTGATGGAGATAAATTGTTAAACATCATTAAAAGTAGATCGCCATAAAATACTAATTTTTATACATTACAATATTTGCAAGCTTATTTTTATAATCCAAATTTATACATTAATTTCTTAAGTATTATTAAGGAAACTTATTAAGCAATATATTGCCCCCCCCCTTTTTTTTCCTCCAACAGAGTCTTTGAAGTGAAAAGGGTTAAATTTTGCAGTTTGTTGTACTATGATATTATGTTAAAAATAAATAAATACTTGATTAATGATAAAACTCCACATATCTACAGATTAAAATAATTCAGCTAAATAAGTTTCAAAATTTGTTTGGCTGAATCATAAACATGATATTGATAAATCTTTTTGCATATATACACAAGTTTTACATACTCTAATATAGATATAATAATAATGATTTCATTATTTGTAATAACTATTTTTATTGCAATTATTTACAAATAACCTGATGTTAATTACTATGGAATTTTTTTTATCTACTTCGAATTTGCAAGGTTTAACAATTATCTTCAGTAATTATAAATCAACGTGCTCTATTAGAATTAAAGAAATTTATCAGATAGATAAAACAATATGTTTCTAGCAAATAATTATTCATTTATTATTCCTCATGCAAATGCTAAATATTTTGTAACTTTTAATATATATTTTTTTTTGTAATTTATTTTTTCATAAATTAAACATAAGCTTTTGAATATGAACAAAAACAAACCTTATTATACCAGCAGGTTGAAATTAAAATATTCCTGCTTATTTTATACATAGACTTTTTAAATGATAAATAAAGCCTGACATATATGTATATAATCACAATATTTTCATAAGTACTTATTATGCAAATATATCAATGACTAATACAATTTTATTATCTTAGCAAATAGCAGTTTACAGATTCAAAAAATAGAGTTCTGTAAAAGCCATAATCCCCCACCCTTGTATTTAATTACATTTAATAAGAAATTTGATAATTGCTCTTCATAAAAACAAAAAAATTCAATATTTTTGGCCCAGATACAGGGTGAAAAAAATGTAAACTTTATTGCAAAAATATAAATGTCTGGAGACACTTATAATTCTATTATCCCATCCACACATAAACAACAATACTAAACTAAATAAGTTTCAATATGATGTACTCTCAAATTATGTAGTAATTTTAGTCAGCTTTTTTGCATTGTGTGTTTTCTTTAATCTGTATAGGGGTAGATTTTCAAAAAATAAACAAATAAGAATTTAAATATATCCTTTAGCTAAAAAAAAAAAAAATCAAATATATACTTTTAAAGCAGCAAATGATAAACTTTAATAACTATTGTTTAATAAATATTTCTGTGATATCAATTCAACCAAATAACAGCAAAAAGAAAACTCATACAATACATGTTTTATGATGAGCAATACTATTTATATAATAGTATGAGACGAAGAGATGTATTAGTGTTTATTCTAAGTTTGTTTACATTTTTTTCTCATCCATTTTAAACAAACTATAAAACAACTTTTTTTTTTTTTTTTAAATCAATTGCTCTTGAGTTGCTTGTTTTACATCATATATATTTCATTACTTCACTCTATGAATTGTATTGATTCAAACTTAATTAAAAAACTCATATTTATGAATGCAAGCATTTTATACTTGATGAAGATCAATTGTTAATCATTTGAAAGTAGATCTCCATAAAATGCTAATTTTTATACATTACAATATTTGCAAGCTTATTTTTGTAATCGAAATGTACACATTATAATTTCTTTAGTATTGTTTAGAGAACTTATTAAGCAATATATTGAATCCCCCCCCCCCCCTCTAAAAATTTAAATATATCCTTTAGACAAAAAAAAAAAAAAAAAAAAAAAAAAAATCAAATATATACTTTTAAAGCAGTAAATGATAAACTTTAATAACTATTGTTGGATAAATATTTCTATTATATCAATTCAATCAAATAACAGAAAAAAAAATTACAATACATGTTTTATGATGAACAATACTATTTATATAATAGTATGAGACAAAATGATGTATTAGTTTTTATTCTAAGTGTATTCTTATAATTGCCTTCATCAAAACAAAAATCAGTATTTATGATACTCATAAATATATTAATAAGCTTTATTGTAAAAATATAAATGTCAGGAGGCTCTTATAATTTTATTATCTACACACACACACACACACACAAACAAACAACAAAACACTATACTTCTTCCAGATAGTTAATTAAAAATTTCCAAACTGAAGAAGCACCACTTTGGAGCTTTGAGAGGGGGGTTCTCTGAGCGGCAGGCTGTTGTCTCAAATGATCCAAGCACCACTTTAGAAATAGTAAAAACAATACACAATATCAAATCCAAACACGGAGCAATCACATGGCATGTGCACATCCTTCTTTACAAATTATCTTTGATGCCATTAAGTTCACGCATGCGCCAGTAACTTGGAGGTATTTGCACATGGGCGAAAAGGCAGCTTGTGTCTCCATTATGTCACAAGGGATGATCTCAGCGACAGTCTTTCTTGTCATCTCAGAGATGCTCTAGTTACATCGCACTGAGACATGACAATAAAGGGGCGTTGCAATGTCTCCGAGACATTGCTGTAACCAAGTGTGCTGTGTGGGTTGTTATGTCATTGGCAAGCAGTCAAAAGAATTTTTAAATATTTAAAAGGAACTTCTGAGCATGGATTGCTTTATAAAGCAAATTATTTAGTTGGAAATCTTAAAATTTTCAGTGATGCTGATTTTGCTGGTGATAAAATTACTAGAAAATCAAGAACTGGAATCTTGTGTTTGTATTCTGGTGGTGCTATTACATAGACTAGCCCAAAACAAAACAACACAGTGCTTTTGGCAACTGAAGTGGAATATGTGGCAGCCAGTGAAGCCACGAAAGAAATCATTTAGTTGGCATGTCTGTTTTGTGAAATGTCAGTGCTTAAAGATATTCCAAACCTGTTTGTGGATAAAGCTAGTGCTATCAAACTAGTAAAAAATCCTGAATTTTATAAACGTTCAAAGCATATTAAAGTGAGACATCATTTTGTTGGTGAAAAATTTCATGAAAAGATAAGAACATTGAATATATTGACAGCCAAAATCAGGCTGCTGACATTATGACAAAACCTCTTGCTAGAGTTCTTTTTGAAAAGCTTAGACTTTCTTTAGGACTGAAGACTTAACTGAAATTATTTTTCAATGTTTTTTTTCTATGTTTAATGTCAATGTATGTATGTATGAGGTAGGATTCAAAAGTTCCCGGACTGACTCTATAACTGTAAAAATATTACCAATTTCAATGCTGAAACACATTCGCCTTCGAAATAAGATCCTTGCACAACAACACACTTTTGCCATCGGCTGTAAAGGTCATCGAAGCACTTCTGGAATCCATTTTTAGCCATGTCCTTTAATTCAGCCTGCGATGCGCTTTTAGCTTCATCTGAAGATTCAAATGGACGACCCTGCAAGCGACGTGCAGTTCAGGAAACAGGCTAAAGTCGCAGGTTGAGAGATCAGGGAGTAAGGAGGATGTGGCAAAACAGTTGTTTTCGTTTTCGTAAGGAAGTCACCAACGACTGGGGATCAGTGTGCAGGAATGTTGTCCTGCAAAAGCACCCATGATTGCTCAGCCCACAATTTTGGCCTCTTCTTCCGGACCGACTCACGCAAACAACGCAGGGTGTCTACATAGAGTTCTTTGTTGACACTGCGTCCTTCAGGGATAAATTGCAGATGCACAATGCCCTGGATATCGAAGAATACCTTTAACATGACCTTCCCTTTAGAGCGATCTTGGCAGAATTTCTTCTTCCGTGGTGATTTCCAAGTTGCCGATGCTCTCTTGGATTACGGATCATATAAAAAACACCATTTCCAGTCTCCAGTAACAATTCTGCCAAGTAGGGAAGGATCTTTGTCAACAGCCGAGATTAAGCCTACCACCACTTCAATTCGAATTGCCTTTTGGTCTTCGCTTAACATGCATGGTCGTCGATTTCAAACTTCAGATGAAGTAAAAAGTGCATCGCAGGCTGGATTAAAGGACATGGCTAAAAATGGATTCCAGAAGAGCTTTGATGACCTTTACAGCCGATGGCAAATGTGTATTGTTGCGCAAGGGTCTTATTTCGAAGGCGGATGTGTTTTAGCAATGTAATTGGTAATATTTTTACAGTTATAGAGTCAGTCCGGGAACTTTTGAATCCTACTACGTATAATGTGTTCAATTTAAACAAGTATATTTTTAGAAGAAGTGTTAAAATGCAAAAATTTACTTGCAGCAGTAGTTGTAATACAACTAACTTCTTGTTGTTGACATTCCGCATGTGCACACGTAACAGGTGTGTGAGTGTGTAGTAAAAAGTATTTGCTAATTACATTAAATAATAATATATCTTAAATAATATATAGATTAACAGTTAGGTGATTTTTATTATAAGTATAGAATCACTTGAGCATAAAGCAAATCTTGCCAGGGGAGGGGGGATATAAAAATTTAAAAGTGTACTTTTGAAAATTGTGAGTATCATTTCATTAACAGACCCCTGCCTTTTTTTAATACTTTTGCAATTTACACTGCCTACTTATCTCCAAACAGGTAAAAAATTAAAGTTAATTTAAACCATTTTGGGACACCCCGTATAAACTTGAATGTAGAAAGCAATTCTCCATTAACATGCACAGTGTTTTTGATAATATACTCACCTCATTGGTGACTATGAAAGTACCCAAATTGAGACTTTGGTAGACCCTGTAGAACTATGACACATATTTTCTTCTGAATAATTGCATGAAAACTCAAAACTGCTACATTTTCGCAAAAGAAAATCTTTTGCACTCGCCAATGTCAGTTATTAATGGATGCGGATTTAGAATAAAATTGCTCCAAGAGGTTTTTTTTTTTTAAAGACCTGTGACATCGTCCATATTGTGATTAAGAAAAAAAACGTAAATGTCTAATTATACCCTAAACGTAACAGCAACTGCATCTTCTTCAACCTTTAAATGTATGTTAAGGGGTCACTTCACTGAAACTCTCTGCTCGCAAAATCCCAGGTTAGCCTATGGGAAAACTTAGAAGCACAATTACTCATTGCCTAATATAATTACTAAAACGCAGTTTACACCATCAGAAAGTAGACATTAGATTCCAAAGATGTGCATTTTTAAAATTGTCTCTGCAAATTTTAAGTATTTTTAAGAAGGTGAAGTTTCAAATTTTATAGGTATTTTTTAAGTACTTAAAAGTTAAGGAGGCTATTTTTAAATCACCCATCGTTGGCATCTGACGTCTACTTTCTGATGGTGAAAACCAAATTTTAATAATTATATTAGGTAATGAGTAATCATACTTCTAAGTTTTCCTATAGGTTAACATGGGATTTTGCAATCGAATAGTTTCAATGAAGCGGTGCCCCTTAAGACATCTAGCCATAAAAAGTTCTTAGCAGACAGTTCCTACTACAGCTTTTTTCTATTTTCAGTTGAGGCATTCAGAAGACAATCCGACTAACTCCATTTTAAGTGGCTTTTTTTAAACAAAGGAAAACTGAATTTTTTTATATATTTATACAGTGATAAAAAGTTACCCTTGATTAAAAGAAAATTGAGTTCAATCAAAATATCCCGAGAAAAAGTATTATATAGATATAATATTTTTATAGTTAGAATTAACTAAGTGTTTATACTGAACATTTTTATTTGATGGAGTTAATCGATTTGTGCACTGAACAGCTCAATTATTAATTGTCCATTCCTTTTTCAACATCATCAGCAAATTCTTGCTACAAACAATTGAAGCAATATTTAGATGTGGAGATACTTAAAAATATTTTTGTTAATTACAGGCTATGCAATCTTGTTAATTACAAGCTTGTCAAACAGATAAGCTTAAGTTACCCTTTTAAACTTTTTTATTTAAAAATACCATACAAATTAATAAATCATGATGATCATTTCTGATTCTCTTATGACTGAATAATTTATCTGCATCTCCTGCAAGTGCATAAGAGCCATTTTCCAGCAAGGAAGCGACACAGGTAATGACCGAGTAATGTTATTCTCACTGCACATGGCTCTTTATGCACCTAAAAAAAAGGATCGAGTTAAGATATTTGTTTTATAACAGTGAGTAGAGTCCTATTACCTACTTAAAAAAATTAATTTCTGGCAATATTTTCCTTCTTTATGGCAGGAAAACACCAACCATTAATAAATTAACATTAATGATGGCAAATTTTACATACTATTATATTCACATTTTAAAAGTAATGAGAAAGTTATAGTTACAGGGAACTATTAGACTGAGGCTATAATAATGGAGGGTATATTGCTCACCCACAAGAAAAGTGACAACTCAAAAATACTATATTTCATTGGACAAGCAAAAAGTGATTCTCGTGTTTTTACCGTAACATAAAATTAGAACACTTAGCTCCAGTTTCGGAGCTGGACTGTCATGTGTGTAGGTTGTATGCTCTCCACAGAACACGTGGGGGATGGCGTTAACTAACTGTGCAGCAGGCTTATGTGGTCTCCAGGTTTGTAGTCATTCTTGGTGGGTGTTTTTATCTTAGTTTGCTTTCCAAGTGAGGTAAGCGTTTTGAATTGTTTCATAGATAGTAGCTCGAGGTTTTTTCTCAAGTGTGTTAGTTATTATTTTTGGTCTGTCTAGTGTAGTTTCAATTTGGTCAGGCCATTATGGTACGTTCAGTAGTTAAAGTTGTTTTGGACGACATTGCTGAAATTTTTCCGTCCAATATTGATATGGTGGATTTAGAAGAAACCAGCGTTCAATTTTTGGAAATAAATCCAAATCTAGCTCACTCTACTATTCTGGTAGATGACTTATTACGATTGGCTGTCCAAAACGGTGTAAGAAACTTTAACATTTTTGTCATGAGTTCTGAAACTTCAAGTATTTCCAAGAAAGATCCTCGTGCAGTTCATTCTGCACTTAAAGAAGCAACTGAACATTTTAAACATATTTCAAATATTCGGTTTATCCATATCAGCACCCATGATTTAATGTGTGCTGTTGACATCTCGAAAATATCCTCTTTTCTGGGAGTTACTGTGACTACCAGAGTGATTTGGGATAACATTACTAATAAGGTCTTGTTATTCAATATCCCGGTTAATATCCCATTGGGTGAAATTGGACAGGAAATCCCAACTGAAAACAATCTGGACATTTTGGAACTCTGAAGATTCCACCGCCAAGGAAGCATGAATGATGTGTCTCCTGTGTTAATTACTATTTTGGGCACAGCCCTCCCCAAAGATGTTAAAATCTGGCTCTCCAAATCAGCAAGTGAGGCAATTTATTGACCGCCCTCGTCAATGTCGAAAATGCTTTAAATACAATCATGCTACCGCAAAATGTCAATCTGATCAATTATGTGTTACTTGTAGCTGCCAACATGATGGACTGTGCACTAATCCTGTTAAATGCAATAACTGTAAAGGGGAGCACTGGTCTGATTACAACCAGTGTCCGGCTCGGCTTCAGGAACTTGAACTGTTAAAATTTAAAAGCAACAGCTTTCTATCATTTGTTGAAGTGTGCAGACAATTCTCTCAAAGAGCGGAAGAGCAATCGCGAAAGTAACAAGCAAACAAGTCTCTGACTTTGAACAGTTTAAAAATTTGAGCATGGCATTAGTACGGGCTTCAATTAAAGTTATCATTGATTATATATCTCAATACTCAGAAAAAATTAGTGAATCGATAGGTGCTTTAACCACCACGATTATGAACTGCCTTGCCAAGCTTAGCGATCAGTCGCCTGATAGGTGCAAACGTCACCACAATGGTGCAGGTTCCCACATTACGTAAGTGTTTCCTGCTATAAACTATATTTTTATTCTTTTGGTTGGGGTGGCTGCCAGTGACAGTTTCACATAGGTTCGTTTAATTGTTTGAATATTTATTTTATTTGTGTGTCATCTTTCTTGCTATTAACCTCTCTATTTTTATGGGATTAAATATCATCCAGTGGAACTGTAGAAGTATCACAAACAAACTGGCCTGGTTCAACATTCCCCCTTTTCCACAGCGAACATCCTCATTCTTAAGAAACTTTGTCTTCTGATAAATCTTGCCACATCCTCGGGAAAATCGTCTATCGCCTGGATAGGTCTGGTCACTCTAGTGGTGGCCTTATTATTGCAGTCGACTCCTCAATCTCTTCTTCATAGATTGACTTCCATAATGTTCAGATCAGAAATTATGGGAGTTCAGATCCTTTTCAGTGCTTTCTCCATTAGTATTGTAAACATCTACTCAAATTCGGGAATTGCCGTCACCGATATCTCCAAGGTTTGTCAGCTTCTCTCAAGCCCTTCACTTCTGTTGGATGATTATAACTTGCACCACCCGCTCTGGGGTTCCTCTTCTGCCACTCACACCAGCGAAGATTTTGCAGATTGGCTAGCTAACAGTTCCTTTTGCCTACTCAACTCCACTGATCCGACTCATGTATCTCCTGGCGGAATATGCTCTCTGCTTGACCTCTCACTTTGCTCTGCTGATCTGTACGCTATCTCCTCCCTGAATGTCGAAGACAAGCTCTTTGACAGTGACCACTATCCTATTTCTATTACTCTTGATGACAGCCCTCCTGTCCAATCTAATCCCTCCTTTTTCAGTTGGAATCTCATCTGCATTGATTTCAGTAACATCATTTCTGAACAGCATTGTTCAGATTACGATAGCTTCTTCGACTTGGTTCATGAAATCATGAACAAACACAAGCATCCCCATAGCTCTCCCTCCAGAAGCTTCCCGGCCTGGTGGTCGGCCAGATGCTCCAATCTACGCAAGCAAAAAAACTTCCTATTAAGAAAAGCTCGGCAATCCGTGTCAATGGACTACTGGATGAAATACAAAAGGTGGCTGCTAAACTCAGACATGTGATTAGAATCTCAAAGTACCAGTTCTGGGATACTGTATGTCAAAATGCCAGTGACCTGTACATCCTCCACAAGACCTTCAGAAAAATCAGAAACAGGTCTTGCTCCCCTCCTGATTCCCATCTCTGTATCTCGCATGATGATTCCTTAATTTCTGATGCCTCTCTTCAAACTGAGATTTTTGCAGATCATTTCAGCCAGGACACTGCTTATGAGCTTTTTCCTTTGAGTTATGGCTATGATGAGAGTGCAACACTCAACAGCCCTCTCCAGTTGTCGGAGCTTAAGGATGCAATTCGCAGAACGAAGGTGACGTCTCCGGGCGAGGACAGAATCAGTGCCAAATTTTTCAAAGGATTAGATGAAAACTTGCTGACTCTTCTGCTTCATATCTACAATCAAATTTGGAGCTCTGGGAACATCCCCAATTCATGGACCTCTGCTACTGTCTTGCCGATCCTGAAGCCAGGGAAAAAGAGAAAAGAAGCAACTTCATACTGCCCCGTCGCACTAACTTCCATTCCCTGTAAAATCTTTGAACGCATAATTGCTGGCCGAATTAGCTCCCATATTCTAGAAAATAACATCCTGAACCATCGTCATCTCGGGTTTCAACCATTCAGAGACAGCCATACCACCTTAGCAATCCTTCATCATGACATATCCCAAGCAAAAAGAGCCAAGAAGTACATTCTAGGCATTGCCCTGGACCTTCAGGCAGCATATGACTCAGTATACGTGGATGGGCTAATTTGGAAGTGTGCTCAGACTGGTATTACTGGCCCTATCCTTTGCTGGTTCCATCGATTCCTTTCCTGCAGAAACATCAATGTCTACTGGAGAGGTCTGTTCTCTAGGTCCCACTCAACAGGTAGAGGAGTCCCTCAAGGGGCTGTCCTAAGCCCTATCCTTTTCACCATCTTCATGCATGATTTTTTTGAAGCTCTTGATGAACTGGGAGTGAAATACCTCTTGTATGTGGATGATATTTTCATATACTGCACCAGTATCTCGATGACTGCATGCTGTGATAAATTACAAGACGCCCTTCGGTTAATTGCTCAATGGTGTGCATATTCGAAATTATCTATTCACCCAGACAAATGCTCTGCTATAAATTTATCCTGGAGAAAGGGCGAGTGTGAGTTCGACTTCACTATCAACAGTGGTCATATAGATTGGAAGGATGAAATCAAGTTTCTTGGTCTTTATGTAGCAAGACGTGGTGGCTTCCATTCACACGTAGAGTATCTTAGACAGAAAGGGCTTAAGAGAATTAACATCCACAAAGCACTCTCACAGAGAAGATATGGAGCTCGCTCATACCATCTTTTAACCCTGGCTACTTCCATCATCTGCAGCATGATTGAGTACGGAGCAGGAATTCTTAACACAGCCTGTGACTCTCTCCTTCAAAAACTGGAAGTGATTCAATCCTCTGCCATCAGGACTGCCCTTGGGTTGCCCCGGTGGGTCCCAAATACTGTTCTACAGAAGCACGCTGGTATTTCTCCCCTCCATAACAGAATCAACTTACTTGCCGTTGTATTCTGGATCAAGCACTGCTTGCTGAACAAGTGGTCTCTGCTCTGAGATTTCTTTGAAGGTAACTTACATATGGCTACCGGCACTGTCCCTGGTGTTGCCGAGATTTTTGAAGAGATCTATGGCCATCTAGAGCACCTTCTTGATTTCCAGATACCTCTGCAGAGCAATACAGAAGTCATCCAGTACATTCTTGACGATCAACCATTCCAAAGAACAGATTTTGACAGTTGCATCATTGTCCCTCTTTACAATGACTTCATTCAGCAGTTCATCAACCCTTGGATTATCGTTGCCACGGACACTTCAAAGTCTCTTTCTGTTACATCCATAGCAGGGTGCATGGCCACTTCTAACTTTAGTTACAGAGTTCATTCAGTAAACTCAATCTTTACTGCTGAAGCATTAGCAATAGGCACGGCTCTTGATGAACTTTGCATCTGGAATCATCCCACTGTCATTCTTATGGACAGCCTATACGTTATTAAAGTGCTTCAGGTAGTTACAATCAAGTCTCCCAGAATTATCCTCTGGCTTCACAAGAAGATCCATAGAGCTGCTTTGTTTTTGGGCAAGATTTGTATCTGTTGGGTACTGGGCCATCAAGGTATCCCCCTAAACGAACAGGCTGATCGTCTTGCAAAAAATGTGTCAGACTGATGTGCTGCTTAACTGTCTCTTCTTCAATGATCTTGTTTGTTTCCACAAACGGAAAACCAATCTAATTTCTGATCACCAGTATATGTCAAGCAAATACTTCAACTCTGGGCGACATCCCATCTATTAAGAAAACTTCTAGCTGGGCTTCAAACAGACACGAAGATGTTCTGATTTCATGGCTGCTCTGCAAGATGCTAATTACACCTGCAATCCTCTTCCACTTCGGACTGACTGATGATGACAATTGTGGTAGCTGCATGGTTACTGACTCCGTGGAACATATTCTATTCTCATGTGCTAGATACCACACTCTTCGCACTTTGTGCTGGGACAGCTCTGCGTTGAATCAAAGTTGCTCTCATTCCTATAAAGGTCTTTCTGAACATGTTCTGTAGTTCTAAGGAATTTCGTAGATCTACCCTTCGTTTCTTGAAAAGTATTGATCGCTTCTAACTCCTTGTTTTGTTGTGCTATTATTTGAATCTGCTTAGTGAATCAATTGAGACAACAGCCTGCTGCTATAGGTCTCAGAGAACCCCCCCCCCCCACCCCCTTCAAAGTTCAAAAGTACTTAGCTCCATATGCAGCTATAAAAGCATAAACCCATAAAAATGAAGACATAAGGTTTGGAGGATAGAATAACTTTATCTCCCTCACAGACGATTTCCCTCCTTCTGTAGTAGTAAATGGGCACATAGTGTGACCTAATGGTTTTCCAGATAGTTACACTTAGGTGCATCCTTCTTACAGGAAAAGTGTCATAAGTCAGACTCATTATGCAATAAAATGAAAAATGAATTTTACGAGTTGTGTCACTTTTCTTTTATGTGAGGGATTATGATTGTATATGCCATACACTCTTTTTTATTTCTTCTAAAACCTCCATATATTTTCTGTAACTCATGTAAAGCTGTATGAAATTTTCCATTTTGAAAGCAATGACTGCAAGGATAAGGTTAAAGTTTTCCAGGAAAACATGCATTACAGTGTGTTTGCATCTTTTGAATTTTCACACATGTAGATTCATACGATGAATGAAATGATAGTTTTGAAAGATGGCTATCAAGAGAGAAAGGCTACTACTAATTCACCCTCATTTGGCCCTTAGCACTGGAAGAGTGAAAGATAGGAGGAAGAGGGGGGAATGCAGAATCTTCCCATGAACTTGTTATAAAATTTTCTTCTGTTGAAAAGATTTTTGAAGAAAACCGGGTCACAGTAATAAGTATAATGTTTAATAGTTCCCATGTTATCAGATACTCAAATATTTTTCAAACTTGTAAAAAAAAACATCTAATATCTCAAATTAAAATTATATTGTCTAAATATGACTAACAAACACTAATTTCTATAATCCCAGGAAGTAGGGGCACATATGTCTACAGCCTCTCCATGAAAATATTCTTGTTGACACAACTCTCTATATCTCACACCTTTTTTTCTTTAAAACTAATACAGTACAGAACCATTTATCCGGAATGCTTGGGGTCAGCTGTATTCTGGATAACTGGTTTTTCCGGTTAACTGGTTGTGCATTAAAACAGCATCCATTTGATAAGTTTTGTGGAATATGTGTGGTTGTGGCATTATTTCCGATTTTAAATTATTAGATTACTTGGATTAAAATTAACCATAGTTTAAAAGAATGTAATTTATGGGAATCCCTTAGGACAAATATTCTTCTGTTTCCTCTGCATAAAAATTAAAACATCTAAAATACAACTAAATATGTTTTCATTTCAAATACTAGATGTTGCCATCAAATTATATAATTATTTCAAGCAAAGCCTCTTTCAAACTGGCAGTGTGTGACACCTTCTTCTGCAAAGATTCTGAAATCAGTCTATCTGAAATATCATTCCGGATAACTGGTTTTCTGGTTAACTGGCTTCTGGATAAATGGTTCCATACTGTAGTAGGATCGTAGTGATAGGCAAATGTTTATTTCATACCACTACTATTTATAAGCAATAATATTCCTCGTAAATGTTTTTAACATGTGAAATAGAAATCTGATATGAATAATATTGTTTCGAAACAGTGGTAGAATGAAATAAAATTATTTCTATTGCTGCTGTCTCTGCTATTACTACTACAGATTTGCATTATAGACACTTTTTTAAAGAAAATTAAAAAGTTTTATAAAAAGAAATTAATACAATAAAAAAATAGCACTAACCTGAGCTAACATTAATTGTAAGTGCTGGTATACCAAAGTAACTGAAAGGACCAGTTTCAAATACAAGATTTTCCTTACAAACTGTAACACGGACACGACCTTCTAAAATCAATATGAAATAATCAGCAGGTTTGCCAGCTTGGTACAAAGTTTGGCTTGGAGCATTATATCCATCTTTGCACTGCTTTGACTTGAAAAATATATTCTGAGTCATGAGTCGCTTCAGAACAGTTTCAGAAAGATACATGTTCCGAAAGGGATCCACGGCTATAAATTACAGTAAGATCAAAATTAATAAAAAAGAATAAATCTGAAAGTAAACTTCCAAATAACATATAAAATCCTTAAAACAAATAGAAAAATCACACAAAATAAGCATTTTTGAATAAATTATCATAGTACAATTGAAAGTTTGGGAAATCGTGTTTTAAATAATTAATATAGGTATCAAAGGTGAACACTTTTTGATGGAAAAGCCCATGCATATCTAGTAGTATGGTCTATTATTAAATGCATGTATTTATTTTGAGAATTTTAATAATTAAAACCTCCAACAGTATCAATAGAAAGACATTCAAAAGGGTGATCAAGCCAAATTTGCTTTGCTTATCTTTATTTTTGAAAATATCACAATGTTTAACGCAGTGAGAGTAATCTTGAGTAATATCAGGCCAATAATAATTAGGGGAAATACAGTCTTGGCCAAAAGTATTAGGCACCTCTTTCAAAACACCTGAATTGTAAAAAAAATCAGATGTAAATATTAGAGATGAGACGGGCTCAGTCCAGGCCCGAGAGCCTGAGCCCGACACGGGCTCATTTTTTTTAAACCTGAAAATTTTATTTATTCCCGTATTGAAAAAAAAAACTTTTTAAAAAATATAAGAAGTAATATATTAATATATAACCATAAAAATTTCTTGTGTTCCCTATATTATTCTGTTAATGCATTTTAAGGTGTGTTAATATCTAAAATTTATTTATGTTTCTAAAATAAATTCAGTATTCCTTATTTTTATCTCTGTTAAAAAGCTTTTATTCTTGTAAAAGTAATTTAATTACTCCTTTCATAATAATCAATCTTCCAGTTTCCTCTGGTTTCAATAAATAAATGAGGCATCTGTTTGTTATGACCTACTTCTCATCCTTACGACGCGACACCTGGGTTGAAAATTACATTTTCCATAAGAAATCATTTTCATGTTATTTTCATCAGAATGATGAAAGCGACATATCAGTGACTGTTTAGTTTATTGCACAAAAGAAAAGCAAATGATCAAAAAAAATATTTATTGGTGAGTGGAAATAAAAGCATTTAACTTTACTGTTTGTTAATGAGGGTCAGAAAGTTGATTTTTTTTTTGCTTTGTTTTGTTAACAGTTGATAATTTGGTAAACATTAAAAGGAATATTTATTAGCTGTATAAGAGATAAAAAGGACATTAACGTGTAATGAGAATGTTTTTAATGGGAAGGAAGTTTCAGTTAAATATATATGTAAAAGGAGAATTTTAGTTTAATATTGGGTATAATTAATTATATGTGATGATTGATTAATGTTACAACATCACAGCTATTTTAAAAGAAATTTGCAATATTTGCAGATTTATATCATTCACGCTAAGGCGCCAAGAAAAATAAATAGTAACATATTTTAAAATCTCTTCTGTTATTAGCCAATGAGAGTTACAATCGATCAGTGTTTTCTCTTTTCTTATAAAAAGCATCGGACCTTCCAGATAACCTTGTTGAACTTTTCATTTAAGCTGATTTGCAAGAACACGAGAATTATGAAAGATGTACACATTTTATAGGAAATAGAAAAACTTTGTTCGATTCCTCATCATATAAATCATAATTTCTGCAAATTTCATTCATTCATTTATTTCTAAAATGCACTTCATTAATGTTTCCGTCAGATTTGCTTGTTGCGAGAGAAAAATATGAGAATTTTTTTAGGGACTTATCTTTTGATGAGATTAAATGTAAATGTCATAAAATTAATTATGTGCTAGGGATTAACAGTTATTGTGATGTATGAAGTTGTTAAAAAATGAGATATTACATTTAAAACAACTTTTATGCAATTTTTATTAAACTTTTTTTTCGATTTCCATTTTTGGTATTGGGTGGGCTCAGATTTAAAATCGTCGGGCTCGGACTTCGAAAAGGGAGCCCGAACTCATTTCTAGTAAATATCCAACTGGGCAAAAAATGTCCGGACAAGGATATGAACCAGGGAACTATTGGCTGAGGTCGCCAATGCTCTACCATCTGAGCTATCCCGGATGAATCTAGTTGAACTTTTTCACTGAGCTAACCTTATTGATTATAGCATCTGGTCTGAAATCTGGTTCAGCTCAACAGAATAAATAGCAGGTAATGGAACTCCAGAAATTGCTGGATACGTAATTACACTAGATTAATTTCAATACAATTATTCTAATTGGCAAATAAACCCTGGTCCAGACATTTTTTGCCTAGTTGGATATTTACATCAGATATGATTTATTTACCAATTAGAATAATTGTGTGTTGAAATTAATCTAGTGGTAATTACGTATCCAGCGATTTCTGGAGTTCCATTACCTGCGATTTATTCTGTTGAGTTGAACCAGATTTCAGACCAGATGCTATAACCAAGAAGGTTAGCTGGGGGAAAAAGGTTCAACCAGATTCGTCTGGGATAGCTCAGATGGTAGAGTATTGGCAGCTTCAGTGAAACGATCCCTGGTTCATACCCTGGTCTGGACATTTTTCGCACAGTTGTATATTTACATCTGATATGGTTTATTTACCAATTAGAATAATTGTGTTGAAATTAATCTAGTGCCGTAAAAAAATATTAGAAACAATAACAAGTACTTTATACGAAGACATAAGCGGTGTTGTCAAATGTAAACTAAAACATAGATAATCCCTTTGTAACATTTGGCGAGTAAAACAAAGGAAATGCAATTTTTTGAAAACATAGACATCAAATGTTTTGCCTGTCTTTATTTTACATTCACAGTGCAAAGTAACTTCCGTGTGTAATCTAGTAGAGAATTTTACATCATTTAATTCTAAAATGCCTAAAAAAAGTGAACTGTGTATTGAAAAAAGAGTGAGAATTCAGGTCTTGCATGAATAAGGCAAATCTGAAGAGATAAGCAAGTTGGTGAAATGTTCTCGATATGCAGTGTTATCTGCTATTAAAAGGTTCATGGAGACTTGGTCTCACGTAAACAAGACAAGAATGGGCAGAAAACGCATGACAACGAAATGTCAGTGCAGAAAACTAATACGAGAGTGTTACAGATCACAAAAAACTTCTTGGTAGTTCACTGCAGCTCTGTCCAAGAAGAAGACTCGCAGAAGCTGGGTTAAAAGCATACAAAGCCAGGAAGAAGCCCTGGCTTTCAGAAAACAACAAGAAGTATCGCTTGGAGTGGGCTCGTAGGCATAAACATTTTACGGAAGAGGATTAGTCAAATGTTCTGTGGTCTGATGAATCTAACTGAGTTAATCATTTTAACCATTTTTTATAATAAAAAATAACCACCATTCAGACTGAGTCAGCTTTTGTAATAAAAATAAGAATATTTTAAGTTGCCTCATTTAAATTTTATTTCCATATATTTGGAACACTCGGCATGACCTTAGAGGAGGAATTGAATAGAGAGCGAATCCCTTTGTTCTCTCCGTCTAACCCTGATGCACTCATCCACAAAAGGGTGTCAATTTTTGGCGGTGATCCCTTTCTTGGCAATTTTCTGTTTTCATTCTCGTGATAAAAGAAATGCTCCAAAGCGAATGCAGACGAAATAGGTCTTGGTGGGATGCGGGAAAAACAGATTTGGCACACATTCTCCCCACCATCACGTGATGGTGGGAAGCATGATATGTGCTTCAAGAAAAGGTTGCCATTTCTGCATCCAGTTATATTAGAAGTCTATGGGCGTGACCTTCGTGAGGCGACACGACTTATCGGCGAAGAATATCATCCAGATTGCATGGTGTCCACTGTTAAACACGGAGGTGGCAGCATTGTGATCTGAGGCTGCATGGCTGCTGATAGCGTTGGTGAAATGTTAGTTTGTGAAGGCCGCATGAACAGCCATGAAAGGCATAAATGTGCTGACACCTTCGTTAATGCTCATTTTTATGCGATACTAATTTGTGTGACGTCAAGTTCCAATAAGACGCTCTTTGTCATAAATTAGCCACTATGATGTGCTGGTTTAAACATAGCAACATTGTATTGCCAGACTGGCCAGCGGCATCCCCAGATCTTAATCCAACTGAGCACTTTTAGGGCATATTAAAACGTAAAATCAGTGAACACAGTATAACATAAAAAAAACAGCTTTAAAATTTGCTCTTATTCAAGAGTGGGATACCGTAAGTGCAGAAAACGCAGTATGCCCCAAAGGATCATTGCTGTTATTAAAGCAAAGGCTGGGTCCACTAAATTATGATATTTTTTATAATTTTAGGTCAATATGATAATTTATAAAACAATAAAAGTCAGGGTTCCCAATACTTTTGGCAAAGGCTGTACTATTTAACATTTTTTGAATGCCAGGATACCATTACTTCTACGAAGTTCAACAATTTTTTCCGAAAGATATGGAAACTATTACTTTTCTATATCTTTTCTTTCTGACAATAATAATGTCATCTCCAGTTTTATAATTTTTACTGCACAAAATATCTTTCTTACATAGCATCTAAAAGTATACTAAGAGGTCAAATAAAATAAGATATAAGATTTCTAGCCAACATGTCTGCTTCGACATTTGCTGAACCCTTTTCGTATTTTATTTCATGCTCAAATATGATAAGTTTTAAAGACCATCTAAATAACCTTCCTTTAAACATTTTAACATTCTTTAACAAGCTAAGACTGAATTATCAGTAAAGATAGGACAAAACGAATTTCGGTAATTTCTCGAGTTTTGGCCCAAAATTAAATTTTCCGAAACGAACGTTTAAGCTATTAATAAATATATATACAAAAATATTAATTATAATCACAAACACACATACCTATCTATAGAGACAATTGTACTCATCTGGATGTGCATATGGTTTGTTTCCAATAAAAGCAAAAATATTATTTAATCATAATTTTGTAAGATTTATTACCAAACATTTGAGGCATTTATTAATTATTACTTTTATAGTTATTGGTACAATATAACATTTGCACAAAGAGTTTCAAGATGCTTAATATTTAGCTTTTTACTTGGTCGAAAAGAAGTATTTAACATATGTTGCTTTAAGAGTGCAATAGCATGTCTATTCTTAGAAAGGCGCGGGTGGGGGGATAGCTATTTTTAGTTTAAATTATTATTACTTCAATAAGAATTTAAAAATATTATACATGTATTTTAAATTTTTATAATTAAATGCTGAAAATATTTATATAAGGCGGAAATGAAGATTTTTAGAACAAAAAATTTATGCATAATAAATTTTATTAGTGATAAGACTGTAATAGTATCTAAAAAAAAATTAACATTTAGCTATTTAATTTATTTATATTGTTTATATTAAAAAATACTCAGCATTAAATTATATACTTTACATACACAGGATTAATTTTTTAGAAATGAACTCTCAACATTACTTTGAATTTCTTAAGCATGATATAAATGACATTTTTAAATACATAAAAATGCATGATGTACTTAATACATCAAAATTTCAGTAGTTTTTAAGAGTGTATGCATAAAAGCTCAGGATATTTACAAGAACAGGCAGCACAGACTTATTTTCCGCGATCATTTTTAGGGATAAAATTTTGAATAGGTAATCCTGTTTCATAAGAAAAACAAATAATTTTGTCAACGTTCAAATATATACGCACATAACACAGTAAGAGGGTTGAGAGGAATGCTTATACCAGAAATATAAACCGCTATTTTCCCATTCCTCATGCTGGGACATTAAAAAATCTGCATATGGATCAGAACTGCGGTAATTAAATTTACACTAATATACAGAGCTTCATAAAAATCAATATTAAACATTAAAAAAAAAAGTACTCACTGAGCTTATTAAAAAAGAAAAAAAAAAAAAAGTCTTTTTTTTTTTTTTAAATTGTCGAAAACAAGTACAGCAGGTTCTAAGCAGTGAAATTGTACTAATTAGTTGATTATAAACAGTAACAAAGCAAATTATTAAATAGAAAAAAGTGCTCTTTTTTAGCAAAAAGTATATTATGAATACCTATAGCTTGATCAGGATACGAACTGTTTCATAAAGTTTTATACATTCTTTGCGGGAAAAAATATTTTCTTCTTGCATGCAAGTATGAAGGATAAGAAATAAAATAACATAACAGTGGACCCGTGCAAGGCTTTTGAACTGCAATTTTTGAGATCATTTTCTGGTACGTTTTGCCATTAATTTTCAATGTACTGAAATTTTTAATCAAACAACGTGTTCTAACGAATGCGATTGTACTATGTCAAAAACCTCTTCAAAAACATTTTGTCTGATAACTCATTTACCAATGTGCGTTTAGTATGTGCATAGAAAAATGGATTGCTTGGCATTCAGATCCAGTCCAAATTCAACTTCTATCAATGTATATTAGAGTAGAAAGAGCATATTAGTCACACAGATTTCTTTCTTTCTTTTCTTTTTTTTTCTTTTTGTACTTTGTTATTAGAAAAATAACAGTTATTGTTATTACACAGTAATTTATTGCAATCAATATTGTTTGCATCGTCAAATTTATGAAGTGAATTTTGATATGAATTCCATTCACAAAGGGTATTTTTCTTTAACAATCTATTAAGAGAGTGTCTAATTTCTCGATATTTATTTATGAATTTATAGTTAATATTAATTGAGCTTAGACAGTGGCATTATCAGGGTGGAGGTTACTTTTGTGTATTTCTGTATTTTAACAATTTTAAAGTCCGATTCCAATGCAAAAGTTTGAAAGTTTTATTGTTAAATTATTAAAATATTATGAAGATTAGAAGGGGCAAAAGAGACTGCTGGAGGGAGGGAGGGGGTGTTCAGTCCATTCTGTCCCCCATCAGATTACAACCTTGTAATAGATGAATGAAAGTTCTCACTGGTTCTCAAACTGAAATATTGTAGTCAGATTCTTAGTAAATATGGAGAATCTATTAATTAGACTGACAGTCGCATGTTGACAGCATTGTAGGCTAGGATTTATATCTGAATAGAGTTTCCCGTGGTTCAATGACCATGCATGATGGCCAGTCAATTATTTTATTTACTATAGAGATATTACAGTTTAAAAAGAAAAGTATTCCCAGATATCTTAAATTGTATACAACTTCAGGGCATACTAAAGTTGAAACAAAAATTCCAAGACACTATTAAAATGAATAAGTATTAAATTCCAAAATGTAACAATTATTTCTGAGGGCATTGTATTCTGCACATATCCAAAAACAAGAAGCAGCAAAAAAATTCTCTTTTAAAGGCGTGCATTCTGATTTATTGCTGGGTGTGTAGGAACAAAAAGACAGTGTAAAACACCAATGCAAAACAGGACATCAGTTAATCGACTAACGTGACGGTACTATTTAACCGTGTATGGAAAACAACAACAAAAATCAGAGGTAATATGATACTGAAAACGACGCAAAAATTATACACTGCTCAAAATAATTAAAAGATATTGAGGTTGTGGATGGATCTTGTAGGTGGGGAATTGTTTGGATAATTGATGTATGACAGACAGACGTGGTAGCATGTCCGTAGCTAGACCATACTTCCAGGTTGGGCAAATGTTTTTCCATGGGGGGGGGGGGGGGACAGATTACTTCTTTGTTTTTTTTCAAGTCTCTTATTTGTAGTTTTTCAAAAATATGTACTGCAATTTTAGGGTATTTTTTTTTCATTTAAAACATAAGATATTTCTAAAGCTAGGGTGAAACTTTTAAAGTTTCTTCCAAGACACAATAAGAATATATCAAATATAAATAAAATATTTGACATAACGTAAATAAGTTGCTTTTCTTTTAATTAAATAATTTAAATATATGCATGTTTTATGTCAGTTATTTATATTAATAATATATTCAGGTACAATTTATTAAATAACGGTTAATTATATGTACATCACACAATAGACAGATGATAAAAAAAAAATATTAGAACAAATAACGAGGACGTCTTACACATGATTTAGAAGCAGACTCTCTGTTTTCTGTTCTAGTCGATGCCTGTTCTATATAAATGAATGGATATCCATGTTTTCAAAGATAACTTGAAGTCGCAGATAAAGTAATCTGTTCGCACCACAGACTTATCATATAAGTGAGTAAGTCTCATATAAGTCTCCTATCTTTCCTCTGAGGTTCACACACACACTTTTCTCAAATACATAACTTTTAAAACGATAACCTCCTTTTTTTGACAATGTCACCAAAGACTGATTAAGCATCTAAAATTCACAACGGTTGAACAAAAACTGTAATGCATAGTGCATTATTTTCACAAGTGGAGTTTCAGTAGTTTCTAAAAAGGCAAATTTAAAAGGCAAAAGTTAAAAGGCAAATTTAATTCGCTGCTGCTAAAGCGTCATTTTTCACGTCAGACTCAAAATTTGCATTTGTGAATCTCTTCTTCCATTTTCTGGCAAAAAAGAAAAAAAAAGCCTATATTGTTATTTTATGCAAGGCTTACAACATCCTTTAATTGTTTTGAACAGTGTGTATAAACTTTCTATATATAAAGAGAGAGAGAGAGAGCTACATATATAAACTACATGGCCAAAGGTGAACGGCTACTTGCGATTTTTGATGATTTCTTAAACATCTAGAAAAATACATGAGGAATTATCCTGAAACTCCAGGTGTATAAACAAAATGGTACAGGTCATATATTTCCCTGAAGATTTTTTTCCCGAACCCAATAGGAGACCGCCAACAAATTGAAAACAAACGAACATCTTTTGGACAACCCTGTAAAAACTAATGCAGGTAAAGCGTTCGAACTGTAGATTATGATTAAGTGCCTTATTGTAATAAATTCTGTTAATTTTTCTGAGAATAGCATGTATATTCATTAGAGAAATTAAATTTTTTATAAAAATAATCCATATTTTGCTAATTTTTTTTGCTTATAATTTGTAGAGTTCGTAATATAAAAAAAAGTAAATTTAAATTCAATTAAAAAAAAATTGCTTTTTAAATTTTTGAACGTATGATTTTCTTAAATTTCGAAATCTCATGCTTTTGTAATTAGAGTAACTCTTTTTAAAAATTTAAATTATTAGGATTAGGGGAAAATTAAAATAATAGCATACTTTACTTTTATGTACCGCATTTTAATTGATTTCAATGAGAAAAATTTGAGTTTATTTGTATGAAAAACCTGAACAACTGCAAAGATGAATAGTTTGTCGACTGAGCAAATACAAACTGTGCAATTTTTTTCTATTTTAATTTTCATTAAATCTATAAAAAAAGCAAAATTTCATAGCTAATAGTTTTAACTATGAAATTTTGCTTTTTTTTTTTTATAGTTACATTTTTGCGCATATATTTGTGGAAACAAATATATGCGCAAGGAAAGGTTTTCATTTATACTTTACAAACTTGAAATAATTATGTATATCTTTAATTGTGGATCGAAAATTGGTTATCGCTAATTTGTCGGGAAGCAACAATTTTTGTCAGGAATCGAATCCAAACCATGAAAACTGTTACATTCTAAAATCTAGCACGCTGGTAACCGAGCAATATTGCAAGTCTGAAATTAGGACAATTTAAACTGCAAGCTTACATTATGTAAGCTTAAAAGATGCGCAAAATTTATGGTTTTCTATTGACTATGCTATACTCTAACACAAAGGGTCACGACACTGTTTCCGACCTCGGAACCTTGCTTGTTAGGCAGGCCTGGTCATTTCATATTGGATCTAAAACTGAAGTAGAAAATTAGGTATTTATTTTAATTTCACAATTTATGGTAAAAAAAATCTGTCGCCAGACAATGAGATTTAATGTTAATAATGCATAAGCGTGTTGTCACGTTAGTTGCTATGAATTGCAGCACTGCAAGTCACCTGCAACTTAGTCGTTAAAAAAAAATAACCCTGCCGTCTCGGCCTACAGGCGGAGGTAGATTTCGAAGTACTAATTTCAACAACAAAAACTTTTTTTATTTAATTTTTCAGTAAGAGCTCGTTTTATCAAAATCATATTAAGTCGGTATTAAAAAAAATATTTTCTCCCGACACATTTTTAAAAGTAAAAACATGAAACTTGCTGGCGTGATTTTTTGAAGAGATTTATAAGCGATCTGTGTTTTTATTTTCCATTCAATTAATTAGAACTTGATTTACAATTATTTTCTCAGTACGAACATTTTTTTTCGTTTCCAGTACTATTGCTTCGGGAAATCCGGTTCAAAATGGCCACTTTGACAGCATTTATGACAAAATATCGCTCACCCGCAAGAAAAGTGACACATCTCGACAAAAGCAAATTTCACAGGAGAGGCAAACGGGGAAAGTTTGCATAATTTTACTATAAAATAAAATTTCAGCACTTAGCACGTATGCAGGGATAAAAACGTGCATAAAAGCTTAAAACACTTAAGAATGAACACGTAGGATGAGGTTTGGAGGGTCGAATAATTTTACCTCCTCGCACAATCCACCTCTCTTCGGGGGTCACAAATGGACATATAGCGTAATAAAGGGAGTTTCCAGATAACTACACTTATGAAACTGCTTGTGTAGCAAGCAGGGCCGGCCCAAGGCGTGTGCGAAGTGTGCCATCGCACGGGGCGCCGAGCCGGAGGGGCGCCAAACTGATGAAAGGACGTCTACAAGAGCACCGATAAAAATTATTTTATATTCTGCGTTTTTTTTCCTTTTGCATTTTCTATAGCTAGGTTGTAGGTTAGCTAGGTCTATAGCTAGGCGGCTTGAGAAAGAATTCTTCGTTGTGTTTAAAAAAGTATTCAAGGGCACTGAATTTTTGCATGCGGACAGCGGCTTCTGTCCTTTTCTATTAATGCTCAAATTGCTTGGACATACTGGCTATTTAGGCTCATTATTCTAGAGTCCTGTTATCACACAGGGATTCTGAGACTGAGCCCCTGATAACCGGGAAAAGTAAACCATTAGGAGTTTGAAGGTGCAGAAATTTTAAAATGAAAAACAGACGTCTTTGGAAAGGTTTTATTCTATCAGTGTCTTCTGGATATGAGCTCATCATCTGCTATAGCGTCAGAAATTTTGCCGAAAATGAAAAAGGAAAAAAAGTCATATAACCAAAGATATGTATGTAAATAATTCTTATTGAATTGACCGTAGTATCAGTACGATTCGGTCGTTAACTAATTATTTTATAAAACTGCTGTAAATGGAATATTGAATAGGTAGAAATAAATCAAACCAAAGAATTTTCAGGTAGCGTCATTCATTTATTTATTTCGTTTAAATGAGTAATTTTCATGGGAGTGTGAAACATAGTATATTATTTAAAGTTGCAATGCATGCTTGTTGTATTTGAAAGTTGTCACTTCTTGAAATTACGAAGGACGTTGCGTCCTAAACTGAGAACGGCGAAACTAGGGCCCGACTAATCCTATATGGCGCCCTTGTAAGTGAGACAAAGATTCTAATGGGACCTCCTTTAAGATGATTTTAGCCAGAATTTCTATTGATCAAGGGGGTGGTTATCATCTAAAGAACATTTAATTTTTAAAAATAAAAAATAAATGATGTGGCTCCAGTTTCGTGGGTGGATATCCTAGCATGCGTGCCGTGAACTTCCAATTGGGCGGGATCCGATAAGTCGCCATATTTGCTTGCAATCAATTACCGTTAAGAATTAGTAGATAATATTGCCAGGAGCTTTAACCACTTTGAGATGAAAAAGTTGAAAATCACCAAAGTGTGAGCGATTTGAAAAAAAAAATGATCTACTTCTGACCCCCTTTTTTGCACTTTGCCATGTTTCTAAAAATATGCTTATTTATTTATTTTTCTTAAAATAAAATTGGCTGATGTTTCAGACATGATGCCTTCACAGTTGCCTTCTAGCAGTTATAAATATTTATTTGACAAAATTTAATAGAAATTTCTAATTTTTTTTAGTAGAAAATATCTGTAAGTGTATTAAAGATTAATTGATCCAAATTTAAAACGAATCAGCTGTAAACCAACTTTTAAAAATAAAACCGGCTTTTTTTCAATAAAAGTCGCCTATTTTTAAATGGTTAAAACCAAAAAAAGCCGGCCTGTTTTTTTTTTTGACCTGGCTAAAAGCCGGCAACCCTGCTTTGAGATAATATTATACTAAGCACTTTTATAATATATACAGATTTTTGGCCAAGCGCAATTTTTCTCTTAGTAGTTTATCATTTAAAATTAAGTGAAAAAAGTACCCCCCCTTACCACCTTTTTAAAAAAAATCATCCAAGGTAACGATTTTTTTTTTCAAAATAGTGGGGCAAAGCCTCTTTCTTGCTCCCCCCTCCCCTCATAACGGCACCATGACATGCACTTTATTATTTGCCGAGCTCTAACGAAATGAATAAATCAACAAAAGCTTGACAGTACAAAATTGTGAAAATGGAGCCTATTTAAGGGGACAGTTTACCACAAAATTAATCAAATATCTATTTTTTTTTTTAAGCATTAAATGAAAGCCTGTTTAAATGGGAATGTTTCGGCACCTCATTTTTACCCATACGCCAATTATGTCGCAAGATATTGTAAATTTTATTAATACAGCCAGCGCAATTACTCACACAAATTATAACTTTATATGGATTTTTCTCCATGTTCATATTATCTCCACTTTCATGTTTTAAAAAGGCTCAGGCTTTTTTTGTATTTGAGTGTTATGTATGTGATAAATCTGCACATAAAATTAGTCATCAAGGTTTTTTTTTTTTAGTAAAAGTATATGAAGATGTGTTAGATTTCATCGTTTTACACTATATATATCAGTAAAAAAAATTATATTAAATATAATAATAGATATATCTAAAAATCCATGCGCAGTCTTGTGTAATACACATTTCAAAATCATTAAGAAAAATTGGGCAAAACTTTCAATATTTAAAAAAATAGCACGGATTTTAAAAATTTAAATTTTTTTAACTAAAATTTTTAATTAAATATGCAGTTAATTTTTTTCAAAATTTACTTTTAGTTGAACATTGAAATGCAATTGACCATATTTTTGAAAATAAGAATAATTTTTGAAAATGTAACTGTTCCCTTAAAATAATAATAATTTACATTAATTTCAATTGCTAAAAGTGTAAATCAACACTTTAAAACTAACAAAAATACGTTTATTTCGACTGTTTACATGTTTCAACTCAACCCGAGTCATTTTCAAAAAATTGCTATATATTTGCTATATAAATAATAATTTATCTGCATATAAATTTTATTTTGTAATCGTCTTTAGAAAATTTTTCATTTAAAACATTTATCGTTAAATAATTTTATTTTACCTTTAGTGTCTGTTATGTTGATTTTTTTCATGATTTCCTGCACCAATACTCTATGATTTAACTGGATTCATACAATTATTTTGACAGATTGACACTTTGTTTATTCCACTTCATTAAGAGTGATAATTACTGTAAAATTGAAATTTCCCTTATGAGACTTCATTTTTCAATTCACCAAATACAAACTCAAAGACGGATTAAATTTAGAAACTTTTATCTCTTTTTGAAACACTTTAATCTTAAGTAATCAATTATAGTATGTTAAAAAATTACGAATATTTAAAAAAAATTAAGAACATAACTTATGCAATTTTTCTTGTGTGGGGGATGGGGGGGGGGGGGGCTCGATGTGTGCTTGCACGGGCGCCAAATTGTCCTTGGGCCGGCCCTGGTAGCAAGACACATCTATGAAAAACCTATTAGTGGAATAAAACGTAAAATGAATTTTTTGCGAGGTTTGTCACTTTTCTTGCGGGTGAACGATATATTCTGCATTTATCAAAAAATCGACCAATACAGCACTTTATATAGTTTCTGAATAAAGGAACCTGCCAATTGGATGCGTTCGAGAGCGAAAATGAATTTAAAATGAGTCAGAAAATAAGCCGTTTGGATTTGAGTATACCATTAATACGATATTTTTTTTCCCTCAACCCCTATTTTTGTTTAATTTTTTTTTTTTTTTTTTTTTTTTTTTTTTTTTTTTTGTAGGAGTTGATCTTATCAATAACTTGTCAATATGAAAGTTGTAGATAATATTGATAAGATGTACAATAAATTTAAGCAGATTGGATATCTTGTGAATTGACGAAGTTATGAATTGTTTTCTTCTTCAACCCCCATTTTTTTCGTTTTTAATTTTTTTTTCTTTTTTGAAGTAAGAGTTGGTCCTATCAAAAACTTGTCAATATAAAAGTTGTAGATAGTATTAATAAGTTTAAGTGAATTTGATATCTTAGGAATTGACGAAGTTATGAATTCTTATTTCCCTAAAACCCTATTTTTTGCACCCCTTGAGCCTATTTTTAATTTTATCAAAAATTTGTGATACATAAATTTTTAGCCCTTTTCCTAGAAGTAATAACTTTAAACTGATTTGATATGTATAAAATTTAAGAAGTTATGTGGTTTTTTCGGTTTTCACAAAACCCCTTCCTATTTCCACCACCTAGGTCCGATTTTGCCCATTTACGAACTTGACCAATATTTTCTACCCCTTGATTTTATATATTAATTTGGAAGAGATTAGTGCAGAATTACGGAAGTTATCGTGTCCATAAAGAAAAGATATATACATATTTTATATATATATATATCTCCACTTGCATGAAAAAAAGTTTCATGCAGTACTTAAAGATTCGGCTGCTTTCTCAATATGATTGGGCATTTAGAACAGTTGTGCGTTAACGAATTACGCTTAGTGTTTAAATTTACTTCAATTTTCAGTCACATGTTTAAAAATACTTATTTCTCACACATGTTACATTAAGGCAGTATAAAGGATTACTTACACGTAGAGAGGAACTGATATGTAGCCAAAGCGAGCTGTGGGGATATTATATTTGTACCTTGCTGGCCTCCCCCTAGTTTAGCAAAATCCGAGAAGTCTTGTTTTACTTGAGCTTCTTTTCGTCGTTGCTTCTTGCGATTGTCAGCTGAAAAAAGTTATTTAATTAAATATAAATAAAACATAATATAATTAAAACAATTTTTCTAAGTACATAATGTAAACTTATTTGAATAAGGTAATTTTTAATAAGCTACACAAAATTTATATGTACAATATTATACAGAAAGGATTTTTTAATAATTCTGAAGAATAACAATATTTTAACTAAAATTAAAATATTATATGCCCATTCGTATACATATATCAATGTTTTCATTTTCATCCATTCATGACAGAACAAGTTAATGAAACACAAACAAAAATTAAGGCCATATATTCAATTGTGGGAAAAATTTTAACAATTTTGTCATTACAGCACATGAAATGTTATTTACAAAAATAAAGTGTTTGAGAATAAAGTGTGTTACATAATTTAAAATAATTTGTCTAAAGAAATACAACACTTCCACCCTTCTTGTAAAAATATTCGACGATTAATTGATAAAACAAATACTAGAAATCAGATTTTAAGTTTAAATACATAGATAAAAAGTAAAGTAAAATTTTTAGTTATAAAAAATGCGTGATATTTCCACAAAGAAATACCTGCCGTTCATTAAGTTTTCAAAAGTTCAGCAACTTATATTTATCCTGGAAACCAACAAATAAATAATTATACCAGTAGTTCACAAAGTCACGTGCATGTAAATATTTAAAATATATATATACATTTTTAAAATGAGAAAATAGAGGAAAACACATAGTAGTATTTAAATATATAACATAGATCAAGTTTGTTTATTCATCTTCCAATATTTAAATGTTATAGAAAACGGTTATACTCTTTCCTATCAAAATATTTTAGGAGACTTAAAACAAACGTCGTAATACGTATAAGAGCCCTTTGAAGATTATCTAAGAGCAGCCACACTCAACTTCTTTCTCGCAGGCCGCAAATATATGTTTGTGATGGTCGGTGCGGCAGCAGCACACTTATATAATAATGTAAAAATGGGTAATTAAAATAATAAGTAGAATAACAAAGCAATAAAACAAAGTTAATATTATAAATAGAGTTGAACGTTTGTGTCGCGAAGAAATGTTACCAAAAGATTTTACCACCACTATTTCCAAACAATATATATAGAGCATAATTTTTTTCCCTCGTGAGTTCGTCGTTCCGAACCGAAGCTCGCAATCTTGGTTGTTGGTTGCTCAGTACCCAGCATGTTGTTCAACCAGTTTTGGCGACTTTGCACTAGTTTTGAGAAACTACGTTACAGACAAAATAAAGCAAAAATCGTTTTTTACAACATAATGGGCAATCTGACGAATGTTATTAAATGCATTTTGTATAATTATAAATAATGATTTAGTAATATCTCTTCAATTCTTTTTTAATTAATTTTTTGAACGCTATATTTTTATATCCAAGTATACTTAATATATTTTATTTATTAAATAAAGACGAGTGAAAGATTGATTTTTTCTTTTTCTTTAAAAAAAATTTCGCTCTTTTTAATAAAATTATTTATTCAATTTCTTTCTAAAGAATGTACTTAGGCAATATTGGGTTAATTTGCTTTTAGAAGGATGCTATTTAATGTATTTTGTATATTTATAAATACAAATTTAGTAATATTTGCCTTCAGTTATTTTTTTTAAATTAATTTTCTTAAACGTTATATATTTTGTAACTAAGTACACTTAAAGTTTGTTATTATTTATTAAATATTTTCTTCTAATACAAATTTATATTATACGAATTTAATATTATATTTTTAAATGGAGATTATTTATAACTAATTGCGCTGAATATTTGTTTCTGCTTTCATATTATTATATTATTTATTATATCTTAATATTAATTTAATAATAAAAATTATTACTATATATTTATTATATCGATTTAATAAATAGTATTATTAAATATTAATAATTATAAAATGTAAATTTATTTTTCTTTCATTTATATTATACAATAAGACTATTTTAAATAAATAATAGTACATATTTAGACTATATGCTAATTATAACTAAATTTATATTATACAATTAGCTTATTTTAAATAAATAATAGATGTTTAGACTGAATTCTAAGTTAATCCTAAGCATTTGGGGTTTTCTTTACGTTGGTTTTTAAATTTGACGTATTCATTACAAAATATTTTTACACATAATCAACAATTTTTTTTTCGTTTTTCCACTTTGTATTAATAATGATTGTTCAAAGTATATAACTTCTTCCAGAAAAAAAAAAAAAATATTAACTGTGCCGCTATATTTTATAATGATCGTTTGTCAAATGAAAAACAGAACTCACCAAATTAATGCTACTGTGAAACTGTAATTTATTTGCACCAGAAACTAACATTACACACTACAGTAAAATTTCTGCTAAAATGATATTTAAGTAGCAAAGACAAAAATAAATAAAAAATAAAGACAAGTAATTTTTTCCCTTTTTTTCCCCCCATGTAATGTAGAATTTTGGACTATATTCCATAAAGGTATAGCATACAGTTACAAATTCATGGGATCGTTAGGGGATCCAACACCACTCTCACCCAACCCCCCCTCCCGGATTTCGGATTTTAAGGTTTTTTATGGATTAAAACTGCAAATTTTTCTTGGAACTGCAGATTGAAAAACAAAATGTATATAGTTTTTTTTTTTTTTTTAAATCACAATAGCATTTAAAAAAATATAAATAATATACTTATATTAATATTATTATATAATAATTAATGAATTATATAATAATATAAAAATGTTATTTTTAAAAATTATATATATTTTATTTTATATATAAATAATATAATTATATTATATAATAATTAATTACTACTACTACTAATTAATTTTATTTTATAATATATTTTTATTATTTATATTAAAAAAATTATTACAGTATTTTTAATATAAATAGTAATATTCTCCCTGGAACTGCAGCTTGAAAAACCAAGTGTATATATAGTGTTAATGACAAATGACAATTTTTAAATTAATACTAATAATAGTTATATTAATATCATTACATAATTATATAATAATATTTTTATATTATTACATAATTACATTATATATTAATTAATAATTATTATTTTAATATTATTTTATAATATTGTTATTTATATTTAAAAAAAATATTATAATTTTTAAATCTAAATAGTAATATTCTCCCTGGAACTGCAGCTTTAAAAACAAAATGCATATAGTTTTAATCACAGATGACAATTTCTAAAGAATATAAATAATACAATTATATTAATATAATATAATTATATTATATAATAATTAATAAAAATAGTTAATATTATATAATTATTAATTAATAATATTAATTATTTTAATATTATTAATTTTATTTAAAAAATATTATAATTTTTAAATATAAATAGTAATATTCTTCTTGGAACTGCAGCTTCAAAAACAAAATGCATATAGTTTTAATCCCAATAATTAATTAATAATATGTTAATAATTAAATATTAAAAAATATTTCTTATAACTTAATTAACCATTGAAAAATTTAACCAACTTTCCTCATGCTTGGATTCGAACTCAAGTACTCAAATTGAGAGACAAACGTTATACCAGAACGCTAGTACGCATTCAAACCGTTGCTGCTTAAAATAGAATTCATAGAAAACCCCAGAAGTACTCTTCGCCAAATGTTGTTATCGCCAATATAGACGACACTGCCAAAGGCAAGAACCAATGAGCTTACGAGCTACAGTTCCGATCGACGAACACGCTTGGGAAAAAAAAAAAAAAAAAAAAATAGCATATATAAACAATTTCATTATGCGTGACGTTATTCGCCTACAACACCACCGCCCCCTGAATACTAGGCCTGAGCGCTAGCGCTGACACAAAAATGGCGGCTTGCGAAGGCGGATTTTTTTTTTACGTAGGTTCGGTCCCTTAAATGCTGACACCAGTATTTTATAAAAGATTTCTCTGACTTGTTTAATCTCAGAAAAATAAAGCGGAAAAAACTTAAAAAAATTATTGGTACGAATATTTAAGGGACAGTACACACGCTGAAAAAAATCCGCCTTCGGCAGCCGACATTATTATGTCAGCGCTCAGGCCTAGTATTCAGGGGGCGGTGTATAAAACAATCACAGTTTATCATTCACCATGCTGTGAACTTTGATCTATTTTTAGAATATTTGTCTCTTCTTTTGGAAAAAGTTTTTGCAGGAAATATGTTTCTGCATTATTTTCGTTTCTTGCGGTTTATATCCGTGCACACTTTGAGTATTTGTTATTTAAAAGAGAGCGGGAAAAGAACATTTTCATTTATTTACGTTTTGGTCTGAAGTTGATGCGTCATTTTTTGAAAATGCTGATGCTGCCATCTACAACACTTGCTCGTATTTTTCTTTTCAATATGCATTTTCTCACGATTTACAAAATAAAAGTTAAAATTTCATTTTTAGAACTTAGAGAAATCATATGTATTTTGTGTAGTCTGTTAGCTGTGATATTTTTAGTATGGAAAAAAATAAAAAAGACAATTTTGTAATAGAAACAAAAGAGACTATTAGTTAAGTTCTATGCTTTCCAAAAGAATAATAAACACATAACTCCCTTTGAGACTATTAGAGAAGATTACATTTTTGTGTTTTATTAATCTATTTTAAAATCAGATTAATATTTTTAAAAAGTTTTTTTAATCAATGAAAAATGGCGAGTTCACATTCCAGAGCAAAACATAGGATTTTAGGTAGTAAGTTTTAATTTAGAAGTATCTTGGTCGTTTCTTTATAAGAACCAGACGGACAACAGATAAAGAAAAAAAATTAAACATATTGCTCTGAAATTTTTGCATATGGGAGAGCTGCCATACTCAAACTTTTTTGTTTTCGCGCGCACCACAAATACATGTTTCCTATGTAGGAGAGCCGCAACACAGTATACCGTAATTTTGTGCGTATTCGCCGCGGCTTAGTTAAGTCTTTCAAACCGGAAATTTTATTGAAAAAAAAGAAGTCAAATAAGTACTAAGCAGAAGCAAGTCACATTTTATCTAAAATGAATTCAGGTAGGAAATTGGATTATCTGAGCTGCGGCGGATACGGGCGAAATTACGGTAATTATAAACTGGTGTTTAAAAATTTAGAACTAAATGAAGAAATTAGCAAAAAACCTGAAAGAAAAGGCAGAAAGGACTGAAAGACCAACCAAAAGATAGACTAGGGTAAGGTACGGTAGGGCATGCGCATATATGCAGCATGGCGTACTGTGGGATTGAAGAATATAAAGCACGCTCGCGGTAAATGAGCTCGGCATTACTGTGAAAGCTATTGCACGGGGTAGATCCAGGGCCGGCCCAAGGCGTGTGCGAAGTGTGCCAACGCACGGGGCGCCAAAGAGATGAAAGGGCGCCATATTTTTATCGGTGCTCTTATGATCATCGATAAAAATTATTTTATATTCTGCGTTTGTTTTCTTTTACATTTTCTATAGCTAGGCTGGGGCCAGATCGAGAAAGGATTCTTCGTTCTGTTTAAAAAGGAATTCAAGGGCGCCGAATTTTCGCATGTAGACATCGGCTTCTAGTTTTTATCTGAATGGAATTACTTTTAAGCTACTGAGAAAAGAAACAGAATCCCGAACCCCAGGAACCACCGTATTCAAATTTGCTATCTTGCGGGATACTAACTAATTTCGACTTTGGCAGATTCAGGGTGAATTCTATCACTTCCGGCTATTTAATCGCAGTCCTCTTATCCCACAGGGAATCTGAAACTGCCCCCCAGATGACTGTAAAAAAGAAACCGTTAGGAACTTAAAGGGGCAGAAATTTTAAAATAAAAAACAGACGTCTTTGAAAAAGTTTTTCTTCTAGCAGTGTCTTCTGGATGTGAGCTCATCTTCTTCTGCAAATAGTCAATAACGTTAGTGTCAGAAATTTTTTCGAAAGTGAAAACTGAAAAAAGAGCATGTAATCAAAAATATATAGGTAAATAATTCTTATTAAAATGATCGCAGTATCGAGACTACACAGTTCGGTCGCTCATTAATTATTTTATTAAACTGCTGTAAATTGAATATTTAATAGGTAAAAATGAATCAAACCAAATATTTTTCAAGTAGCTTGATTCATTTATTTATTTCGCTTAAATGAATAATTTTCATGCGAATGTGAAACATAGTAGAATATTTAAAGTTACAAAGCATGCTCGTGCTCGTAGTATTTCAAAGTTGTCAGTTCTTGAAATTGCGAAGGACGTTGCGCCCTAAACTCAGAGCGGCGGAACAAGGTCCTATATGGCGCCCTGGTGCGTCAGGCAAAGATTCAGATGGGACCCCCTATAACATGCTTTTAGCCACAATTTCTACTTATTAAAAAAAAACAATTTTGGGGTTTGAGGTGGAGGGTGCTTATTTTAGAATTGAGGGCAGCTGCCTCTTTTGTCGTTGTGATAATCAGGCTTTGATCGGAACCCGTCGTTTCTTTCAGGCACATATCGTGTTAGGTAGTACCTCTCCGGCGCAAGAGCCCCCCCCCCCTCCCTACTTGGGAAAAATTTCGAGCGACAGTACAATTATTTTAGTGTTTAATTATTCCAATATTTATCATCTTAAACGGAGAGGAGGGGGGCAGCCGGAGCTCAATTGACGGAAAGAGATTAAACTGTTTCTATTTCTGCTTCATGCACACATTTGTTCCAAAATCTTCCCACTTCAGGGATTTTGTTCAGCCGGCGCCCATACCATATTCTTTGAATTTATGTATTGTCCCAGTTTTCCGAAACGTGGTCTGAAAGGAACACTGAGCGGAAAGCCAGTAAAAAAATAACGTCCTAAAAATGTATAATTGCGTTATAATGATGCGCTGCTTCATTCGTCATTAGGGATTATTTATTAGTGGAATATAATCTTTGGCCCATTACACAATAAATATTTTGCAATACTGAAATTTTAAGCAAATATGTTAATTTAAAAATAAAAATTGCTGGAAAGTTAACTAAAATGAAAAAAAAAGGACTTTTTTGGAATCAGATTATGTATTTGATACTGAGTAGTCAAAGTTTATCTAAACCGAAAGAGAATTCTATTCAACATTACAGAGATTCTTCATTATTTTGTGAAATAATTTGCACCTTAAGTACTGGTAGAACAAAATCTGCTTTGGGGTAAGGTTTCTATGGGATAACATTGTTCTAAGCCTTTTAATTATATATATATATAGACTTATGCTCAAGCACAATTTTTCTCTTAGTGATTTATTATTTAAAATTAAGCGTAAGAAGTAAATTTTACCCCTCCCCCTTTTTTTAAATCATCTACGATGACGAATTTTTTCAAACGGGTGGAGCAAATGCCCTTGTGTTTTACTTTTGTATCGTAATGTTACACATTTGAAAAATACTGTAAAACTGAAATTTCCCTGATTTTACCATTTACCAAATACAAACTCAAAGATGGAATTAAATTTAAAATCTGTTTTTGAAACACTTTAAATTAATATCTTAAATAATTAGTAATAGTATGAATAAAAAGTACGAATATTTAAAAAAATTAAGACCATATGTCAAGCAATTTTTCTTGTGTGTGGGGGAGGCGGAGGAGGCGCTCCGATGGGTGCACGCACGGGCGCCAAAATGGTCTTGGGCCGGCCCTGGGTAGATCGCTTTGAATGACGTCGAGTTGCTGCCTTAATATGATACGCCCGATAGGCAATCCTTTAGACGATAACTGAATGATTTTACCAGAGGTAAAATCATTGAGATGTTAGACAATTGACAAATTATGACTAGTATGGCCAAGGAGTTCATGATCGCTAACAGCATCGTGTCACGAGATTAGGGAGCATTTCAAACGACAGGCACTCGATGTCAGCGGGTTTAGTAATGATCGTCCATGAGCAACCACGGCAGTGACGATCGATATCTTGTCCTACAGGTGAGAAGGGACAGATGGCAAACAGCTGAAGAAATCTCAAAACACACGCAACGGAATATTGGACATCCGATATCGTATTTTACCGTGGCCAAAAGGCGGTTTATTTGTATGACGACCAGTACAGCGTGTGCCATTAACGGATCTTCATCGGATATGACGTTTACTGTGATGCCAGGAACACAAGAACTGGACAGATCAGTAATGGGGTCGAGAGCTCTTCATGGATAAAAGTTTTTTTAGTCTGACTAGCTATTCTGGACATACACATATGGAGAGAGCAGGTAAACACGAAACCACTCCTCCACTATCATCAAAAGTGACTTGTTTGGATTTGACGGTGTTCTCGTTTGCGGAAGTATCATGCTTGGTAGCCATACTGACATCCACATCTTCCAAGGAGGTTCAATCACTGGTGTCTGCTATTGTACAGAGATTTTCCTCCCTCACATTCGTCTTTTTAGGGATTTTATAACTCCTTAGTTCCTCTTCATGTGCGAGAACGCTATACCTCATCGTACAGTGGCTGTCGCAGAGCCGATGAAGAGTGGGGATATTTAGCGCATGTGTTGGCCCGTAAGGTTCCCGAACCTAAATTCAACAGAAAACGTGTGGGGCGTTCTCGGAAGATGCTTGGCAGCATGTCCCCAGCCACCAGTAACGATTCCAGGCATGCGATTGGCTCTACAAGAGCAATGGGATGCGATCCCTCAAAAGCTGATTGACAATGGACAGTATTCTCGTGACGTCACAGTGGGAATCACGTGGTGTAAAAATAGCGGCTAGAGCGTTTGTTTCGTTATTGCGTCATTTGTTGCAGCATAAATACAGATAAATGCATACGTAAAACACTGCAGATTTATTCTGTACGAATTATTTTCGATCAATACTTATATACATACTAATTAAAACCCATACATACTTATTAATAAAAATTTTAAATTTTTATTTTATAAATAAGCTGAAAAATGTGCATGCAATTGCTTTAAAATAGAGAAAAGAATTCATGTATAACTCATACCTGTCCCTGAAAAAGTCTAAAACTTCGTATGAAAATAAAATAAAAGCATAAATTTTCTAACCACAATGCTTTTCAATGACGCGGTTATGAATGTTATTCCCAAGCAGACGAATTTTTGTAGCCTCGAACCAAAAGGGAGAATATGGTCCATTGTCAATCAGCTGAGTACGATATTAATCACGTACTCAGCATACGTATGAAGTATAATAATGCAGAGTGTTCAAAATTTGAATATTAAAGAAAACAAACAAATAACCAACCCCCCCCCAGAAGATTTCTTTAATAAATCAGACTTTTGTTTAATGCAAAACCTCTTTATCTTTTCAAAATGTATTACTATATACTGCAAATTTACTTGCCTTTTTGTTAAGTAATAATTTTATTCTCATTTTGATCATATATGTTATATTAATTTTAAATAATGTTTTATTAGTGTTGAAGATTTAAAAATATCTACACTACTGTAACGCAAATAAGACATGGAAAAAGAACTTTCGACTTACAAAATGGTACTTAAGATGTTTTTACACAATTTTTAATAATTTATAAATAACAAGGTAGATCGTGTCCTCCCATAAAAACATATAAATTCTGAAGATCTTGCATACATAATATGCGTATTTCAATCGGATCATTTCTTGCGTGTTTTGGGCCATACACATGGTCGGCGCAACCAGCTGACAAACCGGCCCCGCGTTTTTCCCCACAATTCGAAATTATTTGCCTTTTTGTTCTCATTTTGATCACTTAAGTTCTCATTTTAAAAGTTTTTCTTAAAAAAGAAAGAGTTATAATGAATCAAAAGTTTTTCTTAAAAGAGAAAAGTCAGTATAAATTAAGTCACAAGGCAATAAAAAAACTTAATTTATTATATTTGAAAATCCAGGGATGAGGAATAGCCTTTCTTTGCCTCTGCTCTCCTCCGCCCTTTCTGGTGCCCACGTTTAAGAGCACGAAATAAAAATAAATAAAAGGGTTAAATGACTAAATAAAATAAAGTAAGGCAGACTTGAATACATTTTAAAATAAAATTTTACATTAAAAATATTTTTAGTATACGTTTCGCCAAGCAAACGCAAGGTCTCATCAACTTGACGAAACGTATGCTAAATGTAATTTTAATGTTTTTAATACTTATTAGAACTTTTTAAAAACTTTCATTTTAAAATGCATTTAAGTCTGTCTTACTTTATTTTTTTTAGTCATTTAAAAATTTCAAATTCAGACGTTAAATGTATGTATATTGCAAAATAAAATGATGATTGCGCATTTCATATTTAAAAGGTAAGAAATGTATATGGTTATTTTTAGGGTTCCGTACTTAAAAAGTAAAAAAGAAACCATTATAAGATCACTCTTGTGTATGTCTGTCACAGCCATTTTACTCGTAAACTATGGAACGTGGAAAATTCAAATTGGGGGAAGTAATAACCATTCCACATAAATCAGGCAGTAAAATATCAATATGTAACCCACCATCACGGATTTTAATGAAACTATGTGTATTTGTTGTTACTATTAAGATATGATCACGAGTAATTTTTTTTTTTTTGCTCCATTATGAAATAGTTTCAGAGAAAAAAAATTATCAAAGTTTTGGAAAATTGCCATGAGTTGGCATTCTTGATTGTTCAGTTTTCAATGGCATCATTTTACTTGTAAAATAATATTTCAATATCTGTTAAACAAATCATCTTTAAATAATTTTGTCAAGGTAAATAAAGTACGTAGATTATGAAAAAAATATCGTCGTAATGTTAAAAACTTTTTAAATGTCTAAAAAAATGTATAATCTTTGAAATTAAAATAAATCATATTTAAAGTTATCAATATCTTCAGATTTAAAATTTATTTCAAAGTATCATCCCTGGAAATACTTTTTATTTATACATTTATTTTATTTTTAAAAATTATTCTTTATGTTCGTTTCTTATAGAAAAAAAAAAAACCAATATTGTTTTTTAGTAAACTAATGGGTGTTTTCTAGGGCTATTTTCCTTTAAAAAAAAAAAAACAAAAAAAAAACGAAAAATCACTTGCTCCTCACCACCCAATAGAAATTTTTTTCAAAATGATACTCATAATCTTTAAACTCATATTTGCATCACTTTGAGCTGCTGGTATTAAAAACAAAAATACCAAATTTCACTTTTAACAAAGTTTTGTGCTTTATATATATTGTGCTTTAAAAATGTGAAAAAAATTGCACAATCCATTATATTCATACCCTTCAAATAACTATATCTAAAAACTATTTAAATCTAAATCAGATGTAGTTTTGTCATTTTATTCAGTTTCTACTGATGTTTAATTTATTTCATCGCAACATCGCTAATAGATGGATTTTTTGGGGATTGTTCTTACGTTGGAATTTCTGAAAAATTTTTGCAGATCTACACCGATGATCATGACCCCTAGAACCCAAAACCACCCTCAGTAAAAAACTTTATATTATATATATATATATACCACTTTCTTCTGGACACTATAACTTCCACAATTCTGCACAAATCTCTTCCAAACTGATACATAAAATGAAGGGCATAAAATCTCGGTCAAGTTCGTTAATGGGCAAAATCGGACCAAGGGGCTGGAAATAGGGAGGGGTTTTGTGTAAACCGAAAAACCCCCATAACTTCTTAATTTTTGTACATTTCAAATCAGTTTAAAATTTTTATTACTTCTAAAAATATGGCCAAAAATTTATGTATCACAGATTTTTGATAAAATTAAAAATGGGTTCAAGGGGCACAAAAAATAGGGTTTTTGGGAGAAAAAAATTCATAACTTCGTCAATTCTCAAGATATCAAATCCAATTAATTTTATTATACATCTCCTTAATATTGTCTACAACTTTTATATGCACAAGTTTTTGATAGGACCAATTCGTACCGAAAAAAAAAATTAAAAACAAAAAAGGGGGGTTGAAGAAGAAAAATTTCCATAACTCCGCCAATTCACAAGATATAAAATCCCCATGAATTTATCATGTTTCTTCTTAATATTGTCTTCAACATTTATATCGACAAGTTTTTGATAGGACCAATTCTTACAGCAAAAACAAATTAAAAATACATAGCGGTTGAAGAAAAAAATCATCTTATTAAGGGTGTATTCAGAGCTAAACTGCCTATTTTCTGACTCATTTTTAAATTCATTTTTGCTCTCAAACGCATCCAATTGGTGAATTCTCTTATTCAGAAACTATATAATGTACGGTAATGATCGATTTTTTGAGAGAGGCAGAATATATTTCAAAAAATCATGTCAATGTGGGCATTTTGAGCAGAATTTCCCGAAGCGATTGTGTTAGAAACGAAAAATATTGCCCTACTGTGGAAAATAATTGTTTATTAATCAAGTTTTAATTAATTGAAAGAAAAATAAAAACACATGTCGCTTATAAATCTTTTCGAAAATCACGTCAGCAAGTTTCATATTTTTTCTATTAAAAATGAATCTGAAAATGTGCCAGAAAATATCAAGTTGTTGAGCATGGAAAAGTATTTTTCTTTAATACCGCCTTAACATGATTCTGATAAAACCAGCTATTATATAAAAATGAAATAAAAACTCGTCAAAAGCGGCCAGATGGTGTTAAAGTGGATTTATATCTAATCATGATTTAGTTTTTGTTGGTGAAATTAGTATACTTAACTTCGAAATCTACCTCCGCCTGTAGGTCGGGCCGGCAGGGATTTTTCAATATATATGTGGTGACAAGAAGTGAATTCTGTATCGCAAAGCTAGGAAGATTCTTCAGTGAGGCTCTGGAAGAGAAACCTCGCCCATCAAACAATAGATTTTGATGAGCTATGTAATTTTACTGTGAGAATTAAGGAGACGACACTTTGAGCCGCTCGGGAGCAGACGTGCCACTGACGACGGCGTATGCGATGGAAGTCCGGGTCAGACGGACATAAGCGAAATCTCGCAGCGATGTTGAATAAAAACGAGAAAAGCCAACAGACGGTTGGCTATGCTGTTTAAAATTACCTCCAAACTGTAAATACCTGTTCTGTTTCGTATATATTCAAGAATATTAAAATTTATTAAGATTTCGTCAAAAATCTGCCTGGACTTATTACCACCCACTAGACACCAGCCAAAATATTTTATTGTTGACTACAAATATATCATATATATAACCCCGTACACAAACACTTAGAGAATACATATGCTAAACTTTATGATATTATGTCAATAAGATCTAAAAATTAAGAACTTATCTAACAGTATGTAGGGAAATTTTAACATCTGCTGTAATGACAACAATAGTTTTACTTAATTTTGAATGAATGAAAAAAGCATACATGTTTATATTTTATTGAAGTACAGGTGGAATTTTCACAAACACATCCCTACCTCAACAACATCTCAGTAAGTCTCATTCCAGCTACAGCTGATTTTATTCTTATTGATCTTTCGGTTTTAGTGGCAGATGGTCATGAATTAATTAGTTTTGTTAGACGTGTAAGAAGCGTTAGAAGTGTTTTGTTAGAAGAGTAATAATGAGCTCGACGTAGCAGTGGTTGGTGGGTAGCTTCAGGGCCCCGAGCCCTCCCTTTCCGCTTTTCTGTGCCTTTAATTTTTGTAATTTCCCTTTTAAATTTGTCCGGTTTCAATTTTCATTTTTTTTCTTTTACCCAAACCTGACTTTCGCTAGAGTGTCTTTTACTGGGGACGTTGTAACGACCGAAAAACCCCGCAGCCTATATTGTTTCGTAAGTTGCGAAACTGGGTTGTCCAGCGGTTGTCCCTGAATCGCAGCCTAGAGTCAGATCTTGTCCACGGATCGTAGCCTAGAGTCATATCTTGTCCATGGATCGCCGCCTGAGTTTCGGAGACTGATCAGTCGTGCTCTCGTGTCGGAGAGAAACTTTTTCGATATGCGGAAAGAGAGCTGAAGATGTTAGGTGAGAGGTCAAGTGAAATGAAGAGAGCTAGTCGCTTGTGAGATGGAGAGGCAGTTTGAGAAAAGTTTGGCAGATGGGATCCGAGCTGATTTTGTGTAATGGAAGGAGAACGTTTTATGGTGGTTTTTATTGATTGTGTTTTCAAAGTAATGTATTTTAGAGAGAGCTGAAAAGTTGTGCTTTTGTTCAAGAGTGACGATATGTTTTTTTTTTTAATGATTGAAGAGATTTTATTTTGAAAAATAAACTGTTAAATAAAGTTAATATTCAATGTTAAATCATTGTTTGTTTAGTGCTACCAGGGAACCAGATAACATCGTTACAACGTGGCTGGGGACCTATGAACCTTGCTCCCGCAAAAGAGTCGGAATAAGTAGAATAAAAAGGGCTGCGGACTAAAAGAGTCACATTAAGTTCACTATTTTTTTTTCTTTTTTGATTGACTCGATGAACAACCACATTCAAAGTGATCATTTGATGTACTTTGAGTTAAAAGCTGATTTTAAAATTCATTATGTGGTTCAGTTATTATTATTATAATCTTAAGATAATAAGTTTTTATTAAGATTTTTAAATGTAGCTTATTTATTATTTGAACAACTGAAAGTATTTTGCAATATGAGCGATTTCAAGTCGGCTGCTGAGCAGTATAATGTCGGTAAAGGGACTGCGACTATGTGTCAAAAGTAGTTATACACAAGAGGTGAAAATAAGAACAATAGAATCCATTGCAACAACAGAGAAACAGACTTTGTATCTAAGGAGCGGCGTTTTTAAATTTTAAGAGTTAACATTCGTATTTTACTGGTACTTATGAAAGGAGAGCTAATTCCTATGTCACATGTTCCGATGACAATCACTTTATTGAGGGGGATGGTAATTTCAAAAGATGAACAAGAGTAAAAATAAGTAAAATTTGTGCATCCGTAAGATACTGCGAGAATATTTTACTGACCACCAGAAAAGAAAAGATGCATTGCATGCTCGGACCGAGGGTTAGGAAAGAAAATTGGGCCGGGCCCATGAAGACCCTTATATCGAATAACCAAAAGATTAGTTCACAAAATTTTGTAAAGTTGGACAAAAAAATTCTAAAAAAATAACCGAGTTTTTAGTGAACTTCGCTCATTTTCATAGATTAGTTTGAGTTGAACGAGTTCGTTCCAAAAATTTTGAAATTGAACGTGAACTTGACTCATTTTTGAGAAATTGAGTTTGAATTAGTTCGTTTATTTTGTGAGCGTACCTAACACTGATACAGTGGCGGTCAAAAGTTTCCGGCCAGTTAGTTTCATTGATTTGTTTGCCAGAAAGTTTCAGCGAAGAAGAATCACATTTGGCCCAAAAGTTAGGCGTAAGCAAATGACCTCTGGCCACGTGATCATTTTTATTGGATACTGAAGATACTTGATGCAACGGAGAGGAATTCAAAATCCGCGTGTGCAAAAGTTTCCGGCCATTCGTCATTCGTTAGTTTTTGCTATCGGTAAAGTGTTTTTTTGACCGTGTTTGTTAATTATTCAACGTGAATAACATATTTGAAATTCAAAAATTAAAATTTCAACAATTATTGTTCGTAAACGAGTGGCTTGTTTGTCGCTATAGGACCAATCCTCTCGTGAGATTGCGGCAAAGTTATCGATCGGAAAATTTACTGTGAACGATATTTAAAAAAAAAAATTAAAGATTGCCATGGCCTTCAGGACTTGCCACGGTCCGGAAGACCCCGGAAAACGACTATTCGTGTGGAAAGATTTAACAGGAGAAAAGCAGTTGATGACCCGCATTAAAAATGCCGCTGCAATTACCCTCGATTTACGGCGTTAAAATATTGTTGAAATAAGTCGGTCTACCGTCTCAAGATGCTTAAGGGACTTTATGGAAGACTCGGTGTTAAAAAATCTTTCATAAGTAAAAAAAAAAAAAAAAAAAAAAAAAAAAAAATCAGAGGGCCCGACTGGTGTTTGCCAAGACATGTGGTACAAAAGAGAGTAGAAATCTGAAAAATAACTCAAAATCTTTATAAATTTTCATCAATCTCAGGTCGACTCCCTCCGGAATTTTTTAAGATCTGGTACTCGGTGATCTTACAAAGGAAACTGGCCTACGCGTGTGCTGTCTGGTTTCCGCGTATGGCACAATATCACGGTCGTAGACATTTGCTCTCGGCACAAAGAAAAGCTTTGTTGCTGATAACGAGAGCATATCGCAATACGTCAACAAACGCCCTGTAGGTCCTCACAGGTCTCCCCCCACTGGATTTGCAGTTGGAGGCGGAGTATTCGGGGACGATTCGTCTCGGCAAGTCAACAGAAAAGGCTTTTGCTCCACTATACTATCCAAAATGCTCAAAATACAAAACATCACCACTAACAAGTGAAATACAAATTTGTGAAATAAACGACTATGTAGACAAAATTACAATATACACGGACGGTTCCAAAATGTCCGAAGGCACAGCCTCGGCATTTTGTGTGTACGAAAAAAACGAGCAAATCTATACTTGGAGAGCGAAACTGTACCAGGGTAACTCCGTCTTCCAGTCAGAACTCTTCGCGATCTCTTCAGCATTAGAGTGGATAGAGTCGGACAAACATTCTCAATACTTAATCATAACGGATAGCCTATCAAGTTTAAAAGCATTAAACAATTTTGACAATACAAACTATTTAATACTAAAAATTCTTCTACGATTACAAACAACAGTAAAAGACATATACTTCAATTGGACAAAAGGACATTCAGGTGTTGAGGGCAATGAGGCAGCTGACCAACTGGCAAAATCGGCAGTAATGGATGAAACACTAATACATACATTTTTACCATATCCAGCTTCTTCACTAAAATCACAGACAAAGCAGAATCTGTTAAAAAATAGGCAAAAACGCTGGACGGATTCAGACACAGGCCGATATACGAAGGAATTCTTGCCATTGGTTGACCACAAGTATTTCGTAAACAACAGATACTTACACATATTTTTAACAAATCACGGCCCCTTTCAGGAACACTTATACAAAATTAACAAAAGAGACTCCCCACTATGCATTTCTGGCTTGCCGTCAACATCGTTACACTATGTATTATACTGTACATTAACATCGCATTATCATCTCAAAAAACACACACGTATGAATTTAGCAAGTTGGTGGCGGGATGTAAAAGAAACCACAACTACTCAACAAGATCATACAATGCATGAGGTTTATAGAAACAAATGAGTACATCTTTTCAAATCCAGAGCCATTCTAGTCCGACTCCATCACTAGGGTGTAGCATGGAGGGAGAAACGGGTTATTAGCGGGTGCCAGAAACTTCTATCACTTTTGAATTTTTATCTTGTGCATCTCTCCAAACTCTAGTATGTGCAAATAGTAAATAGTAGGTGTGTTGTAATGTGTTTCTAATTGTGATGTTCAATATTGTGTGTTTAATGTACTGTGAAATCCCTGTAAATCCATGAAAAATGTAAATAATTATGCAATCACATTCAAATGATCCTCATGTAATCACTACATACAGTCATGTAAATAGTAGGTGTTTGATATTGTGTTGTAATGTGTTTCTAATTGTCATGTTAAATATTGTGTGTTAAATGAACTGTGACGTATATATATCCAAGAAAATTGTAAACAATTATGCAATCACATTAGGTGAAATGATCCTCATGTAATCACTACATACAGTCATATATCTCGATGTGAAATCTTCGGTTCGCCCAGAAAAATTGGGTAACCAATTGTGATTGTAATTGTAAATCTCACAGTAACCGAAATAAATCTCAGCAGCTTGATCAGGGACCCGACGCTCCCTCTCAGACTCTGGTTGAGAGTCGGGAGGAGTGGATGTGGTCTACCCCTCGGGATTGCACTAACACTCTAAAGCGAAAGCTGAGTTCCCGATGTGGTCATCGCTGTCATCGCTGGTGTTTGCCAAGGAACACAATGACTGGTCAAACGTAAATTGGAAAAAAAAGTACTATTTTCCTTTGAATCAACCTTCTTTTCAACCTTTTTGGGAATGATGGCAGACCCTACGTCCGACGACCTAAAAACAAAAGATAAGATTCGGGATATGTTATTCCTGCAATGAAGCATGGCGGAGCACACGTTATGCTGTGGGGAGCATTTTCTGGAAAATGTGTTGGTCCGTTAGTTGAAATTCGCTGCAAGATAAATAGTGCAATCAATAAAGATATCTTGCAAGATCATTTGCTGCCTTATTGAAGGAAAAATTATGGACGCAACTATTTTTTTTAACATGATAACGATCCAAATCATATGTGCACGGTCGTCAAGCAGTGGCTTTAGCACGAAAACATTCCGCTTTTGAAATGGACAGCCCAATCATCCGATCAGAAAACAATAGAAAATCTTTGGAACGAACTTGAAAACGTGTGCGGAATTATAAATATTCCAATTCAGCAGAATTTTCCCCAAAATTGCAAAAACCGTGGAAAAAACTTACCATAGACGATTTTCAATCGTTCTTTGAATCGATGCCACGTCGCTGCGCCGCAATGCTTATTCTTAAATGTACGAAGACAAAATACTGGTTGTAAATGTTGTTGATCACTGTCATTTTCTGTTATAAAACCATTTTCTTCCAAACTTGCCAAGAGAGCCGGAAACTTTTGAGAACATGCGTTTTCTTCTGCAATTAATTTTGTCAATTAAATTAAATGATATTTATTTTTATTCCATAAATATGTTCCTAACTATTATGTGAATAAAGTGCATAAGTATCACTTTGAGATTCCTCTTCATATCGGTATACTTACAAATTAACCAAAACCAAAAATTTTATGCTGGCCGGAAACTTTTGACCGCCACTGTATATATATCATGATCTGCAGTCTAATCATATTCTGAAATTTTTACATTTCTACGTGCAGTATATTTTGAGGTCTAAATACCCATTTTTAAAGCAAAAGCAATGGCACAAATTCCTAATTTCGATTTCCCGAAAACGGCCAGGGCGATTTTCTTTAAATTCATATATAATATGAATTTGTTTTATGCGAAGGGAATAAGATAACAGTTGTTTCCGAGAAAACTAATTTTCGTTTTAATTGATATTTTTTCCCCTCCGAAAATGACATGGGCGATCTTATTAGAATTAATATATAATATGAATCTATTTTAGATGAACCGAAGTAGTATAGAAAAGACAGTTCGATTGCGGCGGTGGGAGGTGGGAGGAACTGGAAATCGTACTATAGTACGAGAGGGTTTGAGAGGTATGTGTGTTAAGTTCTTATCAGTCGGAAAGGAGATAGATAGGATAGTGAGATAAGATAATCTGATAGTGAGATAAGAGTAAAGTGTGGAAAGATCATGCTATAGTAGGAGAGTGTTAGTTTAGAAGAAAATTATAGATAGTTTTCGAACGCAAGGAATCGATCTAGATCATACTATAGTATGATAGGGTAGGAAGATGGTAAAATTTTTAGGCGGGGCTTAATTTCTCGTAGCATCTTAGGGTTTGAATGAATAACCATATAAGGTAATGTTATACTATAACATAAGGGGTTAGGCCTTTTTGAGAGGAAGCTTATTTTTTGGAATCGACTTAGGGTTTGAACATGAGAATGCTAGGTGGTGCCCTCTACCGGCAGGAATTGGAAACTATTGTAATTGGGGTTTTTTTCATAAAAATTTCACTTGGAATCGAACTTGTAACAAAATAGTCTCTTGACTTGATAATTTGAAGTAGGTTTAACTGATCAAGCCAAGAAACTATACCTGTGAGTCGAGATTTTAGATGTTTCAAGGCAAAAATTGTGTTCCTCTCATTTATGCGCGTTGGTTTGTCGGTTACTTAAGATAAGTCAACAGTACCTATTTTAACTACTACTTCACTTTGAGAATTACTTTAATGTATACGATTTTATCGATTTTTGCATGTGAGAGTAGGGACATTCTACCATCCCTTAGTTTCGAACTTCGTAACAAATTTCATTTTTTGTAACTGATATGCCATGCACTATTTGTGAATTACTTTAATGTATACGATTTTCATTTTTCTAGTTTAACTTATTTTATCGATTCTGCGCACGAGAGTAGGTTCATTTTACCAAACCCTGGTTTCGAACCTATGAACTATGATTCAAATTTCATTTTTTGTGACTGATACGCTATCCATTGGGCAAACCGTGCCCCGACATTTACTAATATATTTTGGAACACTAACTTTTCTAAATACTTATCATTTTAATATGCTTTCGTTTAATATTAATTTAACTTAACGGGAGTTATAATTGCATCACAACATTTAACATTCTGACAGTTTTTTTTAATTTTCTATTTCAATGCCCTTGTAGCGCAATTGGATAGCGCATATGGCTGTTAACCATGGGGTTACCGGTTCGAGTCCGGTCAAGGACGAACTATTATTTTTTCTTAATAAGTTTAGAGATTTCAAGGACCCATTTGTGGCATTAGTAATTTTTAAAGTGTTTAACTGTAACCGACACCGATTTTTAACATATATTAGGAGATATGCTGTTTGTGAATATTCAGTTATCAATTGATTTTTGTTCTAAATTCATCTAATGCTACCTTTATTTTGAATATGGGCTCTATAGTAAATATGTTAAAAAGATCTTGCGATAAAGTGGTTACTACTTCAAAGTATCAACGTTTAGAAGAACCTAATGAATCTACTTATGTAAGTGAATTAAATATATCAAGATTGGAAGTTCCTAATATACTGAACACTGACAACATGACAACATCATGTGATTTACCTACTACTGATTACTCACAGAATGTGAAATCTAAAGTCGATATGAATTTTTCTATCCCTACCTTTGGTGATGATACAACATCTTTCGAGAATTCATGCCAAGAGTCAATTTCTGCTAAAAAATATTTGAATATATTTTTCAAAGACATGAATTTTGAATCTGCCTTAACCTCGACTCCAGTTAGTAAATTAACTTCCCAAGACGAATCCCTTCAAGAACCTACTATTAGACGAGAGATGTCTGACTTACAAGCAAGCAACCTTTATCAAGCAAGTGATGAAATACAAAATGCCACCTCACCCACGAATATCGTTTCACAATCTAAAAATATCAAATCCAGTAATCCTATTACATTTCGAGAAGAACTCACTGACTGTATCTTTTTAATTTTAAAATTACATAATAGACAATTTTATATTCATATTAGAGAGTTTAAACGTAGCGGGATTACTAGTGAAGAAATTTTAACGAAAAATGGAGTTATTATGGATGTTAATAGCTGGTACGAATTCTACAATAAAAGTTTTTCATTTAATTTGAGGTATAAAAGTTCATCATTTGTCGCCAACAACATAATATTAGTGTTAAATTTTAATAATTCTATCATGCGAATTAAAAATTTAAAGAATTATTCTCATATTGACTTAAATGAGTACCAATTAGTGAAATTAAAAGAAAAAGCACATGATTTGAATAAGGAACTTCTTCGGCATATATATGAAAAGCATATACCAAGCTTAATTAGACAGAAATGTATCATTAGTCATATATCTCTGGAAAATGAACTCATGTTACAGTCTAAGCTTATAACATGTATTGAGAATAATATATTGACTATACTAAACCATATTTTTAAATGTGGTGGATGTATTTTTAATCACAAATCTCAAGGCCTTCATTCTTGTTTTATGTTAAATAATCGACAAAAATTTGAAGAACTAGGAGAGATGTTATTAACACTTATAGATCTCGATTTTGTGATTTCCTCGTTTTTAAACGGGGTGGATTGTGTTAATGAAAACTTTTTATCTAACATTCATGTGGAAACAATTCAAAACGAATTGTTTAAAATAATAAAATAAAATGTATTACTATTTTTTCTAATATGTGTGTTTATTCTTTCAAAGTATATGTTTACTTTGTTATGCCTTTTAGAACTTTTAATAGAGTGTTAGAGTATAATTTGCATATGTATATCTTAAGAAATCAACAATTCTTTAATAATTAGAAAATATAACAAAAGTTTAAAATATTAAAACTAATAATCTTAATACTTTTAAAAATAAGAAACTTAAAAAAGTTTTTCAAAATTAAAAAAATTAAAAAGTTTACAAAATTAAAAAAAAATTAAACTTTAAAAAAAGTTTTAAAAATTAAGTTGTCAAAATTAAAAAAATATTAAAAAAAAACTTCATAAATTAAGTTTACAAAAGCAAGTTTACCTGGCTGTACATGTATATGACTTTCATTATGTTATAGTTTAATGATATGTATCCTCTTTTTATTATATAAAAGCATTAAATTAATAAATATATATATATATACTTAATAAAAATATTTATAAGTAAAAAGAATAAAAATAACTTTATAAAATTAAAACTTTGAGAAAAAAATAATAATAATAAAATAAAAATAAAAATAAAATAAATAATAAAAAAAATTAAATAAAAATTGAATTAAAAAAATTAAATTAAAAAATAAAAATAAAAAGCTTACAAAATTAAAAAATTAAAACTTTGAAAAAATAAGTTATCAAAAAATATTTAAGAAAACCTCATAAATTAAGTTGGCAAAAGTGAGTTTACCTGCCTATGCATGTAAATGACTTACACTCGGCTTTCAGTTTATGCATCATCTTATCAAAATGCAAAATGAAAACTTTGTCTAAACATATAAATTGATTTGAATATCTATACCTTTTAAAAATCATTTATCTTTCTATAACTATTGAAATTTATTAATAAATATTTTGTAAATGAAACATATTTTGTGTGTTATTTTTTATTCTAAAACCACTTAAATTTTATCTAAGAAATTGTATTCCATTAAAAATTAGTTACTATGTATTCATATGATATTTTTACTAAAAAGAAAATACTCATTGGTTATTAAACAGCATTTTATGCATATCCATACTATAAAGAGGGCGCGACCAGAATTAGTCACCGAAAGGGGCGCCAACTTGGCGATATCTCTAATATTTCGCCAAATTCCTGTAGACATTCATTGAGAACCAATAAAA